>JAKTRH010000039.1:0-116039 GCA_030579575.1 Sporopachydermia lactativora | reverse complement strand
ATATATAATTACAATATATTTTGAAAACTGAGGTTTCTTCTATTTCTAAATATTGGTACTTAGATTACTTACAAAGATTGCAGGCTTTAGGTTCCTAGTGTCTTTCAACAGAATGTGCAGGAATGTGCATGAGGGTGCAGGAGGGTGCAGGAGGGAGGTAGGGAGGATGAGGGGATGGGATTTGGGACGCGAGGTTCCGTCGGAAGCGGCGGAATTCGGGTGGAAATTAGGCGGAAATTAGGCGGAAATTAGGCGGAAATTAGGTGGAGTTTGCATCGGAGTTCGGGCGGAGTTCGGGCGGAGATTGGGATGGAAGTACGGTTGACTAGGCGACTTTAAGCAGTGAATTAAAGCTCGTGGAAAGCTCGTAGACTTGAAATTATCGCTTCCGTCCACGGCACGACAGCTGCGCTGCCAGAGGTGGAGATGTGATTTCTATCAAGTCCGATAATCCGTCCGTCTTGTCCTGGTACGGTGAGACCCGAGAAGGAGGCCGAAGGAGGAGGAGAGGAAGAGAGGAGGAGGAGAGAAAGAGGTAAAATGGACAGAGGAGGTTAGAGGAAGGTGAAAGTGTAGTAGGAAATAAACAATAAACGTTGTCAGAGGACCAGAAGTGAATACCCGTAGAGTAGAAACTGTAGATGTAGAAGTCAGTAGAGGAGAGGAGAAGTCTAGAAGGAAGGGAAAAAGGGAGGAGAAGAGACGATTAGAATACAGAATAGAGAGACGATTAGAAGAGAGAATAGAGAATAGAGAATAGAGAATAGAGAATAGAGAATAGAGAATAGAGAATAGAGAATAGAAGCAGCAACTGAGCCTTTCAGTACTTTTTATAGGATATTTTAGTCGTATATTTCAATCGTATATTATATATACACACTTATACTCATTTACAGCTATTCTATAGATATCACAAGCTACAGCAACAGCGTGATGGTACAGTTTATATTGGCAGTCTGATAGATCTATAGATATTGCTTGCTGTTCAGCTCGATGGATATCGATGGATATCGATGGATATCTCAATAGGTAAACCTACAAGCTTACAGGTTTAGGCTGTGATAGTTTATCTTTCCGTACCTTTCAGGAGTTAGTCGGATATTGTTTATTCTATTCATTATTTCGTATCAAGCATTTTCATTCATTTATATAGACGTTTGACAGGCGTTGATGAAGAAAGGAATAGAAGAGTAGGAGAGTAGGAGAGTAGGAGAGTAGGAACATAGAGGATAGAAGAAGAGATGAATAGAAGAATAGAGGAAGAGATGAATAGAAGAATACCTGAATACCTGAATATCAGAATACCTGAATACCTCAATACCTTGTATCGACAGTAGATAAATAAATAAGCAGATTTTCAGCCAAACATATTGAAGAGTAAGAGAAGCCAAGATTATCATAAGATGGAAACTGAGATATCTTTCACTCATTCTATAGATCTCTTGATATATATATATTCCATTCCTATCACAGACCTCATATCCTTGCTGCCTACCTATTCCTTGGCTCACAGGTCGCTCAGCTATGAATAAGTACATCTATAGAGATCCTACAATCAATATTACCTCCTTCTCAATGAGATATCCAACGTTTACACATTCAATAGATTATTCTTATAAGGTATATAGATGATTTATATAATCTCTTTTATCCTATAAAGTGGTGATGGATCCTGGTGATCCAGAAAGTCTTGAATGCCTTTGAAATAACAGCAAATTGAACGAAGGATTATCTTACGAGGATCCAAGCCAGTATATTCAGTCCTATATAAATATCATTCGTCGTTATTCAGCTGATAACTGAACCCAGGAAAGAGGTTGTCGAAGTTGTCAATGGTTTTCTATGTATAGCTGGTTTCTACTTAGAAGTGATGTAAATGCTCCTATTCTCATATCTGGAAGATCTATCTACTTCATAAGGATTGATTTTACTATATTTCTGGTTCGAAAGAGGGAAAAAGGAGATATAATTATGATATATTACAGGACTATACTGTTGAATATAGTAGTTAATAGCTGTTATACTGGTAATGATAGAATTGTAGTGTAGAGTAGAAATTGAAGTCCTGAGTAGTCGAATAGTCAAATAGCTGAATAGCTGAATAGCTCAACAGTTCAATAGATAATACTTAAGAATTCAATACTTCAAACAGATTTTATACATTTCTCATTCTGCCCACAATATAACCAATATCATCCTCTTTTCTCCTCTATTTCCCCCCTTTTCTCCTCCTCTCCTCCTCTCCTCCTACTACAAATCTTTAAGGGTATATTATCAATTATTTATTATCACGAGTTAGCTCGAGTTGACTATGGTATTCAACGAATTATATAAAATAAAACGAGCTGCAAACCACACAAGACAGGCTCTTTAACCTTCCTTCTCGTGCTGAGTGGAAACTCTCTGCATAGACATGAGGAAATCCTCCAAGTTTCTTCTCTCAGGCTGCTTCTTGATAGGTCTTCCGTGCATAAAGTTGTCAAACGCTTCAGAATCGTACATAAGGTAGAAAAGACCACCCATGACGCAGAATACACCAAAGGAGAAAACCCACACTCTCACCACAGCGACAATAGAGGTATCTCCCGGGCAGAACCATCCCCAAATACAGAAGCAGGTAGC
The DNA here is from genome assembly GCA_030579575.1 of Sporopachydermia lactativora. Lineage (NCBI taxonomy): Eukaryota > Fungi > Ascomycota > Sporopachydermiomycetes > Sporopachydermiales > Sporopachydermiaceae > Sporopachydermia > Sporopachydermia lactativora. The sequence goes on along the minus strand of JAKTRH010000039.1, from coordinate 113,417 downwards.
AATGACATCAACGATAAACACTGCACCAGCCAACTGCCAAGAAGGAATAGAAGACCAGAAAGGACCATTGCAACGGGTAATGAAAATCAGCCAGTTTTCAGTAAGAGAAATCTGCAAAAACATAACTCCGTCAGTGGTACCAAAGTTCTGGATGATACCGGAATTGTGGCCACCATGAGTAAACATAGTAGTCAGTGTAATCCACGATCCGACAGCCAAGATAATTCCCAATACAATAGACATACCCCACAGAGTAGGCAGATTCCATGAAACTGGCTTCATATTGTAAGGAGCGTTATCGTAGGCAATGGCCAGAGTAGCAACGTCAGCAAAGATAGCAATGAAGACAATCAAATTGATATCCAGGGATTCGTCCAAAATGGCAATCCACAGACCCAAAAAGATCTCCAAATGCAGAGACAAAGCAATACGGTACACAACGTAAGAGTACATACGGTGGAAAATCTGTCTAGACGTCTTCAGAGCATCGATAATAGCAGACAAACCAGGAGCCAGGAAAACAATATCAGCAGCAGATCGGGCAGCATCAGAAGCACCTTCAACGGCAATTCCAGTGTCGGCCTTCTTCAAAGACGGAGCATCGTTCACACCGTCACCAGTCATAGCCACAAGGTATCCTCTTTGCTGCAGAATCTCAACGACATTGTACTTGTGCTGGGGGAACACTTCGGCAAATCCGTCAGCGGCTTCCACAAAGTCATAAACTTCCGAACCAGACATGTCACCACCACCAGACAATCCCAGTCTCTCGGCATTGTAAATGTTAGTTCCGAGACCGAGCTGTCTGGCAGTTTCCTTAGCAATGCCTACAGCGTCACCAGTCAGCATCTTTACGCGCAATCCCAGTCTCTGAGCTTCGTGGACAGTCTGAGCAGTATCGTGACGAGGCGGGTCCATGCACGGCATGATTCCGAGAATTTCCCAGTGTCCTTCGCCGCGCTTTCTAGCCACACCCAGAGATCTGAAACCTCTAGAGGCAAATTCAGCCACAGTGTCCTTATAAGCTTCCAATACTTCTTCAGGGATAGGATGGTCTTCCTCTACAGTCTTGAGAACAAACAGAGGAGCACCCTTGACGCAGATAATTCTCTCTCCTTCAGGAGATTCGACAACAGCAACAACCTTCTTAGAAACAGGGTCGAAAGGATGGAATTCCAGCACTTTATACTTAGTCAGAGCAGCCTTAGCACGCGGGTAGTTGGCCAGCGACTTGAGGAAAGCCTTGTCGATAGCGTCCAAACCCTTCTTCTTTCTAGAAGCAGCCAGGCAGGCCGTCAGCATCAGATCATCCGGTTCTACGCCTTCTACAGTGTACGGTTCGTGCAGGGACAGCTTGTTCTTCGTCAGAGTACCAGTCTTGTCAGAGCAGAGAATCTCTACACCAGCCAGGGACTCAATAGCAGACAGTTTCTGCACAATAGCCTGTTTCTTAGCCAGGTAAGCAGCTCCCACAGCCATAGTAGTGGTAACGACAGCGGGCAAACCGACAGGAACACCGACAATAGTAATGGCCAGAGTGTGGCGCAGAATCTCTACAATAGGACGCGATCTGTAGAAGCAGGCGACCCACACAACCAACAGCGTGAGAACCACAAGAATAAGCAGCAAAGTTCCAATACCGTTCAGCACTTCAGTGAAATGGCCCTGGCCGCCAGATGCCTTGTTCACCAAAGCAGCAGCACGGCCTACATAAGTACCGTCACCAGTAGCAGTGACAATCATGAAAGCCTCACCACGCTTGACAGTAGAAGAGGAGAAAGTAGGATCGCCATTGTGCTTGTCCACAGCCAGAGACTCACCAGTGATAGCAGACTGGTCAACCTGCAGAAAGCAGTCTTCAGTAACCAGTCTTCCGTCAGCAGGGATAACCGTACCTTCTTCCAGCTGGAGGATATCACCCGGGACAACCTCGACAGCAGGGACCTCGGTGATGACACCGTTACGGAGCACGACAGCCTGGTGGGCCAGCGTTTTCTTCAATTCTTCAACAATAGAACCAGCCTGGAACTCCTGGATAAAACCGACCGCGGCGTTCAGGAAAAGCAAACCAAGAATGACACCAAAATCGACCCAGTCTTCTAAACCGGCAGCCAGGACGGCAGCGGCTTCCATAACAAACTGGATAGGCCCGACAAAGAACATGCAGAACTTGAAAAACATATTTTCCTGTTCTTCACTCATCTGATTCAGACCGTACTTCTTGCGGCGCTGCTGGACTTCCGCGTCGGTAAGACCGGTGCGCGGGTCCGTTTGAAGCAGTTCTTCCGGGACGGGTCTGGCCGAGACGCCGTCGCCAGCGTCCGAGTCGTCGTCGTCATCATCACCATGGTTGGACTGCAATTCTTCAATGAGGGCGTCGATATCCTCATCTTCATCGTCGTCTAAAGCGGCAGGGGCCGCCTTTTCGTGCGTGGGTTCAGTAGGAGCAGACATTATGCCGAGATTATCCTGCTGGTACACCTGCTGGGGACCTTCTAGCTGCTGTAACCTGGTGTAGAAGAGAAATGAGGAAAAAGAAAAGGAGGATGGGCTTTGTTTAATAAGTACTCGGGGAGGTTGTGTTGTGGGTGTACGGAGCAGCGTCCGAGCTTAATAGGGTTGGACACCAACCTTAACCTTAAGTTGAGAGGTGGGATGTACGTAAGCGGGTAATAGAAGTGTGAGGAATGCGTGGGTGGTAGGTGATGAAGAGAATAGAATGTTTGATTAGTGAGTGTTTAGCGGGTGGTTATTTAGTGAGAATTTACTTGAGTAGTTTATGGGAAGTGCAAGTGTGTATTGGGTTGTGAAATTGCGTATTTAGTTGTGTGTGTACTTGGGTATTTGCTGTTGCTGGTCTCCTCGCATGCAGGCGGGTCTCCTGGCTGCCACACTCGTTTGTTTTGATATTGCCGTATGGATATGCCAGCCTTTCACTGCTTGTTTCCTCGAATTACCCTGCTATTGGGTATCACAGCCTTTCGCACTCCGAACTAGATTGGTGTAGGAGAGATAGAAAATGTGCATTTTCGACCCGAATTTGGGCTGGCAAAGCCGGACGAAAATTCCATCCTGCGATTACGCTTACGTACATATATAGAGTTAGTGCGGCGGGCCGTAGCTGTGCCGTGCGAGTTGAGACGCGAGGTCTGCGCGGAACGGAGCGGCTCAGTCACGGAAGACAGTGTAGTGTGTGTGTGTGTGTGTCATAGTGCGTGTCACAGTGCCGAGGTCGGTTCCGACCGTGACTGTTTATATGTGTGTAGCATGTGGACGGCAGTTTCCGGGTGCTCAGACTCGCTATCCGAGCCTGTCAATCGGAATTGTGCAACTGTAATTCGGGAGAAAAGAGGAGTAGAAATTGTATTACATAATATGTACCTACAGGCGCAGTGAAGCATGGCGAAGGGTACCGAGGTAAATTGATAAATTGTGATTATACATGGTCTCATAAACTGTCAAAAATTCAAATTCTTTTGCTATAAAACTCTCTATTCAAACTGCTCCAATGGCTTCGGAACTTTGCTCGGGAATTATCCGAATCGGAGGCTCGGCCGGGTAACGTTTCTCCGATCATAGATGTGCCCGTATAACAGGCGATAAATGGGAAACACTGGCGACGATACACGATGGATTTGGATTATATAATTCAGTTACCGCAGCATCCGAGGTGAGCCGAAAGGATGTACAGCCTCGCACTGTCAGTATGCTACCGACGGATAAAGGCAAGAAGAAAACAAACTGATCGTCTCATTGAGCTACGTATATAGCCAAGATAAGGTTAAACGCGAGCATCGTGCAGCAAGCTGCACCGAATTGCATTGCGTACAGCGAGCAAATCTCGGAACAAAGACTGCCAGCCAGTGGAAAATTGAGACGGAAATCTCATCTACTGGACACTCGTATCAGCAAAAGCAGTAGTTGTCTGCAGCATGTAAGAATGTTGGACGCCATGGACACTCAGGACGTCTGTTAAGGTGTCCGGGGGATCCTCTGGCTGCCTGATTACGAGCGTTGGCACCCGAAACTAATCAAAAGCCGCAGTGAGTCAGCAGCAGCCAGTACTTGCCCTACGGACATCCAAACCACATCGCTGCAGCCAGCAGCGAAAAAATTAACTGAAAATGTGTGCAAATTAACGGTAACCGTTGTGCCGAGGCGAGCAGGTGGTCTGAAGGGTAGTCTACAACGTGCAGGTGCTTTTCAGGGACCTACTATTCAATCATCAGGTCAATTGGCACCCGCTCACGGCATTAGGAACCCGTCAGCCAGGAAAATTAATACAATTGTTCGCTGTTGAGTGCAGCTAAATTGCATAGATCTTTCAATCTGGTTCGACGCAGCAAGCCGGCTGCTCCGTACACTGAAAAAAGGTTTGACCGAATCCAGCTAATCTTTGCATTGGCAACATAGAGTTTACATACTGAGTTTCATGACAAATGACCCGGTTGCTGGCAGCCATCTGACTGTTTGTTATTTACATGGTCAAATCTGAACCTTTGAGCATTGTTCTACATAAAACCATCATTCCACGATGTATTATGTAGGTGCAGCGTAATAGTACTTGCGTCCCGCAGTTTTGTTTCTGGCTAGTCCCGAACTTGAGGGAATTGTTGCAGTGTACGGAATCAGTCAGGGCATCCAAAACAAGCTCTCAAACTCTAAGTAAGCTCCTGGTCCGCTTTCCCCTTTCGCCGAGGCGAGGATAGCATGTACGCAACTTCTCAATCCGGTGAAAGGCTGCATGCTTTCCCGTTTAGGCTGAAAATGGCTCGAATCGAGCCGAGTGCCAGCAACATCTGACGAATTGCAAAAGCTTACTGTACAACTCTATTCCTACTGATGTTAACTCGTCGTCTGAGTTGCCTTAGATGTTCGGAAGATTACCCGCGGATTATCAGCTCAGTAGCTGATTTCCTAACGTATTGGTGATCATTGTGGCTGTATGTAGCATAGTAAAGACCAATAGAGCGGCAGCGGTGCCTGTGACGGGTAGACAGTGAAGGTTCTCGATTCCTTTGCAAACCCTACAGATAGCCAGAGAATTACGCAGTGATTCCACTGAATAGGCGGGCAGAAAGGGCGAGAAATGCCGCAACTTGCACCTTCCTTTACCGCAGCGAATATGGAGATTCGGAGATTTCTCTTGTAGACCGAGTAAGCGGGAAAACCTACAATCTGGGCTACGTAATCGCAGATAACAATAGACTCGGTCACCGACTTTTGGAATAAAATCCTATCCCCGCTGAGTCTCAATTGCTTATTGGCCAGCTTCGCGGTTAAACTTTTGGCTCTACGAAGAGCCGTTGAAACTTTCTTCTTTGGGACCCGAACTCGGCCCGATGACGAAACCGTTGAAATCCTGTCCCCTGCTTGGCGAGCACTACCCTGGAGACCTGTGAGTCGCTGCAACTAGGCGGATTCTGCAACCGTATTAGGTCTTGATCTTTCTGGAATCGCTGGGAAGGATAGAGAAGGCGTGACGCGGTTAATTGCTAATTTCACCCTCGGGTTTGGCAACTTGTGATGACTATCTGATTAGGTAATCTGAAACGTTGGTTGAGGGGGGTGTGGCGAGACTGATCGGTAATCGCGCGGGACATCGGAAAAGCCGCTCGGATCATCTCGGAAAAGTGAACCGAAATACTGGAGATATTCAGGGGAATAGCAAGGCTGGAGATAGAAGGGTAGAAAGTGGGGAGACCTGCATAGAAGCTTGCGGAAAGTGAGCTGAAGAGTATACTGAACCATCGGGTAGAGGGAATGACGAGATCAGAAGCATGCTAAGCTCGGATGGACTGAAACTGGCGATGGCGGGGACCTTTCAGCCTCCAATTTGATGGACAGAATATTTCAGGTATAGGAGCTAAGACAGGTGGGCGTTCGTAGTGATACGCGGCGTGCTGTTAGTCTCTATAGCTTATTGGGATGTTATAGTATATATCACCTCTTCATATTCTATAGCTATCATATCGTAAATATTGAGCAATATTCTTTATTCTGAAGTATTTCCCTTCGAACTCGTAGATAGAGCAATTTTCCAGCAGCACGTGCGGTGTGCAACTCACAGCAATTACAGTATACTGAAAGTAGTAGACTACCATGGCTTGCAGACAGACAGACCGATTCGGCCGTCAGAGAATACTTGTATACTGCGTGACCGCATTTCTTACATTTGTTGTATCAGAAGGCTCGAGAAATCTGTAAAAGAAAGCACATTTCTAGGAGCTACTGCAGGTACTGCAGCCACTGCATATCTCAGCTGATGTAGTCGTGCTTCAGGATAATCTCGTAAACGTGCGATTCTTATGGATAACTGTGATTCCCGTGTGTCGCAGAACTTCCTCTTGAAAGAGCAGCTGACAGATATCAATGAAGCTGAATTACAATTTTACAAGCACGGCAGAGAGAATGACTCTGTCTGGCTAGTAAGCGATGTCAATCTTGTTCCTGAGTCACTTGGATGTAAGGTAAATACTAGAGATCCGTTGTGCGCAGTTTGTAAGAGATGAGGGTAATAAAATCAGCTCTTTAAGCTGCACAGAGTCTTTAATTTCTTGTTTCTCGGTGATTGCTGGTTGCTGATGTTGAGGTTTTAAGCTCTGAGTTCGGACTGAGGAGCTTTAGAGCAGCAAAAAGCAGTCCTCGGTAAAATGTGTATTTCTGGAATATCACAAGCTACTCGCTCCACTTCATGGATATTACTTTTGCATACGAATATTTCACGCTAAATGAGTTGTCTTTTTTAGCTTTCAGGTGGTTCTGCTGTGCCTGTGACTTGCTTGGTTTATTTTTTAGAAGGACTGTCTATGCTAGATAGTGCTGTTTAGAAATGCAGAAACCTTTGTTGGTTGGCTTGCCAGAAGTTGACGGTACTATCATAGATGATGCAGAAAATGGTAACTGGACTCTACTTGTAATCGTGATGTGGGACTATTCAACTTCTGTGTAATTCGCACTGGGCTTAAGCAGTGACATTTCCAGCTTTTGCTAGTGACAGGGAGAAATTTCTACGCTGACTGCCACTATCAGAAAAAATTGGAAATCAAGCGTAACCATCGTTTTTGCTATGCTGTTTTTTCATCATTTGGAGACAGGCAGATTTTAAAGGAAAACAACTCCTATATTCTGGGGAAAAACCAAAAGCGCACTTCACCTGTCTCGGAATTATGTAATGATATGGCCTTGACTGAGATATCAGAGTACGGTTTACCATCAAGGCTCGAGGCGTGATTTTCTCTAAATATGATGGGATAAGGTGTGAGCAACATAAGTTCTAGGTTGCCAGATAAATCAGTATACTATATATATATACTATTCTTGATACGTTACTGTGATGAATATATGCTAAACTCCTGACAGAAATCTAAATTCTGCAACACACTGGACTTTCTTACGATGAATAACGGTAATGTGTGGTTCATGGCTTTCTCATAAACTACGTATTCACATCCATCTTGCAACGGCAGAATCTGAAACCAAAACTAATGCCTGGGTCTTGGGGAATAAACCGGAGGAGAAAATAAAACATTACACAGTATCAATGTGACTAATTAAGAAATACTTTGATATGTACGACTGGTACTTAAAGTCGCCTTTGGAGTTGAGCCTTAGGTTTCAACTATATGCAGTGAGGTGCAGCAGTACCTTCTGCATTAGGAATTTGAAATAGTTTAGTCCCAAAATAGAAGGTAAACTTGAGCACGGTAACTTTAAATTTATTATTGTTTCTCACAGTTCCTACAGCTTTTATGAGCTCACAAAGCATCAGTGAGAGCACCAGAATATCCATGTTTCTATTTTAATTATCTAATTATTATACATAATGCAATTGAGTATCTTATGACTGTGTAACGATTATCAATATCTAGCAGGACTATTGAGCATAATGACGAAGTAAATACGAAATAAACATAAACTGAGAACAAAGAGAAATGAAAATACTTCTCTAAATGATCAATTAGTCTAACCCTACTTCCATTTAGTTGTTCGATACAATTTTTTTCTTGTATGAAGTTCTACTATTCAGTAAAGTTCTCTTCGATTATTTGGGAAAGCAATTATAGGCGCTCAGAAGCCAGCTTCTTCCGAGATAAAACTGTGTAATTAATTAATGGTTTACCTTCTGAATACAAATTGTTGCAGTTTTAGTACTTTCAACTGTAAAATCTCTAGAGCTGTCGACAAGTTCAACTGGCAAAAGCTGATCGGAGATAAGGTTTGCTCTTTGCGCTAAACATTAAGGTTTATTTATACCTTATTAGAGTTTTATATAAACTCCACGGGGAAACCGTAGCGCAGCAGAAACACAACAATACACAGTTTCCAGTTGCTGGAAAAATAAAAATATCTAAAAGTGCTGTTCCTTCTTAGATGATTTTGTTTTACTATCTTATTGGGTCAAAACTTAGGTAATTAGCGTCAACTTTTGCAGTTTTATAGACAATTGAAAAGACCACTTTCGATTTATTCCAGTCTTCGTCCAAAGTCCTGATCTTAAGGCTAACTCTCCTGTTATACTACACTTTTGCTAATTTTGGCTCTAGCTTATATTGCTACTGCTAAATAAGTCTACTATCCTGTACGAGAGAATGTTGGAAATTTCGTTACAGCCAGTTGGGTTGTCACTCAGTTGAAATTGGTTTATGCTATTCCCTTGAGTTTATAAGCAGAAACATATAATAGGCAATCAAAATCCTCATCTAATCATCTAATGTAATACGTTTAAAGTCAATTGCTCTGTCTTCTGGGGAAAGAACTCTCTCTGCTGTAGTATTGACGACTGATTAGGGTACGCTGAAAGCCTCAAATTAGCCCAAAACTCCTCATCTCAGCACCAGAGTTCAAGCCAAAAATTAAAACAAGTAATTTCTAAACAATTAAATCAAAACATTACCTACTGATGTTTTTTCCACATTCCAAAACTCTCGACAGCTCTCCCCAGCTCAAATGTACCCTCAGAAGCACACATCCAGACCGGCCCACCTACCGTACTCCAACCCACAATCAGCCAGTAGAAGTACAGCATACCAACTAACTCAATCAGACAGCCAGGATCAGATTTATAACCATACACTCTTCATTATCAGATTACCACCTTCTTCATACCCAGTCAACCATTCTTCCCACCCCAAATCACTCACTCCTCTCTCTCAGTCCCATATTTACACACCGGTGTACTTTTCAGCACATCCACCCTAAGATCACGTCTCACTTCACATCGCGTCTCACCCCATGCCCGGAAAACCACCTCACTTCTAACGAGCATTCCGAGAACTTTTCACGGGCCGAAGTATTATCAAAAAGCTATAGGAATTACCGAGAAATACCCGCTCCCCGGAATCCACAAACCAACACGTCAAAACCCCGAGACGTGTACAAACATAACCATCCGAAAAAATACTAAATAAAATGCCGTCAACTTCAACTATCGTGACTTCTTTACTAGCCGTCTCCGGCCGTAAGTATCTTATTCTACCCGTTTCACCCCACAAATCAGCTCTTTTCAACTAACAAACCCACTAGTGGCATACGTAGCCTGGTTCGACTACCGCCGCAGACACGACCGTGAGTTCCGTCGGCAGCTGCGTCGGAAAATCAAGCAGCACGAGAAAGATCAAGCAAAGAACGTTTTGTCTCCGGAAGCACTTCGCCAGCGATTATACGAATCCCTGAAGGAAAACCCGATTCCTAAAGACCGTCAGGACCAGGAACGGGCGTTTATTACAGAAGTGGGCAACGGGGAGGCCTTTGCTAATCAAGGAGATGACGTTTCAGCTGCTATTTGCTTCTACAGAGCTCTTAATGTGTTCCCTAATCCCTCTGATATCCTTGTAGTGTTCAAAAACAACATCAGACCTTCGATCTATGAGTATATTATTGCCCTTATTTCGATAGAACCTCCTGAGTCTCTTATTGAGTCTATTGGACGTTCTGCTGCTGCTGCTGCTCAGGCAGCTCAGCCGGAGGCCTCGGCTGTTGAGGAGGCGGCCGCGGATGGCGAGAGCGCGGAATCCACTGAGGCCATTGCTGCCGATGAAGCCGATTAGGTTCCGGTTGTTAGCTGTGTATAGGAATAACTTGATGTTCAGGTATTATAGTATATGGAGAGTATTTCGTAGTCTACGTGGTTCTGAGGGTAGCGGAGTGTTTATGGGGGTTATCTGTAGATGTTAGGGAGTATTTTCAGGTTTTTAAGTCGGAATTGGGCCAGAAAAACGCGGAAATAGACGGATAGTTGATCTTCTCGGAACAATGGCCCAGTTAAGGTTCACGCGTCATGCAGAGTTTATGCATTGTTGACGCGGGTCCAACCTAAAACAGTAAAACTTGCATTTAAATGAAAAACCGCTAATTGTATGGTGCATATGTTTAGTGTTTTTTCAGCAGGAAACAAATACGACACTCAGACATAATATGGAATTAGATTATAGCACAAGATAACTACTCTTCTATCACTATATTATCCATCATTAATCAATTTAAAGACTTATAAATCGCGTTAATACAAAGTAATTTTCATTCCTGCTCACTCCGGGAATCATCATCACCCCTGTTATTGGACGACTGAGCAGTCGTCGCCTCATCCTTACAAGCAACGTTCTAATCAGTCCAGAAGACCCCTGAGTTTACCATCCAATCCTCTCATTGTCTACACCAATTATCCCTTCTAAACAATAGGAAATACCACACTTCCAGCGCAGTATCCCCGCATTCTTCTCTTCCCCATCTCATCGTCTCATCATCATTAAACCCGATTACATAATCCAAAATCAATCTCCCACTCTCTCATACATGAACCCCGCATATACCCGCATCGCCATAATCACATGTACACATCCGAGCATCAAAAATCTCAATAATCGCAAATCACCGATCATCAATTACTACAAATCCCCGTTATTCCAGGCACTTACAGCTTCTCTATAGCCACTATAATCACTCAATAAACACCCAGGATATCCCGCGATTGTCCCGGCTACCCCGCATATGGAAGAACCGTACCCCGCACCAGTGGTCGTCCCCGCTGCCAGCGCAAAGCACTCAGCAACAGTTATCTTCCTTCATGGACTCGGAGACTGCGCCGAAGGATGGGTTTTCTTAGCTGAAGCAGCCCGTAAGCTGGAGGAGCTCAACCATGTGAAATTCCTGTTTCCTGGGGCGAAAATGAGGCCTCTTTCTATGGTATGTTAGGCAGAGGGAATGAAAGGAAGGGAAAACGCGAGAAAAAACGAATAAATGAGAGAAATGACGGGAAATGTAGGGAAAAGGAGGACTGTGGGGTTTATATAGAGGATATAAGGGATATTTGAGGATTGTAGGATGTAAAAAGAAAGAGAAAAGAAGAGAAGAGCAGGGAAAAGCAGGGAAAAGATGTAAAAGATTTAGTTATGATAGTATAAGTCTTATATTTTCTATAATTTTTCCTTTTTCCTATTATATTCTATTATATTGTATAATATTCTATTATATTTTATTCTATTATAGTATTTCCCGATATTTCTATTATCTCTTATTATGCTCTGTTATCTTATTATATCCCATTATATTCTTATATTCTATTATATCCTATTATGTTACATTCTATTATATTCTATTGTATCTTATTATACCCAATTATAATCTTATGATAACCCATTATATTCTATCATCACCTATTTCTCCTATTTCTCCTATTTCTCCTATTTCTCCCACCCTTTCCTACCATTTCTTATCTCCTTCTTCTCTTCCACTACTAACAACCCAGAATTACGGAGTTCCTATCACCAGCTGGTACGATATTCGATCTCTCAGTGCAATTTACACCCAGGAAGACGAAGAAGGAATACTGGAAAGCGTAGAACATCTTTGCAGTTTAGTAGAAGGGGAAATATCCGAAGGAATCGACCCGAGCAGAATAATAATTGGAGGTTTCAGCCAGGGCTGTGCTGTTAGTTTATTGGTAAGTTGAGATAGTAAAAGGAAAATAATCGTAGGCAGTTAGGAACAGAGATTATTTGGGATATTTAGGGTGTAGTTAGGAATAGCTGATTTGAATTGCTGATGGAATGGCAGATTTGAATTTCAAATTTGAATTGCTGATTTGAATTGCTGATTTACTGAAACTTTGCAGTTGAATGAACATTAGAAATGGGAAAAGCGGAAGTCTGGAAGCGTAGAATGGGTGGGAAGAACGGAAAAAATGGTTAGAAGATGCGGAATAGATTTGCTTGGGAATCGGAATAACCTGGGAATGGCAATTTCTTGTAACCGAACGACGTATCTTTGCATATATCTGCGTATCCAATTCCTCGTTATGATCTCTGCTTATCCACACCTCTTCTGCCATTTTAATATTTCCTGTATTTCTATTTGGAAGCCGGAATGGAGAGTTCGGAGATATTCGGGACAGGATTATCAGTTTGTGGTGCCGATACTTCGGAATATTAAGATACACAGAACACAAAAGGTGGTTTCTTTTGTAAAATGTGCGGTTCTGAAGGCGTTTTATGGTTCTGTGGCGTTCATAGCGGCTCGGAGACGGCAATTGGACGGAGAAAAACGATTGGCATCAGCGGGGTAGAAGTGGGCAAAAGCGGGGTAAAGCGGGATAGAAATGGGGTGAAATTGGGAGAGAATTCGAATGGTTGATCCGCAGGTTTGATTTAACGTCCTGTATGCCTAATTTTCCGCCATTTTACCTAAAACTCTACCAGGTTTCCGTCTTTAATAGTGAGAATTTACTTTATTGGAGATTAATGAGTAAAATGAATGGCTGATTACTTAATAGGATATCCAATAGTCAGCAATTTCCTAACAATTCCTAATAATTTCCTAACAATTCCTAATAATTTCCTAACAATTCCTAATAATTTCTTAACATTTCCTAACAATTTCCTAACAATTTCCTAACAATTTCCTAAACTTTCCTAACTTCCCTAACTTCCCTACTAACACCTCAGACTGCATTCACATCCCTACAACCATTGGCTGGCGTCATGGGAATCGCTGGTTACTTCCCTTTAAAACTGCGAGCAATAGAAGCTGCTAAACAACGGGATCAGCCCATTCCTACTAAAATCTTTATCGGACATGGGGAAAACGATAAAGTGATTAAAACGGAATGGAGCGACGACACGTACGAGTTGATTTTGCATGATTTGCACGTGCCGCGGGGGAATATAACGTTTCGGAAGTACGCCGGTGTGGCGCACAGTGTGAGCCCGGAGGAGATTGATGATATAATCGATTTTATTCGTCGAACTGTGCCACAGGAGGCTCCGTAGTGTGGCGCAGGCTGAAACGGAAGTAGAAGCGGAAGCGGCGGCACCGATGGCAGTCGTGGCAGCGAAAGGCAGACATATTTGAGCTTTTTTTGCGGACTGCCAAGCATTCAGTGGAACGCATAGTTGGCTGGTGACACAATTCTGCTGCCTGGCGACGTGGCAGACGGCAGTAAGGCGGTAAAACGGCGATTAGCTGGGCGGAAGAGTTTAGAATGACTTGGGATGTTCGGAGAAAGTGGGAGAAACTCGGAAAAACTCGGAGAAAATTTGGAGACTCGGAATAACTCGAAATATCTCGGATTAATTCGAAGCTCATAGACTGGAAATCTGCCGCTGTATCACGGGACTTCATACTTCTCTTCCGCACTTCTCTTACTTGTCTTCTTGCTGCTTTGCTCAATAAGGGAAGTTTTCCCAATCAAGCGGAATTCAGGGCATCTAATTAACACTTTTGACGTGTTTTTGACGTGTGTAAAGTAAAAATATCTTAATAGCGGAACGGAATGAACCGCAGACCGATACGAAACATGTGATATGCATGTTATCTGCATTTTCTGTCATAAATTCTAATAGGAATAGTGCGGAAGTTTGTTAAATCCTCCAAGATTGTAGTATTTGTTAGTATTTGTTTGTATTTCTTCCCATTTGTTCCTATTTCTTTTTTATTTGTTTATTTCTTCCCATTTGCTCCCATTTTCTCCAATTTGCTCCTATATTCTCCATATATACTCCCATTTCCCTCTATTCTCAACCATTTTCTCCAATTTTCTTCTACTTTCTTCTGTTTTATTTACTTTTATTTATATTTCTTCCTATTTCTTCCTATTTCTTTCTATTTCCTATTTGATATAACATAATTTCTTTAGCATTCTGATCTCTGCTCGCTTCTGGAAACGTAATGAGAACTTTCCAGCAATTTACCATTGAATTTCTGCTGAAATATACATTGTTTTCTTCCTTGCTTTCTCCTTTTCCGCCTTTCCCCTATATTTCAGTCCAAAATTCTGTGCCCTCAACTCCACCAGCCAACTCCTCTTCTGCCTGTTTATTGGATTCCTCCGTCATTCCCTTTGTCATTTCGTCCGTCACTTCCTTTCATTTTTCTCTATTTCCCTATCATTTCCTCCCCATTCCCTCTACTACTACTCCATTTCTCTCTCATTTCCCTCCATTTCCTTCTATTTTCCTATTTCCCTCCTTTTTCCTATCAATTCCTTCTATTTTCCCCCTTTTTCCTATCAATTCCCTAATATTTCCCTACTATTTCCCTACTATTTCCCTACTACTACTCCATTTCCCTCTATTTCCTCCATTCCCTCCATTCCCTCCATTCCCTCCATTCCCTACATAACTCACTCATAATCATTTCCTTTACCTTACATAATTCATACCTATCAATAATTCCCCTATATAGAAACATTCCTAACATCCTCTTATACCCCACCTCCCCCACAGTTTCTACCCCGCCCTCCGCGTATTCCGGCCTCCTAAACACCTATCAATATGCGCTGCATATCGACCGCCTGCTACTTTCCTACCACAGTTCAAACAGGCAAAATAAACCGCTTCCGAAGGCGTTTCATTCCCATACACGTCACGGGTCGTATCCGTAGTATTATATACTAGCCGAGCTGACACAGAGGATAATCCTGGGGCTTTAGTGACCTTTTTAGTTACGGAATTGCCATTCCCGTTCCCGTTTCCGTCTTCTTCCGAACTCCGTAGTTCTTTTATACTTTGAGCCGGTCCGTAGCGGCGACGGAGGTTTTGTTCCGTCAGGACGGCATCGGCAGTGATTTCGCGGGTGATTGCCGAGAGTAAATCTCGGAATATGGATATTGACTGGGCCGTTAAGTTAGTAAGGGAGAAAATGAGGAGAAATGAGGGGAAATGAGGGGAAATGGGGGAAAAAGGGGGAAATGAGAGATATTTTCGGTATAATTCGATGAGGGGCTTCCGTTATGAATTCCGAGTTTTCCCCAGTCTTTCCGTCATGATTTCCGAGTTTTTCCGAGTTATTCCAAGTTTTTCCGTCATTATTTCCGAGTTTTCTGTTCCAAATCGTTTCCGCTTTCCGCACTTACAATCTCTTCCACTTCCGAAGCCATTTCCCCGTGATTTCGGCTCACAAATCACTCAACTTCGCAGAAAAAAGGCCGTTCAGACAGCATACATTGGGTTTCAATACTCCCGTAAACTACCAATTTGTACTCTCCGTCGAGGCGGAGTTTCCCGAAATGATCCGCTGCTGTTTCCCGTTGTTTCCCGCTGTTTTCAGCTATTAATAGCTTGATTTGTGCCCCGTTTGTTCCAATTGTTCCGAAGCCGATCAGAAATGCCGCTTCGCCGAGGGAGATAGCAGAGCGTCTCATTTCAGGTAGTGGAAGATTTGCCAAATGCAAGAACATGCGGCTATATGCATCTTGCTGCATCCTCCTGCATCATCATGTACTGTCATGCACTCTCCTGCACTTTATGCGTCAGTTTCCTAATTCGTAAAATCCGACAGTCTCAACATAATTTTTCTTTAAAAGTTCATCGGCCCGCTTCCGCTGACCGCATCCCGCATAAAACTCCACAAAACTCCACAAAACTCCGCTTCCGAGTACCCCACCCCGCTATTCCCCTTTTCCCCGCTATTCCCCTTTACCCCGCTTTTTTTCCTGACACCCCACAATGTTCCCCGACGAGAAAACTGCCGAAGATGCCATAATAACCGAACAACCAGACAATATCGACGTCAGCGATGAACAGCAGGACTGGCGGCTCCTCGGAAGCTTTACGGGGAACTCCGCAAGTATCCCGAAACGCGGAGAAAAAGACTACGCCCCCGACGGCACAAAAGTCCAGCAAAACATCCTGGAATCGAGCCGGAATGCCATGTTTGAAGCTCTGAATGGAGACCGGAAACACACGGAAAAGACGCATTCTGTGGCGCATTGGATCGACGCTAAGCAGCAGGCTTTCATTGAGCGTCCGCGGGGCCCGCATTTCCGGACGGTGGGCCAGGCGGATTCCCGTGGCGTGGTGTGGCTGAATCCGGAAGAATTACTGTATTTGGTAGAACGGGGCAGTATTCAGTGTGTATGGGGGCTGAGCCACACTGAATTGAGTGTCGAAGCGGTGTATGCTGTGGCGCTGTCATGTGACAAGGCGGTGGACTGCTATCACGTGTATTCGTACCTTAAGCGGCTCGGATATATCGTTTTGCGGGCGGATACGGGCCGAGAAGTCGGAGATTCAAGCGGATATGCGAGAAAAACGAGCGGAACAAGCGGAACAGCTCGGAATCTGCCACAGAATGCCACACAGTTTCTATCGTTTGCTTTGTGGCAAGTTTGGGGTAAATTTCAAGTGTTTTCCTCTAATTTTGTACAATTCCGAAGTATTTTCGGGTCAATAGTGCCGAAAAGTGTACAAACGCGGCTCGGCCACGTGTTTTCCGTTGTTCCGTTTTACGAATGTGCAGAAACAAATATTTTGTACCGAAACTACTGTAAGTATGAGAAAAAATGAGGAGAAATGAGGAGAAATTTGAAGAATTTTTGTGGTATATAGAAATCTCGGAGTCGGAACGGAAAGAAATTCAACTAAAATACCACAAAACCTCAGGATTTCTTTTCCGTTCTTCCGTTTCCTGACATTTCCTTGTATTTATTCGGATATTCCAATCGGTTCCTATTTATTTATTCATCCTTCTGTACACCACAAACGGATATCGGATGTGTACAAACGTTCTACTGTATCACATGACACATCTCGGTTGTTCCTCCTTTTTGTGCTCCCCGAATACCCGAGTTTTCGGCTTGTTTTGCGTCCTTTTTTATCTTTTCCTAACATTCTCAGCCCAGGTGTACAAATCTCTACAGATTATTCCGAGCCACGACCCGTCAATCCCGCTCGGTGAACCACAGAAACAGTCAAGTTTGTATTCTGTGGATTTGCACGTTTGGCGGCCGACGCCGACGTTTAAAAAATCAAAGCCGCCGGCGCCGGATTTCCGCATCTCGGTGATCAACGCGAGAAGCAGCCGAATGCCGAGTTTGCGCGATTGTTTACAGTTGTTTGAATCTGATGAGTTTGTTGATGTTTCTTTACAGAAGACGTCCGATTCATCCGCTTCCGCTGCTGCCACAAACAATCGGCTTAAATCTGGTGGGCGCAGTACTATAATAGCGGTTGTAGATTGTGGCGTAATCACATTTTTCCGAGTCAGCGAGCCGGTGTTCGGCAGGGAGTTTGTGTACTCCGCTGGCAGTCCCGCGCGGGGTAAAGGAGGCCGAGGCGGGAGACGCGGGGGAAGAGGAAGAGGGAGGGGCGGAAGAGGAGGCGGAGGCGGAAGCGGAAGGGGAAAGTGAAGTGCGGGCATACTCCCGTTGCTGCAGGAATACGCACAAGAACGCGGCAAAGGCTGCGGAATGATGCACGGCATGCATAGCCGTCTTCCGGGGCAGTCACATGAGCATCCCGGAGATCTCCGACCGGACCCGAAGTAAGCTGTAAAGAAAAATGTTATAGCCGGCAATTTTCGACGAAAATCTACAGAAATTTCCTACAAACAGTTTGATCCGATGGATGTTGCAAAAACAATTGTATTTCAATTCAAACTGTCGAATTGACGGGACTAACGCGCAGAATACTTCCGCTGTCTTCCTTCTGTGATTCTTTGCGGCGAACTGAGCCGGCGGATATATCCGCTGAGCCTCTTGGGACTTCCTGAGCCGGCCTGGACTGCTCGGAAGTGCCGCAGTGTACTGTATTGTATATATTTTATGATATTTTATGATAATCTATGATATTATTTAGCATTCTGTAGGGTTTTCTTGTCTTCTAGTTCGCAGATTATACTATAACTATGTATTTAAGTAGATTACCCCATGCTGCCCCACACTGCCCCGCGCTGTCCCGCGCTGCCCCACAGGTCCTCCGCTCCCTTGAGCACCCCGGTTCTGAAAAGTGCGCCATGTGTAACATTCATACCGTGCTAGCCGATTGACAATATTTACGACAGATTTAAAGCAAAAAGTGCCCCGCAATTTCTGTTAGAGACTATTATATGGAATGATACATTTTCAATGATTCCACTTATTGAAACATCTCATTTTATTGATCTTATTGGTGGCTGCTTAAGAGATGAGCTGAGTGAGTGCTTCAATCTAAACTTCGCATCTCATTCCGTTGGAACAACATCGCTTCCCGTTGTTCGTTGGTTTCTCCAGCGACTTTGGGGTCAATTTTCTTAGATATTTTTCGACCTGAGACGCTTGACAACATATATAAATAATTGAACATTGTTCAAGCGTTTGAATCCGCAAATTACTTTCAAAGATGTGATAAATCGCTCTCAGCCGACCACACATTACTCTCAGGGGGAGATGCGAGGTTTCAACATCCCCCTGGCATTGGACACTTAGCACTGCACAGGAGCGAATATTTGCTTTTGCCGCTATTCTAACGTAGTCTGCAAGAGATGTCAGTTTGATTTAGACCGTCTATTTAGTTTTGGGGCTTTATAAAAACGCGAATTTACACGGTGACTTGCTTTTGCCATTCTATTATCACCTCGGGGACTTATCCAATTATAGTATCACATAATCCCTTATATTTTCCCACCCCATATGGGACTAAAAAATTAAAGTGAGACGCGATGTTAGCGATGAGCAGAGATGAAAAATCGCGGATTTGACGGTTTTGAAGGTCGTTTTATGGACTCTCGGGAGATTAATGTGAATTTTATCTGGACTTTCTGACTTATAATACCAACTAATTTAATTCCGCTAACTTGCGTACTATTTAGAAGCTTTTGAGCCGACAAAATGACATTGGAGGCCCAGTAATCGGAACTTACCCAGTCATATAAGGCATTTAGTAGTATAATAAAGCATTTAGTAGTGTAATAAATCATATTAATTGATGGCTGTTTTTTCCATTCATTTCATTAGTTATCAGAGCAGCCGTTGTGCATTGTAGAATTCTGTAGGGCTGAAGGTTTTCCTCAGTAGCTTTCAGTTAGTATGAGATATTATAGAAAAACTACGAGTGATTCCAATATATTTTTATCTGATATTATGGGTTATCATAGGATATTATAAGGTGTAGATTTTTTACTCTCTAAATATCTTAATATTCTCTTATAATTCTCTTATAATTCTCTTAATATTCTCCAATTTTTCTTACTATTCTCTTAATATTCTCTAAATTTCTTACTAATCTCTTACCATTCTCCCTCTACTTTGTGTACCCACGCAATTCCGGCTATCCGCCTGCTGCGCCACACCTCACTTTCTATACGGGTCATACGGCTGGGCATACGTCGGATGCGAAGGAGGCGCAGGTGCCGAACTTCCCGGGTTGTACATATCCGGGCTGTAGGCGGACGGTGTGGCGTAGTGGGCCTGTGCGCCACCGTAGGAGCCGGTATACTGTTGAGGGGGCTGCATCTGTGGCTGAGGAGGCTGAAATTGTGGCTGAGGCTGAGGTTTTGGGGGTAAAGGTGGCTGAGATGGAGTATAAGTGGCAAATCCAGTATTTTGTGGCTGTCGATTGCCTAATCCAGCATACATATCACTTGATCCACTCAAGCTGAGCCCCCTGAACGCCCCATTCAACTCTGCTGCGCCTCCTGCAACTCCTGAACTTTTTTGTGCTTTCCTTGACGCCACAAACGACGCCACATTCCCCTTTACAGTATCTACAAAAGCGGCTAAATTATCATAAAATTCCAAGCCGCTCCGAACGCCGGCCCGCGCTTTACGCCACGCTTCGTACGCCCGCCTTAGCCGCTCTTCCGCCTCCGTTTTCTGCTGCGCCACAGACGCCTCTCGTTGCTGCGCCACTTTCACTGCACTATCTTGTTCTACAATGCGCCACAAAGCTTCCAATTCCGTCAATTCAGCCTCCTGCCGATCCACAGCTGTGGCTAATCTTCCCAAATACGGATCAAACTTTGCCAATGCCTCTCGGAACACAGCCACTTCGTCGGCACCGTTTTTCACCCGCAAAAGCACGTCGGAAACGTCATCGGCGTGCACCGCAGCTTTCAGTTCCGAATATGTGAGATCCCGTTCCTTTTTCAGTTGGTTGAGCCGCAAAAGCTTTTCTTCTACGGCCCGGAGGTTCGCTTCGGCTGTTCCGGTGGCGCTGCCTGTGCTGCCTGCGCCTCCTACGGGTTCCAAATCGAGTAAATTGGGCGGCGGTGGCGCAGCATGAGTGACAGTGTTGGGGGTGAACATTTGTGTCAATTCTCGGCTTTCCGGCCCGCCTGCCAGCACTGCCAGCGTCTGTTTGTGAGACGCAAGGAGTCTTTCGAGTTGTTCGTCGGCGTCTGCGGCGTCTGCGAGGTTCCGAGTTGCTTTTGTGAGATCTGTACGGAGAGCGGCGCGGAGTTCTTCCGTTTGGATTGAATTTGTGGCAGGATCGGAAGTTGATTCTTCGGCTTCTAATTCCGCTTTCGCAGCTTTAAGTTGGGCTAGGCACCGAGCTCGGCGATTAGCTAATTGTGACAAAGACACATCGGGTTCTGCTGCGATTTCCGTTGCCCAGGCGCGGATTTGATTAGGGATTTGTGGTAATTGTTGTATTTGTGATGTGACAGTGTCATTGTGTAACGCGGAACGAATTTCTGTTACAGCGTCTGGTAATTTTAATCTAGCTAACACAGACACGAGTGATTCATCGGCATTTTCTAATTTTGCCGCTTCCGCTCTAAGCATTTCGGCAGCCTTTTCCGAGTACACAGACGCCTTTTCGTGTACTTCTAGTGGTACAAGGCGGGTAAAAACAGCCGGAGGTTCGATTGTGGCAGCGGTAGTACGGAAATCTGCTGGTTTCACTGCCTCAATTCCGGCTAATTCCGGTAATGAGGCAGTCGATGGCACAGTAGCATGATACACAAAGTCATTATCCTTACCTAATGCGGTGGCAGACGTGGCAATAGACTCTGCCGCGTCTTTAATTGTGGCAGTAAACTCGGTAAACTCTGCCGGCACATGCCGAGTTCGGCATTCTGCTGCAGCGGAAGCGGCAAGCTGTGCATAAGCCACGGCATCACCGGGCCGCGTCTCGGCAATTGCCTGGGCATGGAAATGCAGTGCCTCGGCTCGGAAGAAGTCAGATTTCACTCCACAATAAGAAATCCATGTTGGCGGAGCCCATTCAGCCACAGAAGATTCTTTTAATGCGTCCCGAGCTGTGGCGTAAAGTGTGGCGCAGCCTTTAGCCAATTTAGCGCTCAACGCTTTCTTAGCGCCGGCGGCACCTGCCTGCCTAGCTAAAAATGCTTCCTGTGCCTGCGCCACCATAATACGGCTTAAGGCAGTTGCCGTATCCGGTCGTAAATCCGCTGTTGGCGCATGAAGGAAATTCTCGGCTAAAAACCGAAGAACGCCGGCGGCAGTTTGAAACGCTTGGCAGGCGGCTTTCGGGTCATCCGAGTCGGCTCCTACGTGACTGTACACGGCGGCTAAATTAAATAAAACTGCCGCTTTCTCAAACGCGAGAGAATGTTGGGTTGCTGGGGCGTTTGTACGCGCATCACGCCATGTGAATGACACAGACACGCCATGAGGTTCAATCGGTACGCGTAAATCGAGTTGTTCAAGCACGTGGAAATAACGCAAAAGCGTTTCCGCTCCGGTTCGGTCTTTCAAAGCCGAGCGGGCGTCTTGTCGGAGTTTATTGAGGAGGAGGGTGTCGTCGGTGAATTCGTTGGAGGATCCGTAGATGCGGGAGATGTAGCGGCGGAGGGGCGTTGCCCAGTCAAGTTCGTCGGTGGATTTGAGATCCAAACGGATCATTGGTGAGGCTTTCATTGGGGAAGTGGGGAAGTGGGATAGTGGGGTAGTCGGGTAGTCGGGTGGTTTGGGTGCGAAGAGCGGGGAGTGACGAGTGGAGGATTGCTGGGTTGAATGGATGGAAAAGAGGTTGAAAAGAGCAGAAAAGGAGGTTGATTGTTGGGTTGATTGTGCGCGGAGTAGATGGGAAACAGCGGAATAAGCGGAAAGTAGTTCGGAGGCGGATGCGGATGCGGAGACGGAAGCGCAATCGGAAATAGCACAAAGGTATTTTTTATCTGATTACGTGATATACAATGTGTATAGGGTAGATAAGAGGGATTGTGGATTATGTAATCTATAAAGCCTCGTTTGAGTACTCGGCTCGGCTCGGCGATTCTTCTCCGATTGCCTAAAAACCAGCTTGATGTCCTTTCAGGGAGTTCATTAGCCAGATTTTTCAGGTATTATCTGGACAATCAGCTGAACAAAACCTGAATATCAACTGATTATTGTCCTCATCCTCTTTAAAATTGAACTTTTTTATTCTAAATTTATATTACGTAATCATTAATCCACTACTCTTGGCTCCGTTCCGTCCCGTTCCGCTCAGAATTTACAGCATTTTCCGCTTCAATTCTTCTATATTCCCACGCTAATTACGTTCCTACTAAACCACAAAATCCAAAGGTATCATCTATTGCTAATATACACCATCAAACCCACCCAAGAGAGTTCTCCGATTCAATCGGATAGGAAATCGTCGGAATAACTGACCCGCTCGAACCGGAACTTGCACTATGTCGGAATAAATTCATTCCCGAAATACTCCGTTTCAACTTCTGTGACACAGAATGATCCGAAATCGAATGCTCATCCCGAGAAAACTCCGATTTATCGTCATGGTAATACCGATATGCGTCATTTTCTTCCGTTTCCTGCTCTTCTCGGCGAATTTTCTCAGCTTCTGCCGCCCGTTTCTGTAATTTAATTCTACGAACCACAAACCACATAATCACAACATACGCTACAATCCCTCCAGCTGTGCCACCAACTATAGCAGCCACATTCCGTTTTTGTAACCCAGTAACGTCTCCAGCTTCCGCTTCCAATGCCGCTCGGGACATATCCATCGATCCCAGCACGGGATCTGCTCCGTCGACCCGCTCAGACTCTTCTGTGGCTGACACGGGTGTCAGTTTGCCACTTCCCGACGAATCATCCGTTCCCGAGCTGCCATCGGCTGTGGCACTGGAGGAAAGCGATGATAATTGCAGAATAGAAAACCGCGTATCAATCAGCTGCAGCAGGGATGTTTGTGTTGAGCTTGGGTTATTGTACAAAACCGAGGAATCGTTTAATAATTGGTTTTGTAACTCTTCGGCTAAATCTGTTGGGAAATACACAGAAGCAACTGCTACAATATAACTAACGGAATCGCTTGTGTACGGGACAAGTTCCGAGACAATCACGTGGGTGGCCAAGTCATCGGTCGGAATTTCATCCGAAAACGGATAACTGAGAGCGCTTGGAAGGTATTGGAAGATTTGCGCCACAGAAATCGGATTTTTGTACAAAAATTCATAATTTAATGCTGCTCGGAAGGCAATCCCAACAACTGTACAGTCAGCTGGGGTATCCATAGTGCCATGCGGGGCAATTACTTTAGGCAGAGCTGTGACAGCGGCTGTTTCCTGGGTAGTTTGTGACGCGGAACTGGCTGCCTGGGTTATGATAGTGTCGGGCAGCCATTGTGTTGTCAGTCGGGCCGAGGAAGGAGTCGTGGCAGGCGTGGCAGGCGTGGCAGGCGTGGCAGGCGTGGCAGGAGTTGCTGGGTTTGTGGTTACCGCGGGTTCGGAAGCGGTTTGTTGGGTATTTGGTGATGTTTCTGTGGTTTCCGGGATTGGAGATTCCGGAGAAGACGCCGGAGTCGCCGGAGTTACCGAAGTAACCACAGAAGACGTTGCCGAGGTTTCCGGTTCAGAAACTGGAGACGATGGCGGAACTGAAGGCTCGGAAGCTGAAGTTACAATCACAGAAGTTGTTGGGAAACTATCGGAAGTTTGAGACGCATCTGTGGCAGAAGAAACCGTTGAAGTTGAAACTTCCGTTGGCGGCACGGCAATCGGCACTTCTGACGATTCTGTGGTTTCCGGTGTCTCAGGGGTATCAGTGGAAGTTTCTGTAGGGAGTACTTCTGTGGTTGAGACGGAAGGTGTTGGCTCGCTTTCGGTTGTTGGAGCGGATAATTCCGTTTCTGTGGTTGAAGGCGCGGGTTCTGATGGAGTTTCCGTTGAGATTACAGAAGGAGTTTCTGTGGCCGAAGTTGAAACTTCGGTCGGAGTTTCGGTCGGAATTTCCGTAGGAGTTTCCGTGGGAGTTTCCGTCGGCATAGAAATTTCTGTGGACGAATCTAACGGGGATTCTGTGGAAACTTCCGTAGGTACATCTGTGGAAGTTTCTGTCGGAACTACAGAAGGAGTATCGGTTGAAATCTCCATAGAAACTTCGGAAGGAGTTTCCGTCGGAGTTTCTGTCGGAGTTTCTATCGGTGTTTCCGTTAAAGAATCCGTCGGAGATTCCACTGGAGTTTCTACTTGGACTTCTGTTGGAGTTTCCGTTGTATCGGAAGAAATTTCCGTGGGAATTTCAATCGAAGATTCCGTTGGTGTTTCCGTTGGAGTTTCCGTCGAAACATCCGTTGCCTCAGTCGGAGTTTCTATAAGACTTTCGGATGTTTCAGTTGGAGTTTCAATCAAACTTTCGGATGTCTCAGTCGGAGTTTCTATCAAACTATCGGATGACGTTTCTGTGGGAGTTTCTGACAAACTATCGGATGACGTTTCCGTCGGAGTTTCAGAAACTTCCGACGACATTCCCACATCTGTGGAGACATCCGAAACATCTGATGAATCCGACACACCCGTCGGAACTGCGGCAAACCCTGTAGATTCGGTGATAGTTTCCGTTGACACACTGGGGGTGTCTGTGGCATCCGAAGACGATTTTGTGTTTGAAACTATAGGAGTTTCTGTGACATCCGAAGATGATTTTGTGTCTGAAACTATAGGAGTTTCTGTGACCTCCGAAGATAATTTTGTGTTTGAAAGTACCACAGAAGTAACACTAAGAGTTCCCGATTGGTCCGTCAATTTCTCATACGCGTTAATCGGCTCAACAGAAGTAGAGGAAACCGAAATTGGCGTTGTAGACGTTGTCGGAGTAGTCGGCACCACAGAAGCCTCGCTTGTAAGCGATCCATTGCCGTACAAATACCCTGTTCGATCTGCCGGATAAGCCGCGAGTGAACTCAGCATTTCATCTAACGGAGAGAACGGATTCGGTATTGAGATTGCCGACGCCACAGCTGACAGTTGCAGCAGCAAAGCCACAGAAATTTCCAGCCGCATTACTGTTTGTGATTTGTGGTTCTAATGTCTTTTTTCTTTTTTATGATTTGTGGTTCTAACAGCGGTTGTTAATTGTTGGTGAATTTTGTAATTGTGGTTACTTTATGCTGTTATTGTGATTGTTTTGATTGTTGTTACTGGCGGTAAAGAATGAAAGAAGGTCGGTTATAGCAGTAAGCGAGCAATCTGCTATCAAAACATTGAAATCAGCGAGCGGTTATGAAGGTCGGAAGCGGCTCGGAAGCACAGCTTTGTGATTTGGATTAATTTGCGCTCACAAACACCAAATATAACTGGAAGTGAAAATTTCGTGATTTGAGGTGAATGGCGATGTGTTGTCTCTCGATGACCTGAGAAACATCTGGGATAACTCAGCAGGTTGTAGAGAAAGAATAGTTGTTTAGAAGGCAGACTGAGTGTGAATTGACCCTGGCATGTTTGAAAGAAACTGAGAGTAAGTTATTTGAAGCAAAAAATGCCATATAGAAGCATCAACAATGAAAACACTGAGTTCTCCGTAATGGGAAATGATGAGAATTCTTGTCAAAATAAGGTTATGGCGTTTTGCCTAATTGGGGAGGGAAAAGTGGCGTAGAGCCCCCGGCGAAGGGTCTGGGTGACGTAACGCGCTCGAGGAAGGGCATGTACGGAGTCCCTAGGATCGAGTGAGCCCTGGTTATTAATAGCCAGGGAAGATGATACGATACGCCGTGAGGGGAAGATATAGTGGGAAAAGCACAAGTAGAAGGTACTATAAAGCACTGTAAAGCTGTTGGATTGATGGATTCCTTGGAAACGTATTATAATAGATACGTATAGAGTATTCGGCTGACGGATGCTGAATTACTAGTAGCCACTACCAGGGGGACTAAGAGAGCGCCACAAAGCTTGATTTTGTCGCTACCACATCAAGGTTAAGGTTTACATACGGGTCTGGCATTTAGCGGAGCTAATAAAGACACGCCAAACTGTAATTTCGGAGATGATCACTCGATTATAACTCTTACGTTATACAAATAACTTGCTAAAATATCGATAACGGGAGTCTTTTTAGTTGCCAGGGACTTCACAGGACTGCTTAGTATCAAATTTGATTTATGCCAGATTGCGGGAAACGTGTAAATTCCCTTCCGTAGCTGAAATCTCTCCCTGGCCTATCATTGAGACCTGCGTGAAGTTGGAATCTGAAATCGGTCCAGCCAGAGATCGCCCAGGCCACTTGTGGTTCGTGTATTACCGGAAACACCATAAAAATGAAGTAAACGGAGTAGTAAACGCGGTTTTTTGAGTGTTTCCGTTGTGTTTCATATCAGTTACAGCCGAAATAATAAAAAACCGTACCTGAATCTTAATTCCAGATTGGGAACCACGCCTAACCTTAAATGGCCAACTTAATATGCCCGCTATCTTCTCCGTTATAACGCTTCTATATATTCTCCGTCCCAATTCAGGCCCTCCAGCATCCCCACCCAAAACACGAGATGAGACCCGACGTCCCCCTTTCACATGTTACTATATAAATTATTTCATAGATAAGAGCTGATAAGGCCTGTAAAGAAGAGAATAATGAGTGATTATAAGGGAGAATATGAGGAAATATGAGGCAATTTGATGGAACTAAACGTGTTTTCCGGTATATTTGAAGGCTCTTTTTCATCTATTCCGCTTTTTGGAACCGCCAGACGCGCAGAATACCGGAATAAATTATGCCTAGTCGGAGATCTTCTCCAGCTTTGTTCTCAGTATAATTATAAGAAACAGGCGATAGCGGACGATTTGGGGGTCAAATTGCTGGCAAATTTGGTGAATTGGAACCGGAAAACATTGCGGAAGTGCCTGGGTAAAACCGGAAGAAATATCTGGCTTGGAATCGGAGAAAATCCGGAGGAAATCGGAGTTCTCTGCCGTATTTCGTATATTTTCATGGCAATTATGATGGCACAAACGGGTAAAATGTCGGCAAATCCGCCTCGGCGGCACAAAAATGTTAGTTTTGTGTCTCCGGAAACCTCGGAAGATTCTCCGCGTCGGATATCGGCTGATCCGCTAAAATTCGGTAAATCGGAACAATCGGAAGCCACAGAACCAAATTCCGATTCCGAAGCGGAACTTCTCTTCACTATGGACGACGAAGAAGGAGGCGGGATTCCCTTTGTGTCAAATATCTCGGCTTCACGCGGAATTTCGGGTAACAAAAGCGGGACGGAATTATCACAAATTCAAGAAACTGAAGAAATTAATTCCGATGAAAGCCGAGAATCACCAACAGATAACGGAGAAATTCCCCAAAATCTCGAAACAGATTACACAAACTTACAACCCGAATTAGGAATATCCGCTTCTCTTCCGATAAATATAACACAAACGCGTAAATCAGCTCGGCGTCGGCAATCACTCGATTCCGGAGACCCCAACGAAGTTGACGTAGAAGTGGAATTGAAAGTTTTGCCGGAATTATCAACGCTGCTTTCCGCCGGAGTTTTGCCGAAGACCCGAGAATTTCGGGATTTATCCCGATCTTTTGCCGGGACGGGGCTGAGCCGAATGAGTTTTTCGCAGAGGCTGAAGTTGGAGGAGTTGTTAGAGGAGTTGCAGAGTGAGTAGGAGGGGAAATGAGGGGAATAGTGGGGAAAAATGGGGAAAAGAGGGGGGATAGTGGGGCAATATGTAGGAAATAGGAGAAAATAATAGGAAATTATAGGAGATTATGAAGAAATATTGAAGATTATTATAGTGTTTCTGGAATATATTGAAAAAATTGAGGAAATACGGAGGAATTGTAAGGAATTTTGAAGAAATACTCAGGGAATAGTAGAGAAAATTGAGAATTATTGAAGAAAATCTGAGTTGTGGGGGGAATTATAGGAAAATTGTGGGGAAAATGCGAGGAAATTTAGGAGAATTGTGGAAAAAGTAGGAAATTGTGAAGAGTTGTAAGAAATTTATAAATGAATATGAGGAATTGTATAGGAATTCCTGGATATTATGAGAATTCGGGAATATTGGGGATATTGTGAGGAATTATGGGAGAATAATATGGAATATTGAGGAAATTCCGGATTATTCAGAGAGTATTATGCGGATATTGGGCTTATTATAAGAATTATAAGGAAATAATGAATAATATTATGAGAATCTTTGGAATATTGAGAAAATAGACAGTAAATACTAAAGAAATATTAAAAAAGTTTCTGAGGTATTGAAAGGAATATTATAGGAATAATTCTGTGTTTTTCTCTACTAAATTTGCTGTATTTATATCTCCTGTTTCCCATATAATGGTGGATCTTCATTGAATGGCTTTATTTGTTTGAATCTGAAGAATCCAAAGAATAAAGAAACATTCCAGCATTTATGATATCTCAGAACAATTTGAAGTAGAATAATGGGAAAAATGACGAGTAAATTTACTGCAATTCTTTGCTTTTTGCTGGAATTGAAAGACGAGGAGGAAATGAAAGGGAATGAAAGGGAATGAAAGGGAATGAAAGGGAATGAAAGGGAATGAAAGGGAATGAAAGGGAATGAAAGGAAATGAAAGGAAATGGAGAATATAATAGGATTCCTGGAATATTGATAATTCAGGAATAAAGATGAAATTGTGAGAAACGTGCAGGAAATTAGGAAATATTAT
This sequence comes from Sporopachydermia lactativora, assembly GCA_030579575.1. Lineage (NCBI taxonomy): Eukaryota > Fungi > Ascomycota > Sporopachydermiomycetes > Sporopachydermiales > Sporopachydermiaceae > Sporopachydermia > Sporopachydermia lactativora. The sequence continues at coordinate 84,337 of JAKTRH010000039.1, read as the reverse complement.
GGTAATTATAAGAAGAATCCTAGGACGAAATTGTGAAATTGTGGGGAAATACTTATAAATCACTGAGGAAATACTAAAAATATTTTGCGGAATTCACCAAGCATCTCCAGTTGTCTTTAATAATCTCCGTAGTGTCCTGTAGTCTCAAATTATCCCCAGAATTCTCCAAATATCGCCATTTATCTCCAGTAGCCTCTTCTTATCTCAATTATCTCAGTTATCTTCAGACAATTCTAAGAATGTAAGATTTCCTAATAATATCCAGTAATCTCCTATAATCTTCTAATCTCTTGGCACCTCCAATCACCTCCAAGAGTCTCAAAATCTCCATTTATCTTTAGCTATCTCAGCCATCCCAGTCATCTCAATCTCAGCTTATCAGCCTATCAGCCTGTAAGTACCCCTTTAGAACACATACTGCTGGAAATCTAAAGATTCTCTAGTTCTTTCAAGCTTCAGAATGAACACCAAATAGAGGTACGAAATAGCAGAAGAAGAAGAGAGGAAAGCTGTTATTTCAGCCCACGTTTAAAGCAGAGTGTAGTAAATGAAGAGTCCAAACTTACAGAAGTACTCTGCTAACTTATAAATATGATTATGGAAGCATAGGCAGTAAAGTACGGAGTATACGGGTATGATGTGAAGAGTATAGAAACAAATAACAGTATTACAAGTATAATCGTAGCGCATACAGCTTTCGGCTCGTAGAACTTCAGAATAGTTGCAATGTTCTGTACTTTCTGGTGTTTTCTTACCTTTTAATAGCTTTCTGGGTGTCCTATTAGTTCTCATATCCTTTCCTATCCTTTCTTACCCCTTTATACATTCCTATCTCTCCTATCCCTCCTATACTCCTCAGTCTGCTCTTCAAGCCACTGCCAAAACTTCTGACCCTCAGCCCCTTTGCTAGCCTCCTCAATGTCCCCCCGCACACTTCCCATCTTGCTCATCGGCACCACCAAACCCCCATTAGCTTCCACTGTAACCTCCTCGCTCAGCAGCGCATACAGCACAGCGTACGCCCCGTATATTGGCTCATTCCCGCCCAGCCATTTCCCGAAATACTGGGAAATAAATGTCCGAATAGGAGACTGAGTAGCAGATTTCCCTGCATATCTATCTAAATCAGTATTCAGCCTTCCAGGCCTCACTGCTACAGAAACTACCTTCCCATTTCCTACTCGAAGAGACCACTGGGCTGCCTGAATGATATTCCCAGCTTTAGACTGGCTATAAGGCATTACCGTTGTTTTCCTGGCTCTGCTGTGGTGTAAATCTGTCCAGGAAATTCCCCCATGGTCTGATAGATAGTATAGGAGGGAGCTGACCCATACTATGGCTACGCGGGTGCCTGATTCGCTGGTAGAAAGCACGAGAGGGTCTAGAAGTCTTTGGAGGAGATGGGGGCCTATATTGTTTGTAGCGAGGTGGATTTCATGGGTCGTTGGGGGTAATTTGGGGGCATTTGGTGGAGATTCTGAAGGTTTTCCAGTATTTTGAGAGGATATAGAAGTTTCAGGTAAATCTTCCAAAGATTCTGCCGCTTTTCCAGTAATTTCAAAGGAATTAGGTGAATTTTCTGCAATTTCTACAGCTTCTACAGGTTCTCCGCCAATTTGAGCATCAGGTGACTCTCCTACATATTCCTCCCCTTCACCAGCAAATTCCCTACGCATCTGAGCCTCATACAACTCACGATTCGGTACCATAACTCCAGCATTATGCACAACGAAATGAAGCTCCTTTTCCCGAGAAATAATAGTGCGAGCAGCCCGCTGAACGGACTGCAAATCCGTAAGATCCATAGCAAGAAACTCCACCAAGCATTCTTGCTGCTTTTCGCGGCATTCGGCCTCAATTCGGGCCAGACAGCCGGTAGCTTTCTCCGCAGATCGGGCCAGAATGTATACTTTACACCCCTGCAGAGCGAGCAGTCTGGAGACTTCAAAACCGAGCCCGGAGTTCCCGCCGGTGACAACGGCGACTTTCCCCTTCAGGTTCGGGTACTTTTCCGGTGGGAAAGTCAGCTGAGATTTGTCCCGGCCGGCTTTTATCATGCCTATCACGTTCCAGAAGCTCATAGTGAGAGAGGGAGGGAAGCAGGAGTCTTGGGAGGTCTTGGGAGGTTCCAGGAAATTATAGAAGGATATTCTGATAGAGATAATCAGGAAAAGAAGCGCAATTGACGGGTATATATAGGAAAACGGGGTAATCAGTGATTTAATATATAAATGTACATTTTTCACTCCTCATCGCTCGGCTATCGTTGTATGCATGTATATGCGTGTTTATGCGTGTTTATGCGTGTTTATGTACGTGTTGCAGGTATTTGAGAGGAGATGTGATGTTCAATAACCCCTGATATTAGACAGGAGGAAGAGCAGTTCGGTCCCGAATGATAGTGAGCGAGGAGGATATACAGTTATCTGTTTTGCAGATATTATTATATTGTAGTTTCCAGTATCTGACGTGTTATTACTGGGTGTCTTTCTCCGTTTGTTACAGCAAGGCGTATGAGATTTTGCGGTTCAAGCAATCGCATATCGCGGGATGTGTTATATTTACAGATCACGTAATCCAGAATGACGGGACGGAAGCGGAAGCGGAAGCGGAAGCGGAAGCGGAAGCGGAAGCGGAGGTTCGGCCGAAGAAAAGAGCGATAAGCGGAGATGTTTTAACTCGTACTGCAGCTATAACTGGCAAATTATGCTTATAAAAGCTGAAACTCTCTTAGAGTGGCTGGAATTCCTACGCTTTGTGCCAAAAATCGTATAAAATCTCTATAAAGCTGCGGAACTTGGCAACGGGAAGCCAACGGAGGACCTCTGAGAAGCCGAAATGCGGCCCCTGAAGTTTCTTTTTTCACGTTATGCTTGTTGTGTGGCGATCTGATAATGAGGAGGCTTTCTGTGGGTTCAAATTGCCATAAATTGGAAGATAAATGGGTTTTCAAATTACAGAAATTGATAGGAATCTATAGAAATCTACTGGAATTCCCTGTGGAGAGTTTAGCTGTTTAATTCTCGGGAAATTCGGAACATAGAGAGGATTTGGTGGTTTACTACTGAAATTCTGATGGAATTTTGGAGCTTTAGTGAAGTTTTACCTCCCATATTACTCTTTTATTCTTTTCGGAATTCACTTAAAGAAACTACCGAGGAATTCATAGCGGAACTCAGTGGGTTTTCAGAATGTCTGATAGCATATGATGGTCAATTCTTGTTTCCTTTATTCTCTATTTTTCCCCACTTTTCCACACTTCTACCCCATTTTCCCCCAATATTTCAGTATTTTCTTCCTATTCTTCCGCTCCTCCTTCAAATACCAAGTTTATCATTACATAGGAAACAAATATAACCTTCTGATGAGTAAAAAATAACCCGAAATTTTCACTTTTTAGCTACAATCTTTGTTTCTCGTAGTTTATCCAGTGAAAGGAGGACCGAATGGAAAACCGAATGGAAAACCGAATGGAAAACCGAAATAACCGACCAAAACGCAGCCGGCTGTTCAACGGGAAAATACAAACAACTGTAGAGAATGTATGGGAAATAATAATAAGAATCATACTATGGAAAAATATGGATAATTGGATATTGCGATCAAAAGGCTGATATTCCTTTCAGATCCACAGTGGAAATAAATGGTTCTAATAATGGAAAGAAAGAACGATTATAACACACTATGCAGCTCAGGAATTCCCGTCCAGATTTCTCAGCTACATTGGGGGTCAGAAGAGAACAGAAAGAAGAAGCCGAGAAGAGTAATTAGAGGAACCGATGAGATAGTTGAACTTCCTATGTAATACTCTGAGGCAGTAGAAGGGCATCAAAGAGGTCTCAGTTGAGCTTTAAAGAAGAAGAAAATGGTGGAAATAAAGTCTTCAGTCTGAAGTATTTATTTATGTTCCTATTTTTAAATCCATTTATATATTTCTCCTAAGTAACTTCCTATGTAAATAGTTATTATATATACATCTATCTATATTCTTATATACTACGGTGAAATCCCTTTCCTGCCATGCCAAAACTAAGCAGTTTTCCAACCTCGCAGAAATCCAACCGAGGTTTCGAACCTACTGTCAATTCTGATACTACAAACAATCAAATATCCCATCTTCAAACAATACAATATTCGCTATTTATCCCGTTTATAATACTTTTTCCACTCTTTTACTCACTCGTTTTACGCCTTATCGGCTTCCCTCCTTATCGGCAATTGACCCGTTTCCGATTACGCGATCAGCAAATACCCTCATATGACCTGCGCAGTTCGTCCAATCAAAAGCGGATAAAACCGATGCCGATTTTACCCGATGAGGTGACTTGGCCTGTACACCCGTGCACCTGTCCCCAAATTAGAGTTCAATGCACAATATAAAGTTTGCCTTTTACATTGACATAGAAACACCATGCATTATCATGCACTACCATGCATACTTCTTAACATAAATCCACCAATCTCCGATCACCTTTATTAATAATTTGAACTCTCCCTTTTCACATGTACTTAATAAATATGTAACCTTTATGCATCTCCCTGCACAGTTTCCATTCTAGGTAACACCCCTCTAATAAATCCATGCATCCTCCTGCACTTCTCTGCAATATTCCAGCCAACCAGCAGCGAATCGTTACGCCCTCGGAAACGTTTTTTGATGATGGAAATCGGCTTTCCTTTGCTTTCACGTTTTCAAACAAGAAACTGAGAATTTATATTAGAGAATAATAACTTTGCAGTTGATTCTGTTAGTTTCACGGCGTTCACAGAGAACCGGATTTACAATCTCGCTCAATTGTTTACATCTCATAATGTCCGCCCCTGTTAGTTTCTTGAGAGCTTCAGCTCTGGCAGCCAAGCCGGCTGTTCGATCGGCTCTGCCAGCTAAAGTGGCTTCTGCTCAGTGTAAGTAGATATTGGAGGGTTTGGAGGATTAGGAGGATTAGGGGGATTAAGGGGATTCTGTATTATGGGATACAAAGAGGTTGGGAGAGTTGAAGAAGTGGAAACTGATGGAAGTATGAGAGGAAAATATGGAAGGAACTATGAGATTATGGAAGGAACTATGAGAAGATCAAAGGAGATAGGAGAAGATAAGATGTTCAAAGATGAATCAGGCGATGGAATATGGAAGGGAATCTCCAGAATTATGAGAGGTTTAGAAGTTTTTCTTCGTTTTCTGGATATCTGATTTATATATGCTGTTGAGTGGTTATTTTGATTGATCTAATCTGTGGGAATGCTGAGGGATTCGTTTGGTCTGAGGAATTGGAATTCTTTGTAGTGGGATTTGAAGTTTAGCTAATTGGTTGAAGTTTTAGCTATTTTGGTTGAAATGTTTAGCTATTTTGGTTGATATTTTCACTATTTGGTTGAAATGTTTTACTATTCAGTTCAAATATTCCACTATTTGTTTCGAATATTCCACTATTCAGTTCAAATATCTCACTATTTTTCATTCAAATCCCAAATATCTCACTATTTTCATTCAAATATTCCACTGTTTTTCTTCCAAATCTCCCTTTCTTCTCTTCCCACTTTCTCATCAACAGCACAAACTTCCCTATCAACGATCTCTTTTCCTTGCCGTCCTTTGCCGTTCCTCACATGCCCTCCTACCCCTCCTACCCCTCTACCCCTCTACCCCTCCATCCCTACCCCACCCACCACATACTAACTCCCTAGACAACCGATCCATCTCCAGCACCTCAGCTAAGAAGAACTCCCCCTACAAAGCACCCGATTTCTCGAAATACATAAAAGAAAACCGCAACACAGACGCAAACCGCGTCTTCTCCTACTTCATGGTGGGTTCTTTCGGCCTCCTCAGTGCCGCAGGGGCCAAGGCAACCGTGCAGTCCTTCCTGACGTCGATGTCTGCTTCTGCTGACGTTTTGGCCATGGCTAAAGTGGAAGTCAAGCTTGATGCCATCCCTGAAGGTAAGAACGTTGTAGTTAAGTGGCAAGGGAAACCAGTTTTCATTAGACATCGTACGGAAGCTGAGATTGAAGAGGCCAATGCTGTTGATATCTCTACTCTTAGAGATCCTGAGCCTGATTCAGCTAGAGTTGTGAAGCCTGAATGGTTAGTTATGTTGGGTATTTGCACTCATTTGGGATGTGTGCCTATTGGAGAAGCTGGAGATTTTGGTGGTTGGTTCTGCCCCTGCCATGGATCTCACTATGATATCTCTGGTAGAATTCGAAGAGGACCTGCGCCTTTGAATTTGGAGATTCCTGAGTATGATTTCTCTGACGATACTACGCTGGTTATCGGATGAGTAAGTAGTGGAATTGCATATAGGAGTGAATGAGAATAAAGCTGTTGTATTGACGGTTTGTAGGAGGGGGAAGGAGAAGGAGGTAGGAAGTGGGAAGGAGAGGAAGGAGAAATAGGAATCTTTGAGAAGTTGAGTATATTTATCAGCTGTAAGATATATAAAGATTGAACTGTTTTGGAAGCTCATTGACTGCCACAGCAGCTCACACCTTCTCGGTTCGTATAAAAGCTACAAGCTACATTCTACTCTAATCTACCAGAAAATCTCAGTGGTTATGCTGTGGTTGATTGTATAGCTGGAAAACTGTAGATAACATGAGTAGACCATATATTGATGGAACACAGTATATGTATCAGAGCCAGGAGATGAAGGGTAGATATCGGCATCGTCTGATCACTGTTATTCAGTCTAAGAAGGTACTATCCTTAGCAAGCTGTATAATCATTGGTATATACTAATTATTAAGCTGATAATGTATTGCTATTAGCAAAAGAGTTCTTTTCAGTTGCATATGTAGACAATTCATATAGATGATTCCTACGGTACTATGAGATGGTCTGAGAAGGTCAGAGAGGTGCACGCGAAGTAATAGGAACAGGGAAAACACTGGAATCTTGCCAATTATAGCAGATTAGCAGTAAATATAGGCTGTAATGATTAAACAAAGGAGCTTTTTAAACGATTTATCGGCCCCGAGAGAGCCATTGAAACTTTTCAGTCAGGATAACAGTTGACGTAATCACATTTTATACTCACCTGCACCTGTCTGCACTTTTATGCATCTCTCTGCACCTGTCTGCATCGCCCTGCACCTGTCTGCACCTCCCTGCACCTCTCGCATCCCCACCAGCCTTCATTGCAAACATCAACTACAATTCATCAGATTCCCAGCTTTTCAAACATCAAAACCAAAGCATCAGCCGTTCCCAGCTTACCAAAATCACTACTGAAGTATCAACTCACTTGCGGCTTGGATCTTGGATGGTTCCCCCGAAGATTCCCGCTCTTACTGCTCTTCAGGTGTACTGATTAGTGTGGTTTGTCACATCTTCTTCTCTCTATTTCCTATCACCTCATCTACTATCTACTATCTATCAGTACACCAGTTATACCCATCTACACCCCATCTATCCCACTCTATCCTACTCTATCAACCACCCAACTCACTCCTGGACTCAGCATACTCTCCTACCTCCCCCTACACCCCTCAGTTCTTCTACTCGCTATATCCTAATAGCTATCTGATCCCTATCTGATCCTTCCATCCTCCTATCCTCCTATCTGATCCTCCTATCATCCCACCGTCATGTCCCTCACACAACAGCACGCCCAGGCCCAGCAGGCCCAGCCAGGCCCTCCGCCACCCCCACTGGACACGACAGCCATCGATCAGATATTCACTGGACTGAAATCTCATAATTCCCAAGAGAAAATGAGAGCAGCGATCGACCTACGCAATCATCTCACCACTACATCACGGGAAATCCCCCCAGAACAATTCTCTCGCTACAACAACGACGTCAACAAACGTATATTCGAACTCATCCATTCCCCTGACAGCAGTGATCGTATTGGAGGAATTCTAGCTATTGATGCCCTTATAGATTTCGATGGCGGCGAGGAAAACACTACTAGAATCACTCGTTTTGCTAATTATCTTCGTATAGTAATCCCATCTCCCGATGTAGACGCCATGCGGCTCGCTGCTGCCACTCTGGGCCGTTTAGCCATCCCTGGTGGTCCTTTAACGGCAGATTTCGTAGAATTCGAGACTAAAAGAGCTCTAGAATACCTCCAATCAGACCGGCAAGAGCATAGACGCCACGCTGCTGTGCTTATAATCGCCGCTTTGGCCGCAAACAGCCCCACACTGCTTTACGGCTACGTAGCTCAAATATTAGACCATATATGGCCTGTATTAAGAGATGCTAAACTCGCTATTCGGCTAGACGCGGCAGGAGTTCTGGCAGCCTGCCTTGGAATTCTACAGGACCGCGACGCACCGCTGAAAGACGCGTGGGTGACGCGGCTCCTGGACGGCGCCCGGGACGGATGCCGTGGCAGTTCGCCCGAAACAGTCCACGGATCCCTCCTGGCGTACCGGGAACTTCTGCGGACTCGGGACCCGGCACTGCGGACGCGGTTAGACGAAATCCACTCTTCTGTCATCCGCCACAAGGATTCCCGCTCGTCCACTGTGCGCCACGAAGTTCTCCGAGTGCTGCCGTTGCTAGCCGAGTACGATCCGCAGATATTCTGTCAGAAATACCTTCACCGGGCTATGCTGTGGCTGCTGACGCTTCTCCGCAAGGAAAAAGACCGGGCAGCAGCTTTCACAGCCGTAGGAGACTTGGCCCGCGCCGTAGACTCTAATATGGCCCCGTATCTCGATGCTGTGCTCGATGCAGTTCGGGACGGGTTAGCTCAGAAACCGCGGGCTCGTAGGGACACCGAACAGGCTATATTCGGATGCGTAGGCAAGCTGGCCGCGGCTGTGGGTCCTGCGCTGACCAAATACCTCCAGCGGGACATTCTGGACATGATGCTGGCCTGTCCGTTGTCGGATCACATGCAGACGACGCTGAGAGTGCTGGCGCAGTGTATCCCGCCGTTATCGGGTCAAATCCACGAAAAACTGTTGGATATTCTGGCCCGGTGTCTCAGTGGGTCGCCGTTTCGGCCTCCAGGGGCGCCCGGAGGCGGCGTAGTGATGAAACCGGCTGCGGCACGGGAATTCCGAGATCAAATGAGGCTGAGAGGCGGAGGAGGCGGAAGCGGAGGCGCAGCAAGCAGCTCAGCCACCACTGCAGCCACAGCCAGCTCAGCTCTCGTCGTAGCTGTGGCTGGAAGCGGCTTAGGAGGCTCAGGCTCCGCTTCCGGCGATATTTCCGACGCTGATATCCTTGTACGGGCTCTACGGATGCTTACATACTTTGATTTCGCTCCTTACGGACTCACAGAGCTAGCAAGGCTTTGTACACTCCGCTATGTGGACCACGAAGTGGCTGAAGTCCGTTTGGCCGCGGCTTTGACCACTGCGGCGCTGTTCCAGCAGGACCCCGTGTGCCACCAGAAGTCTGTGGCAGCTATCCGAGCTGTGGCGGAAGTTCTGGACCGGCTGCTGATTGTGGCAGTGACAGACCCCGTGCCGGAGATCCGGCTGGAAGTTCTGACGTCTTTGGGCCCGCCACTGAACGCTCAGCTGTCACAGGCGGAAAACGTGCGGCTGTTGTTTATGGCAATGCACGACGAGATCTTTGCTATCCGCCAAGCAGCTGTACAAATCGTAGGCCGTCTCTCAGCGTATAACCCGGCATACATCGTGCCAGCGCTGAGGAAAACGCTTATACAGCTGCTGGCTAAGCTAGAATACTCGCACGTGGCCAGGCGGAAGGAAGAATCAGCCAGGCTGCTGGCACTGCTGATTAAATCCTCCTACGGGTTAGCCAGACCGTATGTGTCACCGATAGTGCGCACTTTACTGCCACAGGCCTCCGACAGCTCCGCTAGTGTCGCCGGAAGTGTCCTGGCAGCTCTCGGAGAGCTGGCAGAAGTCGGCGGCGAAGCTATGGCACCGTACGTGCCGGATCTGATGCCGCTGTTGCTTGACACGTTCCAGGATCTCGGCTCGGCGTTCAAACGGGACGCAGCACTGCGAACGCTGGGCCAGCTGGCTTCCGGCGCCGGATACGTAGTACAGCCGTTGCTGGAATACCCGCAGCTGCTTCCTATCCTCGTAGCGATCCTGCGAGCCGAGCAGAGTCCCGCAGTACGCCGGGAAACCATGCGTCTGCTGGGAATCCTCGGAGCTCTCGACCCGCATAGATACCGGGAAGTAGAAAGAGCGCAGAGAGCTCAGCAGGCTCCGCAGTCGCTCCCGCTGGATTCTACGGCACCTACAGACGTTGCGCTGTTGATGCAAGGACTGAAAATCACCGGAGACGAATACTACCCTACAGTAGTGATTTCTACTCTGATGAAGATCCTCCAGGACGCGTCGCTCAGCAGTCACCACACAGCAGTTATCCAGGCTGCAATGCATATTTTCAAAGCACTTGGGCTGCGTGGTGTACCGTTTTTAGGTCAATTAGTACCAGGGCTGCTGCAAGTTATGCGCAGCTGTGCGCCCAGTATGCGGGAATTCTACTTCCAGCAACTGGCTGTACTCGTAGGCGTAGTAAAACAGCATATCCGTGCATATCTCACCGACGTACTGCAGCTGGTACAGGAGTTTTTCCCCCTGCCGCAGCTCCAGGTGACGATTCTCGGATTGCTGGAGGCGCTGGCCAGGGCATTGGACGGCGAATTCAGGCTTTACGTCCCCACTGTGCTGCCGCTGCTTCTAGCCGTGTTTGAACAGGACAGATCAGCGCGTCGCGGGCCCAGCTTGAAAGTTCTCCGAGCTTTGGTCGTCTTCGGACCCAGCATGGAAGAATACGTCCCGCTGGTAGTGCCACATATCGTTCGGCTGTTTGAATTTGCGCCCCTGCCGCTCAGAAAGTCTGCCATTGACACAATCGGCCGGCTGGCCCGCAGAGTGCCTCTTACTGACTTGGCAGCCCGAATAGTGCATCCGCTGCTCCGTGTCATCCACGGCGGCCCTGACACTCTTCGGCAAAGCTGTGTGACAGCTCTGAGCCAGCTGCTACTGCAAATGGGCAACGACTACACTGTATTTGTCCCCGTAGTGAACAGAGCTTTAGTGGCAAACAGAGTGCATGCGCCACAGTACGATCAACTGGTGGCGCGGCTTCTCAACGGCGAGCCGCTTCCGGCACATCTAGCGGACCCTGCAGGCGACGCACCGGACACAGAAGAACCTGTAGTGGCGGAACCAGCAGCGCAGAAACTGCCAGTCAACCAGCAGGCGCTGCGGCAGGCCTGGCGAGCCTCGGAACGGTTTACCCGCGACGACTGGCACGAATGGATCCGTAGGCTCAGCGTAGAACTCTTGCGGGAATCCCCCGCCCCAGCTTTGCGGGCTTGCGCTGCTCTCGCCGCGGGGTACTTCCCGTTGGCCCGAGATCTGTTCAACGTGGCGTTTGTATCCTGCTGGACGGAATTATACTCCCAACACCAGGACGAGCTTGTAGCGGCACTGCAAACAGCATTGGAGTCTCCGCACAACCCGCCCGAGATTCACCAAACGCTGCTGAATCTGGCAGAGTTTATGGAGCACGTAGAAATTCCTCTGAGCCTGGAAATCGAGAAATTAGGCCAGTATGCTCAGAAATGCCACGCATACGCCAAAGCCCTGCACTATAAAGAGCTGGAATACGACAACGAGCCGTCTCCCGCGACAGTAGAAGCTCTGATTGCTATAAACAATCAACTACAGCAGTCAGACGCCGCTGTAGGGATGCTGAAACAGGCCCAGCACTCCAGACAGCTGGAACTGAAAGAAGAATGGTACGAAAAACTACAGAGATGGGACGAAGCTCTGGATACGTATTTAGGCCGCGAGGCAACTATAGAACAGCGCATAGCCAATCGGGACGTGTCACGGAAGTCTCAGGAAGCAGCATTGACAGAAATTACTCTGGGAAAGATGCGGTGCCTCCATGCGCTCGGGGAATGGGAACAATTGTCACAATTGGCCCAGTCACAATGGCAGAGATCCCGCCGGGAAGTACGCCGAGCTGTGGCACCGATGGCGGCTGCTGCCGCTTGGTGCCTCGGGCAATGGGATAGAATGGAACCTTACATTGCTGCTATGAAAGAGGAATCGCCCGATAGAGCGTTTTTCTCGGCAATTCTCAACGTACACGACAACCGCTTTGACGAAGCCGCTCGGCACATCGCCACAGCCCGAGATCTGCTAGTGACAGAGCTGACAGCCCTGGCCAGCGAAAGCTATAATCGTGCCTACAGTATCGTAGTAAGAGTGCAAATGTTAGCCGAACTAGAAGAAACTATCACCTATAAAACTCTACCAGACAAATCCGAGAAACGGGCAGCGTTACGGAAAACGTGGGCCCGCAGACTACAAGGATGTCAGCGGAACGTAGACATTTGGCACAGAATGCTGCATATCCGAGGTTTAGTTGTGCCTCCGAAAGAGGATATGGAAATGTGGATCAAATTTGCTAATCTATGTAAAAAAGCTGGCCGCTTCGGCCTAGCAGAGTCCGCTTTGAACTCCCTTTTGGACAGAGACGACTCGGGGGCCCCAGCAGCTCTCAAGGGACCCCCACCTGTCGTTTACGCCCAATTGAAGTACATGTGGGCCACTGGCAGCCGCCGCGCAGCACACGAACATCTTCTAGGGTTCACTGCGGGGCTGGCAGCGGGGCTCGGCCTGGCAGCTGGTGGCGCAGGGCAGCTGCTACAACAGGCAGTGCCCCGGGAACTTCCTGGAGTGCCGAAAGAAGCAGTGGCAGCTAACGTTAAACTGCTAGCTCGGTGTTTCCTAAAACAGGGCGAGTGGCAAGTCGCTTTGCACGATCATTGGATCCGAGACGCTGCCGGCCCTGTGCTGTCTGCGTATCAATTAGCGGCCAAATTTGACCCGGCATGGTACAAAGCGTGGCATGCATGGGCTGTAGCGAATTTTGACGTAGTTTCGTATTATACAAGGAGAGAAGGAGAGGATGAAAAATCCCACAAAGCTTCTGATAGAGCAGACGACCGGTTTGAAGAAATGGGACAAGTCGAGCTGTCGGAAAACGGTACCCGAGCCGAGAGTTCCGGACAACCGGACCATTCTGCGCCACTTTCGGATGGCGGTCCGTCTCCTGCGGGACCTGCGTGGCTTGTTTCCGAGCACGTGGTGCCGGCTTTGCGGGCATTTTTCCATTCTGTGTCACTTTCGCCGGCTTCCGCTTTACAGGACACTCTTCGGCTGTTAACTTTGTGGTTTAAATTCGGCGGATTGCCCGAATCTGCCCACGCAGTCCACGAGGGATTCCAAATGATCCCGCTGGACACGTGGCTGGAAGTCGTGCCGCAGCTTATGGCTCGGATCCACCAGCCGAATCAGGTAGTTCACCGAGCTTTGCACGCGCTGCTTACCGAGCTCGGCAAGGCCCATCCGCAGGCTTTGGTGTACCCGTTGAACGTAGCAATCAAATCCGATTCTGTGTCTCGGCAAGTGGCGGCAAAGACGATTTTGGATAAAATGCGTCTGCATTCGGCTACTTTAGTCGAACAAGCGGAACTTGTAAGCCACGAATTGATCCGAATTGCCGTTCTATGGCCAGAATTGTGGAACGAAGCTCTAGAAGAAGCCTCCAGACTGTACTATACAGACCGAGATTACGCTGGCATGATTGCAGTGTTAGAACCGCTGCATGAAATGATGAAAAAGGGTCCAGAAACTACTCGGGAAGCCAGTTTCCAGTCGACTTTCGGCCGGGATCTCAACGATGCCCATGAATGGATTCTCAATTACCAGAGAACGAAAGAGGATACTCACTTGCAAAGAGCTTGGGATATCTATTTCAATGTATTTAGAAAGATTCATCGTATAATCTCCACTCTACAGTCACTGGATCTGCAGTTTGTATCACAGAAACTGCTCGCAGCTAAAAACCTGGAACTTGCAGTACCCGGAACGTACAAAGCCGGAGCTCCAGTAGTGCGAATTGCCGAATTCGACCCGATCTTCACAGTAATTGCCTCTAAACAGCGCCCTAGACGATTCACTATCCGCGGATCCGACGGGAAAGACTACACATATCTGCTGAAAGGCCACGAAGACATCCGACAGGATAATCTGGTGATGCAGCTGTTTGGACTCGTAAATACTTTGCTAGCACACGATTCAGAATGCTTTAAACGTCATTTAGATATCCAAAGGTACCCGGCTATCCCGCTGTCACCGAAATCGGGACTCCTCGGCTGGGTTCCGAACTGTGACACGTTCCACGTGCTAGTGCGGGATTACCGAGAGCCCAGGGAGATTGTACTGAATTTAGAGCTCCGAATGATGCAGCAAAGAGCCCCAGATTTAGAGAAACTGACAGCACTGCAGAAATTAGAAGTATTCATCCACGCTTTGGACAACACTTCTGGCCAAGAACTGTGTAAAGTACTGTGGCTGAAATCGAGATCCTCGGAAGCATGGCTGGATCGCCGCACTACGTATACTCGGTCTTTGGCTGTGATGTCTATGGTTGGATACATTTTAGGACTGGGAGATCGACATCCCTCGAATTTAATGATGGATAGAATTTCTGGTAAAGTAGTACATATTGATTTCGGGGACTGCTTTGAGGCAGCGATGTTCCGAGACAGGTACCCTGAGCGGGTTCCTTTCCGTCTTACTCGTATGCTGGTTTATGCTATGGAAGTTTCTGGTATTGAGGGCAGTTTCCGTATTACGTGTGAGCATGTGATGCGGGTACTGCGGGATAACAAGGAGTCCCTGATGGCTATATTAGAGGCGTTTGTATTTGATCCGCTCATCAACTGGGGGTTTGAGATCCCCGTGCCGAATGAGCAGACGAAGAACATGCCGGATGTGGCTCAAATGTTAAAGAGGGGTGAAATTGATCAGGAAGGCGCAGTGCGGCTTGAATTACAACAAAAAGCAGAGCTGAGAAACGCGCGGGCCGCACTGGTGTTGAAACGAATCATGAATAAACTCACAGGGAACGATTTCGCTTCCGCTGGGGAGCTCGACGTGCCGCAACAGGTTGACAAACTGATTCAACAGGCTACAAACATTGAAAAACTGTGCCAGCACTACCTCGGCTGGTGCCCGTACTGGTAGAGCAGACTGTGTACTATAATGAGATAGACGATAGGAAGGATAGCCAAATAAATATGATAGATTATAAGTGTAATTTGTAGCATTATAGAGATAAGTAGTAGTAATAGTCTAACTCATATATATTTATGGTATATGTCAACAGATATATATCCAAAGAGAAATGTCGTATAACAAGCCTTGCTAGCTCAATCGGTAGAGCGTGTGACTCTTAATGTCTCATCTTGAGAATAAAAGTCATCACAAGGTTGGGGGTTCGACCCCCCCGTAGGGCTTCTTTTTTTGCAGGTTCTTTAAAGGATTTTTTTTTTTTTTTTTTTGAATAATATAACTCGATTTATAATGGATAAAGAACATTTAAACAGTGCCTGAATCCTGTAAAATCTACGTATTATATAGTAGTTGAATATATACCATATCTTCAATCGTTTATTTAACATTTTCTATTCCTTCTCGCGTTCAAATGTACCGTAGATAGGCCCTGACTCTGACTGAGGATCTATCCCAGAACATATTCCTCTAAATAATTCTTGAAGTAGTATTTTATACCTCCAGTTACCATTGTATGCTAATTTCACCCATCTACCTCAACTAATAGCTCTGTACCTGCCTTACATCAGTCCCCACTCCCACCAGGTAAAGTTACTGGCCGAAACCTGGCCATAACCGAAGCCTTAAACCTGGCCAGCAAAGAGAAAACAGCAACTATGCTTTCCCAAATCCTCTGATCCGTATTCTGCTCTTCGTACTTATCCCGAGCAGTACTAGAATGCCTCGTAATCTTGAAATGATACTTTAGAATGTCTTTCCGCGTGATCAGTCCAACCAATCGACCAAACTCAGTAACAAACACAATCTGAGGACCCAGCCGGTGTAAAATATCTAATACAGTCTCCAGTGGCACTTGAGGAGCAACAGAAATTGGCGAATAGTTCACATATCCTCCCACGTAAACCAGAGATTCCTCACTGCTCTCCGTTGTATTCTCCCGAGGCATATCCAACCGGGAAAACACAAATTTGGCAGTATCAGCTATTTGCCGTTTCGTCAGCACATTCTGCACAGCCAATTGCAATTCTGCGCGGCCAATAAACCCTACTAGAAACGGTTGCTCCTCAGATTCTACTATAGGGAAGCAGTGGAAATCTGTCTCAGCTAGAACTGCTTTTACTTGAGAATACATGAGTCCTGAAGTAAATGCTACCACTTCTGTTGTCATTCCTTGAGCTGCCGGAGCATCAAATACGTGTTCTTCTTTACTGTCGATAAAGGGCAGCCCATTAAAGTATATCATCTGATCCGCTATCCCTCCATGGCCCCATCTGTCGTTAACAGCTTTAGTCGTACCTACCACTATCATCAGAGGAATTATATACCGTAAGGCGCCCGTCAGCTCGTACATTATGACTACTACAGTGACAGTGAGATGTGTCATTCCTGACAGTCCAGCAGCTGCTCCTAGAAATGCGTAGGTCCCAGGGGTAATACACTAGATTAGATAGTTAGCAGGGCCAGTTTGAAGGGAAGGAGAAGAGAAAGGAAGGAGAGGAGAAGAGAGAAAGAAAGAATGAAAACGGATAAGACTGCAACATCCTCCTTGCCAATTTTCAATCTACAAGCTACTTAGGAAGCAGCTATGATGATAGTCAAAGTTAAGAGTTCAAATATCAGTTCAGAGAACGGCCACACTTCACAGGAAATAACATAGAGCCCCAGAAATACTAATTTCGAGACCTACAACTCCAAGGATCATCATCCAGCCATCCTACTGTCATTCCGTCTGTATTTTCAGATCACAAGCTGAGCCTCTCCAAGTTCTTCATTCCTCCATTCAGCTTTCTCTGAGTTTTCTCCTCAAAATTGTCCCATCAAAATCGTCTCACTCTAAACTCCCTCACTTTATACTCCCATTTATCGATTCTCTCCTCTTTTATTCAGCAATCCTTCCAAATGCGCTTTGTTTCAACTTACCGGTGTATCAGGCTTGCAAGTAGCAAAAAAGCTTGAATCCTGGTGACTTTGATACACTTTGTCAACCAAAATTCCCACGAGTCTTCCGAAAGTTGCTCCTACAGCCATAGAGGGCACGAAGATCCCCGCGGGGACTTTACTGCCATACGAAAGCACAATCAACACCATTCGCACAGCCGTAGCTATGATCAATGACATCGCAATCCGTCCGTAGTGTGAGCGTCTGTTGGTTAGTATGCTACTTAGTATGTGATTTGGATATGAGATATAGTGGAGTGTGAGGAGTTCTAAAGCAGGGATAGTTGATAGAAGGAAAAACAGAGAGATAATGAGAAAAAGAGGAGCGGGAAGAGAGGAAAGAGAAAACTGGTTGAAACTATTCAGAATAGGTGGTTCTCGTGTAGATTCTCCCTGTTTCTAGCAGAATCAGCAATCTGGTGTTAATGAATAAGTAAAAAGACAGTAATTTCCAGAAACCATTCTTTGAACCAGTATCATAGTTTCCAGATTGTCAGTTATCTTCTCCCCTCTCTTCCTGTCAGCTGCAGAACAACTCAATGTTCTCATTTTACTGCTCAGCTCTGATCCTGAGAGCTCTGATCGAGCAAGGTCTTTTCCAACTTCTCATATCCAACTCAGAAACACTTGAAGGTTTCTCCTCCCTATTCCCTATTCCCTATTCCCTATTCCCTATTCCCTATTCCCTATTCCCTATTCCCTATTCCCTATTCCCTATTCCCTATTCCCTATTCCCTATCCCTATCCCTCCCTACTTCCTATCCCTCCCTATCCCTAAACCCACTTCTACACCAATTCACACCCTATCCTATACTTACTGACAAACGTCTGCATGTTCCCACCCATTTTCACACTCATGGAACAAAATCTCCATCCCCTTCGTCATATCCAAAGCCAGAAACTCATTAAAATAGCAAACCAGCGCCGTCAAAGCAACCAGAACAACCACCTCCTCTACAGCGTACTTCTGCAAATACCTCTTGCGGAACGCTGCTACTCGCAAATTATACTTTATAACTACACATCCGTAAACACCACCAAATACCCCAAGCACCATATAAAACGGAACCTCAAAAAAATGCCACTCCCGATCGTACTGAACCTGGAAAAGCACAATCTGCCCCGTGCGGAAGGGATTCCACGCTGCCAGCGTAACTGTAGCTACTAAAGCGCAGAAATAACTTCTCCACATCGTGCTCAGCTGGAATACACTGGAAATCTCTTCAATGGAGAACAAAACACCCCCCATAGGCGAGCCGAACGCCACTGCCACCCCAGCAGCAGCTGTGGCTGACAGAAACTGCCGTAACTGCGTAGCACTGCGCCGGTATTCCCGCACAGCACGCGCCACAACATTCCCAACGCACACAGCATAATGCACACTGGGGCCTTCTTTGCCTACGCTCAACCCAGAGCCAATTGCTAAGGGGAGTGCTAGCGATTTGATAGCCAGCGTGCCGGCTCCGAGGAAACCTCTCATTGTAAATCCGGCTATAATACATTTAATCTCGGAAATACCCGATCCGGCAGCATAGGGGGCGTAGAATTTCACCAGCAGAGCCGCGGTAAGTCCGAAAGCCAGCGACACGGCACAAAACGCGGCATAGCGGCCGACAGCAAAGGCAGACCACGGAACCCACGCGGAACATCCGCTGGCCGTTTCCGTTTCCACGCCACAGCAGAACGCCTTATTCAGGTAGAACCCCGCCGAGCAGCGGCCCGTGCGGAGATCCGACAGCCATTCGGTGGCGACGTTTATACCTGCGGCAATCGTACCGATGATTACGCCCATAAGTATTAACAGCAGCCAGCTTTTAGCATTGAGATACAGTCTCAGAGCTCTAGAACGGATAGTGGAGCCTCCGTGAGTTTCCTGCTGTTTGAGCTTCAAGTGGTTCGCCCTTACGGCGTCTTCGACCCAATCAACAGTCCAAAAGTCTTCATATCGCTTGATTTCGTCTATATCATTCAGTTCTCTGAATTCGTTATCGGGGTGACCTGCGCCGGCTTCTGCTTCTGTGTCGGACGGCCTGGAGCGGGCCAGAGGCCGCAACGAAGGCCGCGAAGGTGCCGGGGACGTCAGGGGCCTCGAAAACTCCGAGGAATCCCGCCAGGAGACGCTGTGGAGGCTGTAAGCCGATGTGGAGTCCGGAGAGCTCATGGCGGAGGCTCGCGGGTCAGCAATGTTCAGCAGACAGGATGCCCGAGGAGGCGCAGTTTGTCAGAAAGGAGTGTGAAATCTGTGGCAACGTTATAGACGGGATTGAGGCACAGGAGGCGCAGCCGAGGGCGGATCGGATCGGATATGTTCGGCCTCGGAAGTCAATCGCTGCTTCCGAGATGAAAAGCCGAAGAGCTGAGACCCTTGGGCAGGGACTCTAGAGGGTCTGGACGGTAAAGAAATGAACTGCCAGACCCTCCACGGAAGGAGACGCGATGTTATGAAAAAGAGATGACGTAATCGAGAATGAAGCAGAACGTGGTTGATAATACGATAAGGTACACTGAGAGTAGATAATCGATCGCTGGTGTATATATATAGCTAATAGCAGTAATATTGTAAAAGTACACGATAGGAAGGCCACGATTAATAAAACCAACGGCCCCTTGAATACACAGTAATGAGTTAAACGAGCCGAAGCACCGTTTCAACCGGTACGCTATCCCCGATACGAGACGAGACGCGATGTCCCGAGACGTGCCTCATCACGTCGAAATGTCAGAATCGACGCGTTCAAATTTCACTCTCGCGAGTCTCCAATGAGCTTACAGGTGTCCAGGCGCATCCCAGAGCCTCACAGAGTATCCAAAAGATAACAATACACACTACACAATATGGAGGAAGAACCTGGTGCAGTTCCGGCGCGCACAGACGACTCTACAGCGGATTTAGAGACTAATGTGTCTCTCCCTCTAGCAAGGGTGAAGCGTATATTCAAACAGGATGCCAATTTCAATATGTCCTCTGAAGCTGCTGTGTTTGCAGCAGCAGTGGCAGCTGTACGTTGATGTTGAGATTGAATTGGTGGTACTGCTGAATAGTCAGTCATTACTAACATTGGTGTTACTACAGGAGAAGTTTGTTGAGTATTTCGCTGAACAAGCCAGCCTAGCAGCCCGTGGGGAGGGCAGAATGAAGAAACTGCAGTACAAGGATTTTGCTACTGCTGTTAGTCAAGTAGAGAATCTGCATTTCTTATCAGATTTAGTCCCGCCTACTGCTACTTTGAAAAAACTTATCCAGCAGAAGAAAGTGAAACTCGATGCACTCGCTGACGACCAAATGACGCTCCCACTGGCCACGGGGAGGTCTAAGAGGAGGAAAACGGAGGCTCTGGAGTCGATAGACGCCACAGACAATGAGACGAGTGACGAGGAGGAGGAGAAGGAAACGGAAAAGGAAAAGGAGGAAGAGAAAACAGAGGAAATGGAAGCACAGGACGGGGAAGATGAAGAAGAAGGAGAAGACGAGGAGGAGGGCGAAGAAGGCGTCGGAGGGAAGGATAGCAGTCCAGCAGAACCAGGCAAAAAGGATTCCGAAGAGCGAATTGACCGAGAAGACACTACAGAAGTCGAGGAGGCAGAAGAGGAGGAGGAAGAGGAGGTGGAAGAGGAGGAGGAAGAGGAAGAAGAAGAGGAATAAGAAGAAGAATAAGAAGAGGATTAGCAGATTCCTCAGTGGACTCAATGGGCAGGACAAATTCGAGGCCTGCATTGAGAACGATAAAAAAAAATGGAACGAGGATATCTGACGTGACGTATAGCAGTAATATCTCCTGGCTGGACTCCATTTTCATTAACTACGCAGGCCAGCTAATATTCAAGTCGATTGCCGTTTAGGAGACCTTGGGAAACCCCCTCTGACACTCCGACCCCGCAGCAGCTGACTTACGACCTCCTATACCCCGGTTTATCTCTTGGAACATTCCTCATACCCAGGACATGGCTATACTGTACTATATATATAATAATAAATTCATATTCCTATTTACAAGTCATACATTGCACCCGCGCTGGCGCCAGCACCCCAGCGAATTCACAGCAACCGTTTCAGCTCACTGGATGCAACAGAACTGTCACTTGCTTCTTATTTGTTTCTTATTAGCTTCTTATAAGCTTATCCCGTATCCTCTTTCTGTCTCCTGCCTTTTCAAGCTTTCTCTTTCCATTCCGTCGCAGGGATATCAGGTGGTGGAATATCGCCGTACTCAATGAACTCCTGCACTTTCGCAAAGTAGTACTTCGCATCCGTAGGCCCCTGCGTACCGCTGAAATCGTGCTTCACAGGGATTACATTAGGATCTACTAACGGCTTGAGCTCACAGTACTGTAGATACTCTGGGACCACATAGGTTCTCACTTTAGACCAGTCTATCACGTAACCACCCCATTTAGTGTGGTGACCAATACCAGAAGACCGTGTACCTTTATAGAAAGTTTTATTGCCGTCTTTAGTCGTCAAAGGATGTCTTTTGGATCCCTGTTTAGAGAGGCCATAGAAGAGGGTCCCATCCTTGAATTTCTTCCAGGGACGAACCAGTCTCGGCTGGAATGTCGGTTTCATGATGGTGTGTTGTGTGTAGTGTTGTTGTAGGATGGATAGGGGAACCCTGACGTTGAATTTTATCACTTATCGCATACTATTGTAAGTCCTTTAGTTCTATGAGCTCAGATTTGGTGATTCCGAGAAGAGTGAAAATTTCACCCCCCAGCACCTGGGACGGTGAGATACCTGATATGAGACAGGAAATAAGTGATGAGGTAATCGAATATATGCAGTGAAAGCCATATGCGTGAGAGGCGCGTCAAACCTGCAGAATCACACGATGAAGTGAGCTGACGTAGAGTTTGAACCTTATGCAAGTGAAGGAAAATAGAGACATATACGAAATATAGAAAAGCTTGGTATAAATGATGTGACGGGGTTATAGAGGGCATAATTGTAGCACTTTAGAAGATAGAATGGTAGAATGCATTGTCTGAGCACTATAAGGTACTATTTTGCATCAAATATGCCTTGAAGTTTGGTCTGCGGACGAGGTATTATTGATGTCCTCCTCGCTAATGGCATGTCCTCACATGCAAGTGTATGCATGCTCTGCATAAGCTGCTAGCTCGGTTAAACGATATAAACGACAAGCACAATGTGGTGCGGGAAAGTCGGAAACTTTGTTCGTGTGACAAATATACGACCCGTACGAGAGAAAGTGGCGTAGCGACCGAGACAGCTAGAAAAACGAAAAAGCTTCCATTATTAATGAATTATTTTCACATAAAACAAAAGATAACATACCTTACACACCGGCCAGAACTTCCCTCATTTCCATAGCTTCGAAACTGCTCATTTTCGTTCTCTCTCTAACGTCGTGAGACGCGTACTGCTCCTGCGTGACATGCATATGTCCGCACTGCATCGCAGCATCACCGAACTCCACCCGGTACGATTCGCATCGATCCGATCCCGATTTGAAGCCGTGATCGTCACTGCCTTCAACTGACACCACCTCATCGCGTCAAGTATGCCGCTTAGGGCCGCGGAAGCGCAAATAGCCGTTGCAGCCAAAGATACTAGCGAGATATTACGACGTTTCAAGCCCTGCAGAAGGCCGCACACCGCTACATAGTACCTACCCACGACCCACACCCCGATTACCGGCAAAATCCAAGCCAGCTCAACGCTCTCGCTCCTCATACATTTTCCCCTCCTCCCCGCTTCTTTCAACTATATAAAAACCGAATTATTTATCCCGATAACCCCAATTAATTAATCTCCGTCCCTCAGCCACATCCGATTCTGCCCGTACCTCCCTGCACCGTGACGCACCCCTCTGCATGTCCCGCATCTCCTTCCCATGTCACACACCACGCTTAATATGAAATCTCCCCCTAAGAAAACAGCACAGCCTGAAAGAAATTAAACAAATCATCAGATACTCGCGTTTTCCACTCCCTTTCCCTCTTCTTTCCTCCTCTTTTCTCTCTCCGTTCCACAACTCCTCAGGTTATAAACTCCACCCTGGGCCTCTTTTTTCCTGCTTATAGTGTTCCGCAGGCCCGCATCTCAGCCCCCAGGGACCTCCAAGACATAAGAAGCCCTCAGCTATCTTCCCCCGCAGGAACTGGGATCTCTAAAGTACTGTAAACTACAGTAAAGCACTGCAAACTACAACTACAACACCATGGATTTGGTCCTCGAGTTCTTCGACACGTACCTGTTTGACTACGTATATGCTGCGGCATTCCCGAAGACGTATCATGTGCCTACAGCTCTTGAACGTGCCTTAGCAGTGGGAAACTACTCTGTAGGATGCCCTGAGACTATTCTGGACCCCCACGAGTTCTACGGAGCTGGGAATATCTTTTTCCAGGCCTCGGAGTATGCCCAGGACTCGCTGTTTGCGCGTGACCACATTCTGCGTCAGGCTTTGTCTATTTTCCTTATCACATGGGCTTTTGGTGATATTCTATACTATTTAACAGCTACTTTCTCGTATTATTTCGTATTTGACCGCAGAGTTTTCGAGCATCCAAAATACCTGAAGGACCAAATGAAGCTGGAAATCTCCCACGCACTCAACTCGATCCCCTATATGGTTTTGCTCACCGTTCCGTGGTTTATTGCCGAGATTCGGGGTTATTCTAAGATGTACTGGAATATCTCCGACTACGGCATTGGATATCTGATTCTGCAGTTCCCCATGTTCATCATGTTCACTGACTGCGGCATTTATTTCATCCACAAGTATCTGCACCATCCTATACTCTACAAACGGCTGCATAAGCCTCACCATAAATGGCTTGTGACGACTCCATACGCTTCACATGCTTTCCATCCTGTAGACGGATATGCCCAGTCGCTGCCGTATCATATATTCCCGTTTTTATTCCCATTCCATAAAGTATCGTATCTTTTACTGTTTACTTTTGTTAATATTTGGACGGTTTTGATCCATGATGGGGAATATTTGACGAATAATCCAATGTTAAACGGAGCTGCGTGCCATACTGTGCATCATTTGTACTTTAACTATAACTACGGGCAGTTTACTACGCTGTGGGATCGAATTGGGGGTTCCTATCGACAGCCAGATTTTGAATTCTTTGATAAGAGTTCGAAAATGGATAAAAAGACGTGGAGTAAGCAGTCAAAGGCTTCAGATGTTATTAGATTAGCAGTGGAGTCTGAGAACGATGATAGGATTTATGCGAATGACGATAAGAAGGTGCAGTAATTGTAAGATTGGGAGTATGAGAAAGAGGATAGAAAGAGGAATGAATGTGAATGTGAATGTGAATTTGTAAGGATGGGAAGCAAACAAAATAAGTAAAAATAGTTTTAAATATAAGAGGATAGAGCCGTGTATCAGTTAGACGGCTGGGTTACCGGCGTGCTGGGTATTAATAATTTTGATTGGTATAAAATGTTTGTAGGAAAGGAGAAAAAGAAAAGAGATTAAGAGTAGGGAAATTAGTATACTAGCATTGGGAACATTGATTTGTCGATAAGAGTTGCTAATGATTTCTCTGGGTATTCCATTCCATTTCTTCCCTTTTCATTCTATGCCATTCTATCTCTATTTAACCTTCTACCACTCTTCTGCAGTCTCTAAAGCAATGCTACGCTTCCAGATGCTGCTCAAAACTATTGCACGTTCCAGCTGATAATTTTCCTTTTGCTTCTTTCGACTATGGAGTTTTTATATTTTATTCTTTGATCTCTTCATTCCGCATTTCAGCCAGTTAGTAACTGTCATTCGTGTCTTCCAATTATCCATCTTTATTCCTTTAATTCCTTCAAATCCTTCAAATCCTTCAAATCCTTCAATCCCTTTAATTCACCATCTCCTAATTCTCTTCTTTCTTCAACCCTCAGATCTCCTACAATTAGCTAAGATAGTTGACAACCCATATAAATTGATTATCAAGTAAATACATATTATCAGTAGTAAGCTGAACTTTCTTTCAGATGAAACAAAAGAACAAACAGAGAAGAACAGCTTTCTATTTGCCAGGTTGATCAATCCTGCTGTAATAGCCTGCAGATCAGTTTAGAGATGATTATCAGCAACCGTAATTCGTCAGTCTGAAAGTCTGTGAAGCTCGAGAAAAGCTTGGGCGGTTTGAGGAATATTGTGAGATCATCGCTATTGTCAAGGGAAGACATTATTCAGGGTTTTCTCTTTCTTCCCCTCAGAAGAACAAACAGGAAGTAGAATAAAGAGTGGAAAGTTCAGGATTGTATGTCTGACTTCTCTTTGTTTCCCATTTCCTTCTTCCTCCTTCCTGCCCAAACCGCTATGGCTCTCAGAATCCAGAAACCAGAGAATGAGAAAGTAAAGACAGTTCTTTGACCAGTTTTATTCCCTTTTCCTCTAATAAAGCAGATATCCACATAATTATACTTACAACTCAACAGTACGGGACTCCATCTTCCTCTCATATCTATCTTTCCTTAAGCTTCTTCTTTCCTATCCTTTCCTATTCTTTCCCTCTTCTCATTTCCTATCCTTTCCTCTCCTTCCCCTACCACTACAACTCCTTCAACTAACACATTTAAAACATTTATTGCTCTCCATCACACCACTAATAAACTGTTCTACTCAACAAACCCATCACACTATTGCACAGGAAATACTACATTATTTCACACACTTCTCATTCTTCTCATACTTCTCATACTTCACATACTCAGCCTACATCTCTTTCTACTCCGCTTCTACAATATTTCTCTTCAAAAACGGAGACCCAGACCTGAATTTACTGAAAACTCTCACCCGAGTGCCATCCGACGTCACAACATCCCTAGCAGCTCCATGCTTCAACGCTACAGGCTTAGAAGGTCCATTAGATTGAGCAAGCCGCGATTTATACCACAGATACTCCACCAATCCAGGTTTCCGAGCCTCAAACAACGTAGGAAGCTTCTCGGCAGTTCCTGCTTTATCACTGGGAGTCGCCATCTTGATAATACTAGTAGTAGGATACTTCAAATCTTCCTCATCGTTATCCAGAGGGTTATAAGCTAAATTGAACGGATGTGTTGGTTCTTTTGGCGTTTTCTTTTCA
The DNA here is from genome assembly GCA_030579575.1 of Sporopachydermia lactativora. Lineage (NCBI taxonomy): Eukaryota > Fungi > Ascomycota > Sporopachydermiomycetes > Sporopachydermiales > Sporopachydermiaceae > Sporopachydermia > Sporopachydermia lactativora. The sequence goes on along the minus strand of JAKTRH010000039.1, from coordinate 58,291 downwards.
GGGGTTTTCAGTTTCTTCTTCTTTTCGCTCTCTACGGAAGGGGAACGCATTCTTTTGGCCGATTGAGTTGTTTCGGCAGCCTTTGGTGGCGCAGCAGGTGGCTCAATTGGTTCTTCGTCCGAATCCAGTAGAATCGGAGTTTTCCGAGTCTCAGAAGCACGTGGCGCAGCGGCAGCAGGAGGCTTAGCTATCGGAGTAAGCGGAGAAACGGAAACTTTCTCGGCTGATTTCTTAGGAGAAGTCACAGAAGCTGCGGCTGATTTCTCCGATTTCTCCGCTTTTTCCGCTTTTTCAGCCTTTTCCGCCTTTCCTACCTTTTCCGGTTTTTCCCCCTTTCCAGCCTTTTCCGCCTTTTCCACCTTTTCCGCCTTTTCAGCGCGCTTTCGGCCTCTCCCGCTCTTCGGAGTTCCAACGGAAGATTTCCCAGAACTTTTCAACCCCGCAGCGTCTTTCACGCCCCGCGCAGCAGCCACCGGCTCTTCCGCGGGCTCCTCGGCAGCCTCAGACTCCTCGGGCCGCAATCCCCGCTCTACAATGGCCCCCAAATCCAAGGAAACCTGTAATCCTTTCTCAAATTCAGCTAACTGCTTCATAGTCTTCTCATAGTATTTCCCCTTCACTCCGAAGTTCGGATCAAATTTCACCGAGCCATACTCTTTCTGATAGGGCTGGAATATCTTTGAAAAAGTCTTGTGGAGCCTGAGGCGTTCTTTCTCGTTAAAGTGCTTGACAATCTCTTCTTTCAGTTTTTCCTGGTATTTATCAGATTTGAATAGCAAAGGCTTCTTCGCAGCACCGCCAGCACCCCCATAATTATCCGCATCGTCGTCTTCATCGTCCTCATCGTCGACGTTCAGATTGCACGCGAATTTGATGCCATTGCGGAAGATATAGTGGATATTGTATATAGCATTTGGATCTTTCTGTAATTTACCAGGAGTAGACGACAGCACCTGTTTAGACAGGGCTTCCTTTTCTTCCAGCCCTTGGGAGCTCATTGTGGCGTGCCGAACGGAGTTGTAGGATGAGTGGAGCCGCTGGATTCCCGTCTGAGAGCTGCAGCGGATGTTCCGCTGGTCTGTTGAATAGCCGAAACTCCTCGCGACGCGTTTTATGATGAGAATAAAATGGGATACTCGGTGATACTCAGGCTGCGCACGTGAGACCGGACAGTTTGTATGGGTGTTTAGCCGGGAGGGTGTCCGGTGACACGGGTAGTCAAGCTGTATCAGATTTATACCTTCAGCTAAACCAATTATATCGAGCCTTAATTTGCGCTTCTTTGCTACCAAACTAACCAGAAAAATGTCTATTTTCACCTCTATTACCCCAACTCCCCGTTTTAACTCCTCTTCTCTCAAATACCTCACCATTCCTGTCTTTCCATCCCCTGCATCTTTTGCTCTCTCGGCTTCCCCCCTCTTTCATCTCCCGACTCCCCCTCCCACGGAATGAGACGCGAAGTCCCAGGGGGCTCACAACCAAACGGAGTCGAACAAACGAGGCGTCGCATATTTCTATGGAATTACGGCTTTTCAACAAAGCAATCCGTCGTTTGCTGCGCCACTTATTAATCCAATTCAGCCACCCAGCACGCCACAGAACTCCTGTGCGTCTGATTGCCTTGGAAAACACCGAGAAACAGTTGAATTTTATCCGTATCTCACCCTTTTCTACCCTCATTTTGATCTCACTAACTACGCTTAACGGTATTTCTCAATTCATCACAGTTATACGCCACTTTCACCGCAATTGTGGCGCAGCAAACGCTCATCCATCATTGCGCCACACCCCCTGCTTCTCCCGCTCGCTGGCTGAGCCGCTGCAGTCATGAATAACCTCAATCCTCAGCCTACTGGCTATTTTAACCCCACTGGTCAGCCACAACAGCCACAGCCTCAGCCTCAACAGGGTTTACAGGGCCTGCAGTACCAGCAAACGGGGTTTTATCAGCCCGCGCAGCCTGTCACGCCGGGGTTTTCGCCGGGATTCACTCCGTACACTCCGGGAGCCGCTTATGGACAGTCTGTGGCTCTTCAGCCTTCTCAAACTGGTTATTTCCCTAATGTGGCGTCTATGCAGCCTGCCGTAACAGGCTATAATGGTCAATTTGTGGCTCAGCCTGCTCAGCCACAGCAGCCACAACCTACTGGATACTTCCCGTCTCCCGCTGCCCCCGCTGCCGCCACTGCCGCCACTGCCACTGCCAATTCCGCTCCGAGCTCTAATAAATCTCTTCGGATCCCAAATATCCGTCTCTCATTCATCACCGCCGAGGACCAGGCAAAATTCGAACAGCTCTTCCGAACTGCCGTGCTGCCCAACGAACAGTCCATCTCGGGGGAAAAAGCTCGGGATATCCTTGAAAGATCTCGGCTTCCACCGTCTATTCTTACCGAGATTTGGGAATTAGCCGATACTTCCAAATCAGGCCGTCTGCTGTTCCCGGAATTTGCCCTGGCAATGTGGCTGTGTAATAAAGCGCTGAATCACGAGCCGATTCCGTCACGGGTTCCGGAAAGTGTACGGAATGAGGTTGTTTCTATGGCTGATATAATTAGTTTTTCTGTAGGAGATGGGGAGGCGGAGCATCCGAATGTGCCGAAGTTTTATTCTAAGGCCGAGGGAGGCGCTGGGGTGGCTGAGCCGAGTGCTTTGCAGCAGTTGCAGTCGGTTGTGGCTCAGCCTACTGGATATGGACAGCTTCAGCCACAGGCTACTGGGTTTCAGCCACTTCAGCCACAAGCAACTGGATATCAGCCACAGGTACAGCCTCAGGCTACCGGATTTGGACAGCTCCAGCCTCAAACTACCGGATATGGCAAACTCCAGCCTCAAACTACCGGATATGGAAAACTGCAGCCTCAAACTACTGGGTTTCAGCCACTTCAGCCACAAACTACTGGCTACACCCCAATCCAGCAACCTGCTGCGCCTCTTCAGCCTCAAGCTACCGGATATGGCAAACTGCAGCCTCAAACTACTGGGTTTCAGCCACTTCAGCCACAAACTACCGGCTACACCCCAATCCAGCAACCTGCTGCGCCACTCCAGCCTCAACCAACAGGCCGACCCGGCCAATGGGGGTTTGTAAACACCCCAGCAACCGGAATGCCCCACATCGACCGCCTCCAACAACAATTCATGCCGCTGAACCCCTCAGCCACAGGCGGACCAACAGCACCCATCCGCTCCCCGCTCGCCCCACTTGCCCCGCTCGCCCCGCAGAAGACCGGAACCCCCAACCACATCCCGAACGCCATCACAAAAGCAGAGAAAAACATCTACGACAACATCTTCGACGCCTGGGACGGCCTACACAAGGGATTTATCACGGGAGACACTGCTATCACTATTTTTTCTCAATCAGGACTTAATAGACAGGATTTAGAAGCGATTTGGAACCTCTGCGACCCGCATAATCGAGGGAAACTCGATAGAGACGCGTTTGCAGTCGCTATGCACCTCGTATACCGACGGATCGGAGGATATCCGATTCCTGCTCGGCTTCCACCAGAGCTTGTGCCTCCTAGTGCTCGGAATTTAGAGGATTCGCTAGCACAAATGAAGAGTTATTTGCGGGAAAGTGGCGCCGGAGGTTCGGAAAGAGCTCGGCAGCATTCATTTAAATCAGGGGCTGCGCCACTGGGCCGAGACGCTGCGTCTTTTAAGAACGACGACGACGAAATGAGCCAAGTAGTGCGGCCTATCCGAACTGGGAATCGGAAATCGGAATCCTCGACTTCCAGCCACAGTTCGGGCCATTCTGTGGCGCAGGGACTGTCCAAAGCGGAACTTCGGAAGCGGATCCACGAAAAGGAGATTGTACTCGCTGCTTTGGACGCGGAAGAAGAACTGACAGCCACTGGAAGTGCCGAAGCAGACACAGAATTGGACCAGCGGGACAGAACGGAAATCGAACTGCTGAAACAGAAGCTGCGGCGCGTACAAGCCGAGATCGACGCCACAGGGGCGCAGCAAACAGCACCCGACGAGGCTGAGCGGCAGCAACTGCTGGCCGAACTCGGGAAAGTCACAAGCCGAGTGGCGCCACTGGTGGCTGCAATTAAACAAACAGAAGACGAGATTGCCCGGGCCAAAGTAGAGATTTGCCGGCTTAAACTACAAAAGGAAGCCCCAGGAGAACTTCCAGTAGTCGGCACGGGACCAAACGGAGAGATTTCCGATAAAGATCGTAGGCTTGCTAAATCTAAATACCTTTTAAAATCTCGGCTGGCAGCTTTAACGGGTAAACCAGCAGATTCGGGAGACCACAAACTCAGTTTTGAGGAAGTGGAACAGAAATTAGCCGAGGAAACAAAGAAAGTGTATGCCGAGAAGGAAGCCGGAGAACAGCTGATCTCGGAAATCGCCGAGACAATCCGCGGAATGCGGGAAAGTGTAAGTAAAACGCTGCGGGCTGCGCCGTCCGCTGCGGAAGACCGAGAAGTGCGGAATTTCGAAGAAGGTGCCGGAATGGAGGACGAAGTAAAACAGTTTATCCGTAGTTTGCAGTCTGTAAAATCTAAGAGTAAAAACGGAGGAATCGTAGGAGTTTCGGGACCGGGAGCGGAACGGGTAGAAAGCTCGGGAAGTATCGGAACGGGCCGAGCTTCTAAGAGTGCGTCTCCTCAGGTGGAATCTGCCGTTCCGAATGTGGCTGCGACGGGTTCGGCAGTTCGGCGGACTCCGGAAGAACGTGCGGCGTATATTAAAGCACAAGCGGAGAAAAAGATGAACGAGCGGCTTGCCAAGCTCGGAATTACTCGGAATCGGTCACAAACAAGTAGTATTGCGGCGCCGGTTCCGGAAAAGGAGAAGGAGAAGGAGAAAGAGAAGGAGAAGGAGAAAGAGGAGGAAAAAGCGGAGAAGGAAAGAATAGAAAGAGAGGAAAAAGCGGAGAAAGAAAGAGCGGAAGCGGAAGCGGAAGCACAAAAGGCAAAAACGGAAGCAAAAGCAGAAGTAAAAGCAGAAGCGAAACCGGAAAAAGCTGAGCCACCGATTCGTCCGCCTACACGGAAAGATCAATCAGCTTTTGTACCATCTCAGCCCCCTCAGCCCCCTCAGCCACAATCAACCGACTCCGACGAAGACTCCGACGCGGAACTACAGGAACTTCTCCGAGCAAAAGCCGAGCAAGAAGCCCGCATCCGCAAACTGGAAGCGGAGGCCAAAGAGAAGAAAGAAAGGAAACGCCGAAACGAGGAAAAATTGGCTCAGCTGAGACGGGAAATGGCCGAAGCTAAACGTAGAGAAATGGAGCTTATGAACGGAGCGGCGTCGGATTCCGATTCCGATTCCGATTCGGAAGGAAAAGCGGAAGGAAAAGCCGAAGGTTCGGAACCCCAAAAGGATTCTGTGGCTCAATCGGCGGAGAAATCAGTGAACGTCCAGCCACCGGGAATACCCGAAAAAGCGGAACAGTCTGCGCCACCTGCGCCACAACCGCCTATGACCATAAGCAGTAATAACCCATTTGCTAAGCAGAATTTACCAGCTCAAACCACCCAAACCACTCAGCCGAACGGAGCTGCAGCGTCAGCTGACATGCCGTTCCGCCGAGTAGTGGCGGAAAAGTCGCCAGAACCGGAAATCTCCCCGGAAGAAGCCGCGTCGCAGCGCGCGTCTCAACGCGGATTTGCCGCTTATAGCGGAGACTCCGACGGCTGGGGCGCCGAGTCTAGCGATTCCTCCGCCGAGGATTCCGACGACGACGACCTCCCGCGGGCGAAAAACCCGGCAGAACTCGCGTCGTTGCTGTTTCAAGGCATGCGGCCCGTGCGGAGCAACACAAACGTGTCGTTAGGCAGCGGTGCCGGAATGACGCCGACGGGGACGGGCACGGCGCCCGAGGAGCGGAAGGAAGCGGAAGCGGAAGCGGAAACCCCTGGAGTTTCGGAGGTTCCTGCTGCGCCACCTGTGGCTGAGGCTGAGGAAGCTGTGCCACCGGTTCCTGCTGCGCCTCCTATTCCTGCTGCGCCACCAATATTTGAAGCTGCGCCACCTGCGCCACCTGCGCCGCCGGTCCCTGAAGCTGCGCCTCCAGCGGCTCCATCAGATGTGCCGCCGCCGCCTCCATCTGCTGCGCCACCTGCGCCACCGATCCCAGCTACGGAACCTCCGGCTATTCCATCGTCTGCGCCTCCCGCACCTCCAGCTGCGCCTCCTGCGCCACCCGCGCCACCCGCTGCGCCACCCGCTGCGCCACCAGCACCTCCTGCTGCGCCACCCGCGCCTCCAGCACCTCCTGCTGCGCCACCCGCGCCTCCAGCACCTCCCGCTGCGCCACCCGCGCCACCAATGTTCGGCGCCCCAATGCCCGCAGCAGTACAACAATCCCTCAACGGCTCCGCCTCAGAAGCGCCACCAGCGCCAACGCAGGATATCAGCGCTCTCCTCGGTCAAATCCAATTGGGAACTTCGCTTCGGAAAGTCCCCGAAAGCGAAAAACACATCAAAGACGCAGGAACGAAAGGTCGTGTGCTTTGAAGGGGAAAATAGGGGGGAAAAGAAGCTGATTTCGGAGCGGAACGGGACGGAATGGCGGGAAAAGTCGGGACGGAGCTTAGAAAATGTAGGGAAATTGGAAACACTGCGGAATGAAGCGGAAGGCTGAGAAGAAAGAATCTGGAAATTTTGAGTTTTCCGTTTCTTCTGTTTCTTCCGTTCCTCTCGCTTTTCCTGCTTACTGTGGTTGGATTTGTGAATCCCGAGTATTCCCGATAATTCTCGGCGATGCGATCTTCAGGTTTTGCCGAATAGAACAGAAAATCACTAATTTGCTGATTTTCTCGGTTCCCTGGAGTTTCATATTATCGAATTACCTATATATTTTCTACCTTTTATTTTATTTTATTTTATTTTATTTTATTTTATTTTATTTTATTTTATTTTATTTTATTTTATTTTATTATAAATATATACTATTTATTGCCATTTTAAAAGGAATAATTGATTGTCTGTTGCTATTCTAATGCGTATTGTAGGGTTTGGATATTAGAAGATTGGAAGATTGGAAGATTAGAAGATTAGAAGATTAGAAGATGTGATAGATGACTTGATGAAGAGATAGCGGGGTATCGGAGTAGCGGGGTAACAGATGAGAAGCGCAGAGAGTATTAGTAGAACTATGGAAACCTTGCCATGCAGTTTATAGGTGAACGCCAGATTTAGCATTATAAAGAGATTGAAAACCAGTGGGAGAATAAGGAGAATAAGGAGAATTTGGAAAAGATGAATGGTTTGAATGGTTTGAATGGTTTGAATGGTTTGAATGGTTTGAATGGTTTGAATGGTTTGAATGGTTTGAATGGTTTGAATGGTTTGAATGGTTTGAATGGTTTGAATGGTTTGAATGGTTCAACTGCTTCTTATGGTTCTTATGGTTCTTATGGCTTTTATGCTTCACTAACAAGAGGAAACTGTAAAACTTGTCATCAGAAGTCTTAGAAGCCAGTTAGAAATTCTCAAAGCTCAAAGCTCAAAATACAGCCCATCAATTAAATCCACACAGCAAGTTTTCTCCCTTTCGCTTCCATCATTTCCCAATTTCCCATTCCCAGACAGCATAAAATATATTGGAAACGATCAACGACAAACAATTGAACAATTTAGCCAGCATAACCGAGCCAAAATAACCATATATACGTCGAATACATTCCTTTTATCCTTTTATTCTTTAATCCTTTTATCGTTTTATCCTGCTCATCATACAGCTCACCAGATGGTGAGAAACCAGCCCAAGAAACTGCCAGATCGACAGACATTTCAATCCCATGCCCGAGGAAATTTACACACCTTACCGTTGGCAGTAAACATGCAGTAAATTACAGGAATAACGGAACGTGTATGATGGAAATACCAGTCTATTTAAACACCCCGAGACTCCCAGACTTCCAGGCTTCAAATCTCCAAGACTTCAGCCATCCATATTTCCTAATTATCCTTCTACCATCCTTCCTAACCTCGGAAGATAAATCTATCCAAATTCCCCCGTTGTACTGATGGCAGCGCAGATTCCGGCGACGGATAAACCGAGATCGGCTCAACGTTTTCCTTCTCTGTGTTGTCCCGACGGCGGCTTTGACGCCCGGAACGGTCTGGACGGTCCAAACATCTCCCTCGACTTCCGAGCTTTTCCGAATTCCCACTCTTAGGAGTTTCCATCTTCCTCCCTGTTTGAGGAGTCAGCGGGACACGCAGACCGGCCCGCGGCGTGCATGGTTGGGTTGCTGAAGCGGCAGTAAACGCAAAACGGGATTTCCATTCCCGCACAGCCACAGTCGGCACTTCAGGGCTTGACGGAAGTCGGCGGTGAGGCGAATCTCCGCTGTCTAATGGGATTTCGTCACTTCCGTCGCTTCCGTCACATTCTTCGGTAACATTGGCAGTCCAACCGCGGGGTACAGGCGGAGGAGCTCCGAAAGACGCAGCATATGCGTCGTCATCGTTGATAAATCCGTCGCTTGTAGCGGCCATTTCCGGCTCGGAAGTCGGTTCTACGGGATTGCCTGCCGCAGTAAGAGTTTTCCGTCTCCGTTTCTGTGATGGAGTGAATTCGGAAAGCGGGGAACTTCCACTGTCCAATGCTGGTTCTGTGTTAATCCGGTTGGGCGTGCGTAGCTTTTCTGGGGGACTTAGAATGAGAATTTGAGCGGAGGATTCCGAGTTACTCCGATTGGAGAGTTGTAAATGTGTAGTAGGAGATTCTAAAATGTGGTTCTGTTCTTCTGGGATACTGCGTTTGGTTTCTATTAGTTTATCGTCCTCAGTTAGTACTTTTCCTTCTCCTTCTCCTTCTTCTTCTGCTTGAATTTCATTAGATTCTTCTAATCCTCTCACATCCGCCGCTTCAACCTTCACATCAGATTTCCGGCTAAAAAACTCCGATCGGGCAAAACTTCCCGCTTGCGGCTTCACTGCGCCACTCGGAGAAGCCAGAAATCGATTCCTACTTTGCAGCAACGCGGTAATATCCTTCCGAGGTGTTAACTGCGCCACATTTCTCTGCGCCACATTCACCACCTTTCCAGCCCGCGAATCCCCCGTTTTTCCATTTTCCGCTCCTGTTCCTGTTTGTTAATATCCAACCTAATATTCCTATTTCTATTCCATTGGCTCAGACTTTTCCTATACTTACTAGAGAAATACCTATCAATCGGAACAGCCGGCAGCGGATTCGACGCCGTACGGTCCGCCCTCGGAGGCCTGCGGAATACCGAATTACCATAAACCCCAGATTCGGGCCTCCTCCCACTTCCAGCAGGCACAGCTCTCACTTCTAATTCCCGTTTCGATATCGGATGCAGCTCTCCGACGGCTATCCGTCTTGCCGTCTCGGAATCCAGCGCACATCCAATACAGGAATCAAGAAACGGCGGCCATTCTTCCGGCGGCGGCAGCGGATGCAGCGTTGTCAGCTTTTCGGCTTGCACATCCCATACTCTTTGGTACAGAAACGACAATTCCGCTCGGCATAGCTGATCCTCGAAATCAGCCGGAACTGCGTACCGTCCTTGACGCCTTATAGCCGCTACAGCACGCCGAATGTCCCCAGTACTGTGCACAATACGGCAAGCCGTTATTACGCCGATTCCGGGGATCCCCGGAGTGTAATCGCAACCGGAAAGAATAGCTAGGGCTCTCAGCTGATCCGCACCGAATGTAGCAAGATAGGAATTTGTAGAGTTCAACGGGAAGTCAGAACGGGAAATGTGTAAACAATCGCCGAACTCCGTTAGCTTAGTTATCAGATTAGTTGCCCCGAATACTAGTAAATCCGAATCCTCTGATATTATACCCGAAACGATTCCCCGGGCTTCCAGCCATACCATTTGCGGATCTGCTTCATAAGGGGCCACTACATATGCTACTTTCAGGACTCTGAGTTCTTCAATTACCGTTTTAGCCATCTCTGGCGTGATATCTACAGCTTTTGACAGGAATTGATGCGCCTTTTGAGATGCCCCAGTTCTTACAAGCTCTGCGGCTTTCTCTTTAGCCGCAGCCCGGGCACGTGCCCGCTCAGACTCCGTAGCAGCTTTCGCAGGCAGGTAATCACCATCAAATACAAAGAAAGGCTCAATATTATAGTGACGGAGGAGGTTAATTCTCTTAATAATGCTACTCATATATTTAGTAGTCGGAACGCCGTTTGCCAGCTCCCAGGGGCACGAGAGGGCTGCCTTGTGAAGCCAGGCGTAGGCGTCGACTGCCAGACGCTGGCCGGCAAACTCCGACAGCGAGGCGGGCCGTTGAATCGATTTTAACTGAGGCAGAAGGCCCGAGACACCCATTATAACAGAGAAACGAGGGGAACCAGGGAGAAACAGGGGGAAAACCGGGCCAAGAGTGACGTGGGATGCATAGACCAGTGTAAGGGAGTTCCAGGAGTCCGAGGGATATCGCCAGTTAGGCGGAAAAGAGCTGTGGGATGAATTTAACCGAGATTCGGCTTATATGCGGGCCTTTATATAGGGCCGAGACGCGTTTACAGCTTTCTAGGCGGGTTTCTGGGGAATTTCCGAGCGAATTTCGACCGTATTTCGCGGTTAGGGTATAAAAGTGGATGAGTAGAATTGATTTTGAGAAGTTATGACCGGATTTTCCCTTATTTTGGCCTCAATTGCTCGTATTTTATTTATTAAGAACTCGACGGGATTTTCCGAGATTTAATAAAACGCGAAAATGTATGAGACTGGGAGGAGACGCGATGTTGGGAAATCGGAGAAGATGAGATGAGGAATACCGGAGAAGATGCGAGGGAGGAGCAGGAAGAACAAGCCGGTTGTTGAAGATTATTTGAGGTAAGAGGGTAAAACCAGAGGATATATTATTATAACTAGGAACCCGAAAGCCAGTAGTTTATATGAATTACGTTTATTATAGCCTTAAAGCTTTCTAAACTCAAGAATATGCACTTAGATGCCTCTTTATGCCTGTTTTCTCGCTCTCTACTTAGATATTCAGCTGAAAAAGACCCCCCACAGACATATAAAACCCAGAAGTATAAAACCCATACTCCACAGTGAATATAAACCATTATCCGACCCACTTTCCCCCACATTTATCCCATATTCATTGCTATATCTTCTTTACTTCCTCCTCACTCATCCATCATCATTTCCGGTTCTCCCACTCTCCCACTATCTTCTCCACCCCACTTCACATCTCCCCTCACAACGAAGTGAGACGCGAAACTCCAAACATTTCCTCCTCGACGGCTCAGCCGAATGGCTGCTATTTTACTGCTATTTCCCCGTAATTCAACTGCCGAAAAGTCACCCACGGCTTACCCGATGGATATATCAGCCGACGATCCGCATAATTTCACCCGCCTGAAGAATCCCGGCTTATCAAAAGGCGGATTAAGCCCTTCAATTGCTCACAAATCCTCCTTCTCTCCGCTCTTATCTGGACTACTATAAAGATCAGCGAACAATTGAATCTCGGAATCCTTGAATCTCATTTTATCCGCTCCGCCGCTTGCCGGAACTCCGAAATCACCCGGAATTCCATTGATCACGCGTATTTCCCAGCAGATCCTCGGATTTATTACTACAAAACTCAGCTTTTAACCGTATATACTCCTGATTTCTACTAATTTTTCACTTATCCCCACTTCCATCTTCCGCTATGCACCCTACGCGTCCCGCTTCGTCCAATCGGTACATTCCGGCCTCCCAGTCGGCCGTTTCGCCGCCGGGGTCTCCGACGGGGTCCACAATGTCCTCCGTTTCCGGCTTTTCCGGCCCTTCTGGCCCTTCTGGTTACCCGTACGACTCTTCTTCAACTGACCAAATGGCCCACCAATTAGCTGGAATGCATCTTTCCTCTGCCCCGCCAGCCCCGCCAGCCCCGCCGCTGCGCCCGGGCTCCGCGATGAGCACCGTGCGGACCGTGAAAGGCCGCCGCACTGCCCGGGCCTACTATGATTTGAGCCAGGAGCAAATTCCTCGGCCTATGAGTCCGAACTTCGGGTCTCACCCCGTGGGCCATCAGCTTGATTCCGCTGTGGCTTCCGTTTCAGCCACTTCAGCCACTGCAGCCACAGCCAGGTTTCCTAATTCGGCACCCTCGGCTAATTTTAATTCCAACTACAACTCTAACTCTAACTCTAACTCCTACCCCTCTTCGGCCCCGCTGCCTGCTTCCGAAATCGACACGGCATGGGACACCCAGACTTTCGTCCCGGAAGCCAACTCGGCTCGGCCGATCGACGTGGCGTCGCTGCCTTCCGTGCCGAACATCCGACGGGCCGCATTGGCCGCTTACTGGGCCGCGCCGTACCGAACGTTCGACCAATCCCTGCCTCCGTACCCTGGAACGGACTATACAGTGGAAGATCAGGGAAATTCGTCTCCGCGGTTTGTCCGGCTGGTTTCGGCAAACATCCCGGTTTCGGAAGACGTGGCGGGGAAAACCGGGGTGCCTTTGGGGCTGATTGTGGCGCCGTTTGCCCCGATTCGGCCCGGCGATACCCCAATTGGTAATACGGATTTCTCTAATTCGCGGTTCGGCCCGCCCCGATGCGACAGATGCCGAGCATACGTAAATCCGTTTATGCAGCTGGCCAAAGGAGGCACCCGGCTTGTATGTAATTTGTGTCAGTTTTCCAGCGAGATTGCGGAAGAGTATTTCTCTCCTTTAGACGCCTCGGGCCGCCGGATCGATCTGGCGGAACGGCCCGAGCTGCAGTTCGGATCCGTAGATTTAATAGTCGGGAAAGACTACTGGGCGGAACCCGATGTGGCGCCGGAACCGCTGCGCCACGTTTTCCTTGTAGATGTGTCCACAGAGTCAGCACAGAAGGGCGTACCGGCTTTAGCAGTAGAAGCTATCCGACAGGCTTTGTACCATTCCGATGGGACGTCTCGGCTTCCCTCGGGGTCCCGTGTAGGTATCGTAGCGTTTGATCGTAGATTACATATGTTTAATTTGAGTTCTGGGCTGCGGCACGTGCAGTGTGCCGTAGTTTCGGAACTTAAAGAGCCGTTTGTGCCGTTTGCTCGGGGTTTATTTGCCGATCCGGCGGAATCGCAGTTTATAATAGAAGAAGTATTGGACAGAATCGAGCAAATGGCTTCCGGACACACTGTGGCTGAGCCTGCGTATTTCGGAGCTCTACAAATGGCTCACACCATGCTTCAGCCACACGGAGGCGGGAAAGTCATCTGCCTTCTCGGAGCTCTGCCTACTTGGGGCCCGGGGGCTCTCGGGATTGCTGCGGGGGCTGCCGCGGGCACAGGGGGCGCAGCACTCGGGGCTACCGGTGGCGCAGCTCGTGCTGGCACCTCTCCGGGGAATAACCCGGCCGGAGAATTCGATAAATCTCTGTATCTCTGTAATAACGAAGAGTACCTCAAACTGGGGCAGAAATACGCCACATCCGGCATCGGACTTGACGTATTCACTTTCGCCACGGGCCACATTGATCTCGTGACGGTCGGCGTTGTCGCTGCCGTCACCGGCGGACGGAGCTTCCACTACCCGAATTTTGTCTACGAACGGGACGGGCGGAAGATTCTAGCCGAGGTGTGCCGCTCGGTACAGAAATTCACAGGGTACCGAGCCCAAGTGAAAGTGCGCTGCTCTGTAGGGCTGCGCGTCAGTCAATATCTGGGGAATTTTGCCCGGACAAACCGCAGCGAGGACCCAACGCTTCCGATAGTAGACGGAGACCAGACTTTTGCCGTAGAATTCCAGCACGACGGGGTTTTAACCCCCGGCCGGGACTGTCATTTCCAAGTAGCTGTTTTGTATACCTCGCGGGACGGACTGCGAAGAGTAAGAATACACAATTTAGTAGCGTCTGTAACGCCTCGGGCTCGAGCAGTGTTTAATTTCATTGACGAATCCGCCCTGTTAGCCCTGTATACCCGGCAAGTGGTAGCGGATTTGCCGAGGCGTTCTGCCGTAGAGATCAAAGCCGCCGTTCTGCAACGGTATGTAGGCTTGCTGGCCCACTACAGGCAGCTGGTGACGGACAAGAATTCACTGTTGAACCAGCTGCTTCTGCCGGAGTGTATAAATGGGTCTGTAGCACTTGTGGCGTCTCTGCTGAAGTCCAAGCTTCTGAGGTCCGGTGCGGGGATCAGCCTTGATACGAAAGTCCATTTCATGAGGCTGGTGAACTCGCTGAGTGCTGAGACTCTCGGATTGCTGCTGTACCCGCTGATAGTTCCGCTGCATTCACTGGGAGACGGGGAAGCCGTGTGGGACTCTGCCAGTGGGCGATTTGTCATGCCGCAGACGATACGGGCTTCTGCTATGTGGATTGAGGCTGGAGGAGTGTATTTGGCGTTCAATGGCCAGACACTGCTGCTGTTTATCCACCAGGAAGCACCCGAATCTGTGCTGGAGTCGTTATTCGGGCCGGGAGCGCAGATTACTCGTTTGGACGCTACGCTGAATGAGTTCCCAGAGGTTTCCGGGTCTGTGTTGAATACGCAAGCCAGGAATCTTGTAAAGCATTTTGCTGGAATGGTTCATACAGATTTCCTGCCGCTTCAGCTGTGTCGGGCCGGGATTGACGGAGCAGAGATTGAATTCCAGCAGTATATCTTAGTAGAGGATCGACAGGGGGACAATGCGAGTTATGCGGAGTTCCTTGTGCGGGTGCATCGCAGGGTGAGGGAGAGAGTGAATGAGGAGGATGGGTCTGACAGGCATACTGGGAAGTTCCATTTAGACGCTTTGGGGTTGATGAGTTTGTAGGTGGGCTGGAATTGTAGGTTGGGTTTTGATTGAAGAGCGGAAGGTGAAAGAAATGGGTGAATATAGAGAAGGAGTAAATAGTGAAAAGTAAGAGAAGGACAAAGACGAGTGAAGAAAGGGAAACCTTAGAAAGATAAAAAGAAGAAGGAAAGGAAGGAATATAGAGGAAAAGAAGACAGCAAACGACGAACAGAAGAACAGAAGAGCTTAGAAAGTTAGCAGAACTCGTCTATGAGGAAAAGTACTGCAAAAATGCCACGGCATAAAAACCGGAAATACTTTAATCTCATGCAATGTAATTTGACTGATGCTGAAGTACCGAATTGCCACACTTTCACTTTTCAGTTGAGAAAAAGGAAAATGGCATTCACAGAACGAATGAGATGTTTTCTGGCAAGACTTAGATATCTGTAACATGAAAAAAGCTCTTCATAATGGATGCGGAAGAACAAGAAAGTGGCCATCAAAAAGGAATGGAGCTGTAAAAGTGTTCTCTTATACTATCAATTGCAAAATACATACTGTAATTGCTACAATAACCCTGAGGTAATAAGAATTATGCTATAGAAGTGTCCAGTAGACTGCCAGTAACTATTCCCGCGTCTCAGCTTGCGTATCCGAATACCATACATTCTATCTAGTTGATTCGTTGAAATCTCCCGCTCACAGAGAGTTCACTGACTTATCCCAAATAACGATACAATTATTACATATGCCATTACTCAGATTTGATATCCTGTATTTCATATCTGCCTTCTATTCAAAAACACATAACTTTGGTACCTTAATTACTAACTACTCTACTAAAACACTCAAAACAAACACAACTCATACACTACAATATAAATCTCAATCCATACACTCCAATAAACAATAAAAACATCCAAACACTATAATTCGTCTTATTTTGCCTAAAATCCCTAGCATGATCTACACAAACTATTCCTTCTATATGCTATGCTATTCCTTCTTCCTTTCCTTATCCTCACACATCCGGATCCTCAAATATAAACTCCTTAACCTGCTGGTATGCCGTATCAACGTCATTGTTCACTACTACTTTATCGTGACCCCCCTCGGCAGCATAATCCAATTCCAGCTTTGCTTGCGCCAATCGTTTCGCCAGGGATTCCTCCGTTTCCGTCCCGCGCTTCTCAAGCCGATTTTTCAACTCCTCTAAGCTCGGAGGAGCCAGAAACAGGAATCTCGGCTGAATTATCCCATTCTGCTTAATTGTCTTCACACCTTGCATATCAATATCAAGAATGCACGTCTTGTGCAGCTTGTCGTTCACATAGTTGACTGCGTCGTAGGAGGTACCATAGAAATTACCAGAGAACTGTGCCCATTCAATGAAGAAATTATTAGGGATCAGAGACTGAAATTTCTCCTTAGAAATGAAATGATAGTCTTTCCCGTCAACTTCGCCCGGCCTGGGGGTACGCGTTGTGTGGGAGACTGAAAAGCCAAACTTATCAGGGTATTCGGCAAAAAGTTTCTTCAGAATCGTCGATTTTCCGGCTCCGGAAGGGCCAGAGATAACAATTGGTCGTCCCATAGTGAGATAGAGAGGTGGGAAGGAGGAGAAACAGCTGGAAGGTTAGTAAATGCTTGAGCGAGGCAGATGAGAAAAAACCCTCGGGGAGTATTAGACGGAATTGGCAGGGGAATATTATTATAGCAAAGTCAGGGCCAAAAGATAGGCAGAAAGGCGGGTTAATCAGTTTGAAAAGTCGCGAATCGACGCGTCTCTCTTTGAAAAGATTCCAATTCGTACAGAGCCAGCGGGTCTTTACGGGGGTTTCACGTACCTAAATTTGTAGTCACAGATATATGAGCCGAGCTGATAACTGTGGAGTTTTTATCAGGTCACTTGGTGAGCTGTTGAGCTGGAAAAATGGGAATAAATGAGGAGAATCGATGGGTTTCTCATTTTTTTTTTCTGCTAAGACTGAAAATTTCTCGAATGCGTGTAGATATGCAAGATATGCAGGAGACGCAGAACAATGCAGGATGATACATGAGGGTGCAGGATTGCTGGAGATATGAAGGTCTCATATCTTTGATAAGTGATTCGCAGATGCAATTCACTCAAAAAAAAACCTTGATTACTTACCATAAATCTTCTTTAAACAGCTCTAAATCATTCCTACAGGGCTTATATCTCCATGAATACGACATATCTTATCTGCTCCTTAAACCCGATCACGTAATCAGCAGAACATACCTCAACCAGAGACCGTCTACATAACACGCTCAAATAGAGCCTAAACCCCACTACAAAGCCAAACCCAACACATACAGTAAGTCCCAGGCAAAATCCCATCTCTTTGACCACTCCCAAGCCCCCCCTTTTTCCGCCCGCAACCCTCATAAAACCGCCTCCTACAAATACCCGCAGACTTCAACTGCCCCAGATTACATAATCACAAACTCCTCCTCTTTCCCTTTCAGCCTCTTTTCCGATCACGTCATCCAAAAAACACCCCGATAAAAGCCAAAAATGTCCAAAAGCGGAGCCGCCACAACCGACATTCCGATCGCTGAGCCACAGCGGATTATCTCAACGGAATATCCCTCAATTCAGCTCTCAATACACCCGGAAAAACTTCGGAATACTGGTTCTGTGGACGCTGCTAAACGGCCCTTCTTCTGCTGCTTTCCTGACGCTTTTTCACCGCGATTTGCCGATCCTTAAACTGCCTTCCCACCTATTATCGACTCTGATCAACGCACTACTCCCCCAAACTCGGCCCGCACTTATCCGCCCACTTGCCGAATGTCGCAGTTGCTATTTGCGGCCGCGCAGGCGGCGCTGTTTAAACGGCAGGACGCCGGAATCCCGGAAGACGAAACAGATCCGATACAAGACATCCCTGGGGACGATGAAGCTTCGTCTCCTATGCAAGAAGAGATATTCTCGTCCTGGGCGCTGTTTATACTGATAATCCTGCTTATGAGTGCCCTGTGGTCTTCTTATTTCCTGCAGCAGCGGCGTATCCAGGCAGTGCACGAGACGGTGCTTTCTATCTTCTATGGTATGATTGTAGGCCTTATTATACGTATTCTCCCTGGGCATTACATTCAGGACTCGGTTACGTTCAATTCCAGTTATTTTTTCAACATTCTGCTGCCACCGATTATCCTGAATTCAGGCTACGAGCTCCACCAGGCGAATTTCTTCCGGAATATAGGATCTATTCTTACTTTTGCTATAGCTGGTACGTTTATATCTGCGTTAGTATTAGGCAGCGTTCTATACGTCTGGGCAGCTCTGGGAATTGAATCTTTGAAGCTGCCGTTTGTTGACTGTTTTGCTGTGGGTGCCACGCTTTCTGCCACTGATCCTGTAACTATTTTGTCCATATTTAACGCGTATAAAGTAGACCCAAAGCTGTATACGATTATCTTTGGTGAATCTCTGCTTAACGATGCTATTTCTATCGTTATGTTTGAAACAGCGCAGAAATTCTATGGCCATAAAGTGGAATTCTCCAGTTTTTTCCAAGCTGCGGGACTTTTCCTTATGACTTTCACTATTTCTCTGCTGATTGGTGTAATTATAGGTATTCTCATTGCTCTGATACTTAAACATTCTCACCTGCGTCGCCATCCCCAGGTTGAAACCTGTTTAGTACTTCTGTGCGCGTATGAATCGTATTTCTTTTCTAATGGTTGCCATATGTCGGGAATTGTCTCTCTGCTGTTTTGCGGGATTACTCTCAAGCACTATGCCTACTATAATATGTCCAGACGTACCCAGATTGCTACTAAATACATTTTCCAACTTCTGGCCCAGCTTTCAGAGAATTTCATCTTTATATACCTTGGTTTGTCGCTGTTTACTGAGGTAGAACTGGTGTATAAGCCGTTATTCATCATTGTTACTACTATAGCTGTAATGGTGTCTCGATGGTGCGCAGTGTTCCCACTGTCATGGCTGCTCAACGCTATATACCGTTCTAGGGCTCGGCGTACTCCGGCATACGCTGGCGGAGCGCCTGTGCCCGATGAGATCCCCGCAAACTACCAAATGATGCTCTTCTGGGCGGGTCTCCGAGGAGCCGTAGGAGTTGCCCTGGCTATGGGCATTGTAGGAGAAAATGCATCTACTCTGCTGGCTACTGTGCTGGTAGTTGTGGTGCTTACGGTGATTATATTTGGTGGAACGACGGCAGGAATGCTGGAGATCCTCAATATTAAAACCGGATGTGTAGATGAAGTAGACTCAGATGACGAATTTGATATTGAGGCTTCCGCTGGGCCGTTTGGCGGGCGGCCCAAGTCAGGCGGAGCTATCGGGTTGACTGGGATGGAAGCCGAGGCAGATCTTGGCATGGGGGGTTCCGGAGCTGTGCCAGGGGAGCGTTTGACTCGTACAGGATCTGCTTCTAGTACTCAATTGTATAGAGATGATGTAGGGTTCCGATCTCGGGCTTCTTCAGGGGCTGGGTCGCCGGATTTGTCTGATTTGGACGGCAGTTCGGACTTTTCGGAGTTGCCGCCGATGGCTGGGCCGAGCCGAAGTGCTGCTGATACCCGAGAAGAGCCTGGAACTGTTCGGAGGTCGATGAGTGGGCTGCTTTCGAATCTGGGGACTTCTGTTAATCTCGGGTTTGCCCCTTCGGAAGGGTCTAAATGGTTTCATGAATTAGACGAGCAGATTCTGAAGCCTGTGCTTTTAGATAACAAGCTGGACGGCTTACCAGAGGGGGAGCAAAAATAGTAGAATAATGTGCTTTGTGATAAAATGGTTTGTAGAGAGGTAGGAGGGGAATGAGGGGTGGAATGAGGGGTGGAATGAGGGGTGGAATGAGGGGGAGAAAGAAGAGGAGGGGAAAAAAGTAGGACGTAAGATACAAAGAATACACAATATGAACTCCATTGCTTCATTTATTAATTACAGCTACGATTGTTGTATTCAGTAGATATATTCAGCTTTGGGCTAATATTACAAACAGCTATATGAAACAGCTTAAGGTATGGTAGATCGTATATTTGAGATTTCCCTTAATAATAGCATTATAACTAGCAGCAGGCTTTATACACTTCTTATTTATACAGACCATTGCCAGACCTCTGGCAAACCTGGCAAGAATGGCGATAATATAGTAAACAGTTTGATTTGCCTGAGCCAGGAACTGTGGGGTTAATAACACTTGCCGTGAGGAAAAACAACCGAATTTCCTATAGAATCGTTGTATCTACGAAAGCTGGTGGATGTGGCTTGTTGAAAACCGAAGAATCTCACAGAAATATCTTAGGAATATATCATCAATGGAAAAGTAAAATTAGAAGGTTGTTAGAAGCAGTATATCGCTAGCTAGATACAGTAATTTGACTCATTCCTG
This sequence comes from Sporopachydermia lactativora, assembly GCA_030579575.1. Classification (NCBI taxonomy): domain Eukaryota; kingdom Fungi; phylum Ascomycota; class Sporopachydermiomycetes; order Sporopachydermiales; family Sporopachydermiaceae; genus Sporopachydermia; species Sporopachydermia lactativora. Next base: position 38,225 of record JAKTRH010000039.1, on the reverse strand, counting down.
TGACAAGTTTCAGACTCTATTGGACCTGTCAAGGCTTGTATTGCGTTGGGTTGTACATAAGGACTACTCCAATCTAAAGGGATATATACCAAAGATAAGGAAGAGTATATGATTGTGAAACTCGACTTTCATCCTACTGTTCCGTTCATGGTGTCTATTGAAAGTTCAAAGTCTGAGAAAGTGCAGATAATCACAGTCGACGTACTTAAAAGCACCTCAGGGGTTTTCTAGACGTTCCTAATAGTTCCTAATAGTTCCTAATAGTTCCTAATAGTTCCTAATAGTTCCTAATAGTTCCTAATACTTCTTATCATCAAGAATACCCCAGAACCCCTTTAATCATCCCACAATCTCGAAATATCTCATTTCACAGCCCAATGAACTCCATAGCGATTCAATGTTCAATTACAAATTACTCATAAACGAGAAATCTAATAACTCCAGCAACAAGAGTTCCAAATTTACACACAGTATACAGAAACCACACACCGATTAAATCAAAGAACCAAACATCAAATCTACTAAAAACTCGGTAAATGTGGCGCAGGGGACGACTAATACTCCCTATTATACCCGAATGCAACTCTATGTGGCCTACTTCCTACCAATTGTGGCTCAGCCCACTACATACCAAATACTTCAAATTCCTATTTATCCTATCCTACCAGAGCCGGGATATTTCCATTTCTCTACATTCCATTCCATTACACCCCACTCACTCAACGCCTCTCATCCTCTCATATCTCCTCCTGACCCCGTCACGTCTCGCTATAAGCCGGCGGCAGGTCGTCAGGCCCCGGAGGCGCAAACTCGGCATTCGCATTCCCCACTTCTGGCCCGCCGGATCCTCCCGCTTCATACATCGGCAGCACATCAGCATGAGAGATCCCCTCGGCTAAATTCTCCTTCAACTGCTGAAACTTCTCAAAAAACTCAAAAGCCCCACCATCTTTGAACGTGACAGTGAGATCCCACAGCATATTCTGCGGAGTGAGACCTCCGCCTGGTACTGGGATAATTTCAGCCCACCAGCCATTTGGGCCAAACCATGGCTGTGTTGTATGCGAATTCGGGATATTCGACAGCGGGATTGACAGAGACGTAAAGCGCGGGTCAGCAGCGTTCGGAATCTCCGAGGAATTGTCGCTGGAGATGTAAACAACCCGTTGATTAGTGAGATATAGTCGGCCTGATGAGCTGGAGATGTCCATAGATTTCAGTTCTGGGCTCAGGGGAGTGTCGTCGCCAGCCAGCGGGTGGAATTTGAGCGTTGTTCTGTCTGAAGGTGAAGCAAAGATTTTAGATTCGTTTGGCAGCGCAATGAACGGCGTGGACCCGTCATTGGGGATCATTACCCAGTTGACAGACATGGGTATGAATTTCTTAGAAAATGTGGGGAGGATGAAGTTGAGATAGTGGTTTTTCGAGGGGAAAACGGGGAAAAATGGGGCAAAAGCAGGACCTGCGGTATAAAGGGGATATAGGAGGATATATAGGAGATAATAGGATAGGAGGAAAAGAAGAAAAAGGAGTGAAAACAGGGGAAAGATGGAGTGAGGAGAAGAGGAAGATCGAGACGTTTAAAGAGATGAGCCGAGAGGATTGAGGGTAAAAAGGATTACGTGATCTGAAAGTATGGAAGGAGACGTAGTGTTAGGAGAAGGTAGGGTGAGATGTGAAGTGGGGAAGACGGAACGCGGGACGGAACTGATCGGATCGGAACGGAACGGAAAGGAATATTCGCAGTTACATACAAGTCAAAACACTCGCTTTATAAGATATAAAAATACATGGTCAATGAAGTACACAGTACACAGTACATATCGACACTATGATACAAGAGTATATCTACCGAAACCCCTGAACGGGGAACCAATATTTGCCGAGAAAACTCTCTCACCACTGCCTCCGCTCCAACCCAGCTAAAACAGGTCATCCACACCAACATCCTCGTCCTCATCCTCTCCTTCTCCTTCTTCTCCTTCTTCTCCTTCTTCTCCTTCTTCTCCTTCTTCTCCTTCTTCTCCTTCTTCTCCTTCTTCTCCTTCTTCTCCTTCTTCTCCTTCTTCTCCTTCTTCTCCTTCTTCTCCCCCTTCTTCTCCTCCTTCATCCTCTCCATCTTCTCCTCCATCGTCATCTTCCTCCTCTTCTTCCTCCTCCTCTTCCTCCTTTTCAACACCCGCAGCACCCGCAGCACTCCCAGAACCTCCTGCTTCCTCTTCTTCGCCCCCGCCTCCTGCTGCCCGCAGTTGCCGCTTTTTCAACTCCAATTCCTGCCGTAGCTTAGCAATAAATCCTAAAAACCTATTCCGCAAAATAGAATTCGTAGCTTTCGCCGCATCCGACTCCTTTGCCTTAATTGTAGTCTCCAAATCCTCGATTTCCTCCTGTAGCAGCTTAGAATGCGCAGAAGAGCGCAGAATGCTCGCGTCTCCCGCTGTCTCATCATCGTCATCGTCATCGTCATCGTCGTCGTCGTCATCGTCGTCATCATCGTCGCTTTCCGACGCACGGGACTCCGCTTCTTTATTAGCAGCAGCAGCCACCAGCGCTGCTCTCACCTGCGCCACTTTCTCCGCTTTTTCTTCCTCATTCAGCCCTTCTTGCCCCGCCATTTCAGCCCCCAGAGCTTCTTCGATTTCCATATCCAGCATATTCACTAATTCGTCCTCGTCGGCCGGCTCGCCGCGCCCTTCGTCGCTTACTAATTCTGTGTCTTCCAGCAGATCGTACGGCGTATTTGCGCCACTCCCGGATCCGGCAGTGCGTGGCGCAGCAGGAGAAGCCGCGGCACTGACTCCGAGGGCAAATCCGCTGGCTGATAAAACGCTGGGATCGACCAACTCGTAATCCACGTTTTCCGCTTCCTCGTCCGCCCGCAGCAACTCGTCTACTTTCGCTTCTACAGATTCAATCACTTTGTTGGACAATCTCTGCCGGAACCTCCGTTTACGCACGTTATATAAAGGAGGAGTTATCCCGTGAGGATACTGGAACTCATCGTGGGGTTTCTTTGACTTCCCTGGCACTTCCTCGTCCCGCAGGGCTTCCTCCTCTGAATCTATTAAACGGGTAACCAGAAGCATTTGGGATACGTCGGCTACTTTAAACATATTTTTCCTATCTAGTGATTTATCTGCTTCTATAATACATGGCAGATCCACTAACACAGCAGCGTACAGATTATCGTGGACTCTGACGACTGCATGGCGGAAATCCAGGAATTTGATAGTGAAATTCCTGAATTCTCCAGATTCTACGCATTGTCTTATATAATCTAAATCAGCATTCGGCAGCATTCGGAATACAACAGCTTCTTCAATCATCGGATCGTCTTCCCGGTCGGGAGCTTCCGAATCGTAGCCCTGGCCGGGCTGGTTGGCGGGTTTGACCCGAATTCTCGGCACGGAACGCGTCCCAGGGTTCAATTTGAGGCTGAGATTCCGATGAGGAGCCGAAGAGTGCGTTTCTTCCTTAGCAGGTTTAACGGTAAGCCGGATTCGGCCTAAACCGCGAGATAATTCGCCCGACGCCGGGGCGGCCGAGCCGGCGGGTCCGGCGGAACCTTTGGGAGTTCCCGCTGGGCTGTCGGTGTCTTTGGGCTTCGCTGGCTTGAGTTTTATTGATACCATTGCGATGGATCCGCTTATAAAGGAAGAGAGATGAGAAAAGTGACGGAAACTCGGGGTTTTTGCGGGAAAATAGAGACTTGAAGGGTACCCGAGAGTATTTAGAGGTTCAGCCGAGAATTCTGATGGGGCGGAAAGCGGGAAAAGTCGCTTCGGAAGGTACAAAGATGGGGGAAAGGACGGGACGGCAAAGCCGATGGATTTCTCGGGAAACGGGAAGGCTTGGAAAGGAGGTGTGGCTTGGGGTGTGTTATGGGACGGAGAAGATATGAGGGGAAAGAATAACGGAGATGCAAATAGCGGAGAAGATAGTGTAGTATGGGTGAAGTGGGATGAGACTCGAAGTTGTGGAGATGGAGATCTGTGAGGGAAAGAGGAGGGAGTAAATAGCTATTTGGATGTATTTATGGGTGGTTTATATTGTTAATATTGAATAGAAACTGAATTTTGAGTGGTGGTTTCACTGTGGTGCTCTGTTTGTAGCGTTTATACCGTTTTGTTAGTCGTCTGCTGTCTTTCTCTACTCTATCTATATGGGTTTCAGGTTCTTATTGTTTGACTGCTGTATGCAACACGTGTGAACCTGATTTCCAGAGCTTGCTGCTTGGGGTTATCAAGATAAACTTACAGGAATATCTGTTTTATAATATAATAGCCATCTTGGCCTGTTTTAGAGCTGTAGGAATGAATTGAGAAAGAGAGCGAGGCCCATATGCACTATACGTACAGCCTGATTCCAATAAGTCTCTCAAAGGGGTATGAAATTGAGATATTTGACACTAGAATACCTCCTACCTCTCGAATCCTATTTATTACAGTATTTACGGGCCGTATTTAAAGATTTTATATCCATTTTCTAGTAGAAAGACGATATCCATCAGCTCTGAAAGATCTCCCGACACGCCCCCTGCTATTTCCCTAACATCGCATCTCACCTCATAATTATTACCGATCACGTAATCCGACAAAAAGTGAAAAGTTTCATTTCTTAGCAAAAAATTCGCTAGAACGACCGATGCCGATGCCGAAGCCGAATTTTCATTCATATATCGGCTATTCCGTCAGCTGCTGATCCTCGGTAACCACAAACAGCTCTTTTGTGTATTCTTTCCACTATTTTCAACAATGCAGCGAATTCCCTACGCTCTTCCGACCATGAAATCCACCCGTGGCCTGTTCGGCAGGTTTCACCTCACAGGTGGGAATATAGGAGGTAAGTAACCACTGTATAAAGGCTTCTGCTACCTATTCACACCGAAAATCGTCTTTCTAACACTCCACAGAAAAGATAATCCAGCGGGCTAAGCTCAACGAACTATATAAACCCGGGGAACACACCGTAATAGACGCCTATCCCGGGCCTGGGGTTTGGTCCGTAGCCATGTTCAATGAACTCCAGCCGAAGAAGCACTACCTTATGGAGGTTTTCCGTACCGCAGAGAAACACCTGCAGGCCAACTTTGTCGACCACAGCGACGGCCGCGCCCTGGTGGTCGAAGAGGACCCGTACCAGTGGACAGGGTTTGAAGTACTGGAATCTGAGTATCTGGATGCAAATATAGAGAAACTCGATCGACGGGAGAATAAACTGCACCCTGGGATGCTCCTGACGGGAAACTGCACTATGAAGAAGCAGGGGGAGCAGCTGTTCATGCAGTGGCTGAACTGTGTGATCACGGGGAATTGGCTACAGAAGTATGGCAATGTTCGTATGCTGCTGTGGACGAACAGCTCTACTGCGATGAAAATGGTAGCGAAACGCGGGTCGCAGAGCCGAGCACGTTGTACTGTGCTGGGGGAGGCGTCGGCTGATATCAGCATTCTGGCTGTGACTGAGGATGCGCTGGGGAAGAGATCAAGTGCGGCTGATTTGAAAAGGCGGACTCTGTTTGAGCCAGTGTTTGCCGAGTATGATCCTGTGATTATTCCTCGGTCAGAGCTGCTGATGGATACGTCATCGAGCATAGCGTTGATTGATATTCGACCCAAATGGAATGATCTTGATTTGCAGAATTTTGAGTACGTGACGAAGAGATTATTTGTGCTGGGGTCTTTGAAATTGAAGGAGGCAATTAATACGCTTGGCTGTGGAGCTGGGGAGTATTTGCTGCCTAGTTTGCGTCATTTGGAGGATCTGCGAGCACGAGATTTGTCAGTTGAGCAGTTTTGTGAGATTGCTGAAGTGTTTAGAAGATGGCCTTTCAAGCCGGAGATTTTGTTTGATGTGTTTGAAGATACCCCGGCAGGGTTTATGAAGGAGTCCACTATGGTGACTGAGGAGTCGTCAGACTGAAGTGCGGAGTGAATCTTGTATATAGCAAAGTATGGTAAGGTAAAGTGTAGTACGTACGGGTTGTGGATGGTTAAAGAGTAGAAATGGAAAATGTGATGTGATGGTTGTATTGGGATGTCAGGTAGTGGAGCGTAGAGGTTTTTATTATTGATTTCGGGTGATTCTGGTATTTCTTTTGAGATTAGTTTATAGAATGAGATGGGCAGTATGGAGAAGTTTTGTATTTTTAACTGGTAGTGCCTATACAGGTCTGAGTTGTGGAAGTATAGAAAAATCAGACTCGGAACTTCAAGACTGTCGAAGGATTCGGAAGCTGAGTCGATTTTCCTGTAAAGTGACGTGATATACAGCTTATTGAACTTCTAATGTTCTATCACATGACAGGAAAGCTTGGTTGATAGTAGGAGTGTCAGATTTTATTAGTTGTCTACCGTTTCCAAGCTGTTTTCCAATACTTTGCCTTGCGGGATATTCGTTTATCTGAATAGACTATGATTTCGGCTTAAAAGCTTATGAACTCATTATGAGTCAAACATATTATATTTCCTCGGTATTTGTATTACTTCTATTACTCTAAACACTATTTTTCTCTATTTGACCCAGTTTTACAGCTTGCTTCTCTGCTCCAAAGGAAAGTCCAATAATCATCCATCCCGAGGCTTCTCAATCCAGTTCATCTCAACATATCTCGCCCCAGTCTCACTTTTACACCTCGGCTTCGGGGAAATGCATTATTCAATAGTTTTCCCACAATACTAAAGTATTATCGCCTCTTTATTCCCTTCTTATACCCCATTTATCGTGGATTTATTTCTAATTCTTGTCATTTCATCCTCCTCATCTCTCCGTCCCTCATTATCAAGCTGGAACATCACGTCTCATTCCACAACATACCAACTTCGGATCTCACCTCAACACACTCCCACTTCACGTCTCGTTTCATTTCCACTCACCAGTCACATCACGTCTCCTCTTCACGCTCATCCGTCTCTCCGCCTTTTCCGTCTCCTCGGCTTGACGAAGAATGACGGAGAAATACCGACATTTCATGGATTTTATAAAGGTTTTGCCCGGATTTTTTGCTGCTAAATGGAACTTCGGAAAGCTGTATATCCGAGCTTGTGGCTGAATTGCTTGTCCAGTCTCTGAATACTGCGTTTGCCCTCTCTACAATTGCTTCTTGACCTTCTAAAGCCATACTCGTTTTTATAGCCTATAATAATAATACCCATACCCGTAGATAACGTATTTGTCATTCATTTATTCCAAACCTCCATGTCACATTTAAACCATGACTTGGGATGGAACTCCGCGCCATTCCGATAAGCTGATTGCGGTTCGCAGTAGTTGGAACGAGAACTACTTCTTGTCGCAATTGAGATACCAGGCTGATCAGCTAATTTCACTCAATGAACAGCTCAAATCCCTGCTGATCCCGGGATACCCACCAACTCCACAGATATCTCAACCCAACCAGCCTACCCGTCTCCAGCTGATCCTCGACGCGTCAGTCCTGCTTACGTACTGTGGCGCAGTTGAAAGGTGGCTCAGCTTACACGAGCTATTCATCCCTCTATGGACTTTAGCACAGCTTGACTCGGCTAAACGCGGGAAATCCAGCCGAGCCGCTAAAGCCCGAGCAGCCGTGCGGTTCCTGGACAAGGCTACGCAGCGTGGAGGCCGTGCGGTGAACCTGAGGCTGCAGAGCCCTGAAGAGACTTACGATACCTGGACGGAGTGTGAAAAGTTCCTCCGGGGGCATCCGAGGCCCGCGGAAGTTCTTTCCGGCCACCAGGCTTGGATAAAGGAGTCCAGGGCTGCCCGGTGGCACAGGCAGTTGCATTTGCCGTTCCGGTTGAGACCTCTGATAGCTACAGCGTTGTATTTGTCTCATAATGAGTCTTCACAGTGGCAGCTGGTGACACAGGATACGGAGATAGCAGCGTGGGCACGGGCTTATGGGGTTTCGGTTATCAGCATTGAGCATGTGACAGGTCCCTCGGCTGTGGTTATTGATGCTGATTCCTATGTGGAAAGAGGGGATGGAGAGCTCTGGGAACCGTGAGAAAAGGAGGGGATATTTGGAGGAGATTGAGGTGGAAGATTGAATGGATGAAGAAGAATGAGATCAATGAATGAACGAATGAATGATTAATTGAATGAATAAATTAATATATATACTACTTATAAAGGATTAAATTGATAACTCTGAATCATTGAAATTGTAATACACCTTGAAGATTATCTGGAATATCTACTATCTACTAATCTTTTGAACAGCTGGCCTGGATTAAACATAACTGAGAATTCACCAATACTTTAGTGCATACTTTATTGTATTATATATACAGACTTGGGCATTATAAAGTATACAATGGAAATCAAAGGCAAAAAAAAACTCCTCATATCAATATCATCCATCTGTACAATAGTTAGTAACAATTCAAACCCAACCAAAGGACTGCAAAAGACTGCAAAAGACTGCAAAGTCCCACGGAATGCATATTCTTCAGGTACTTGTCAAGGTTCTACTCATCGAGCCCCGTGAGGAGCCCTAACATTAGAGATGCCAGAAAGAAAAGTTTATAAACATATAGTAAATCATCATTTGATAATGCACTCCGATTGAACTGTGAAAAAGCAACTTACCAGTAGAATGAGTGGCCAGAAGTCATGTTGAAGACTCCTGGAACTTCCTGTTAGTCCATTAGAAAATAATCCTCCGAGGAAACCATAGAAATAGCAAGAAAATGCGTAGAAAATGTGTAGAATTAAGAGATGAGAGCTTTAAGTAAGAAAGGATGAAAGAAATATTTCACTCGTTTTAAGAGTCGTTTAACTGAGGGATGCGTACTTCTTATACCGGAAATGATGTGCTTGGGAATTTCGATGCATATTATTGTATCACGTCATCGGAAAGTCACATTGTCCAGTGTATTAACCGGACAGGGCAGAGCTTATCTCGACACAGCCCTGACGCGTCTCTTCGGCTGATAAAGCGATTCGAAGGGGGCACGGCACGGCAGACTTCGTATTATTCTGCAGTAACTGCTTTAAGGCAGGTCTTCAATGCATTGACCGATTAAATCACTCGTCTACGGAAATGTAACCCCGAATGCTCGAACTGCAACAGGGCAGCATGCAACCGACCGCTTGCATCTAAGACATGAGCTTTCACAATGCACAACCGCTGGTTGTCTCATTTTTTTTTAAATTTGTGTTAAAAATAACATTTTGGCTGTTATGGCATATTTTTGTCGCATTTTTTAACATCCCGGTAAACCTATTTCCAGGTCGATTTGCAAGTATTCTCGTTGATCGTCGACCTGTCTGAACGCACTTTGCTCATTAGCGTTAGAGTTTAGCGATACAATGCAAGTGTTAGCTACCCGAGCTTAACTCTAAAAGGTATTAATAGCATACCGGAAGCAGGGGTCCGTAATTAGATAGTGAAGCTATGGGAATTTAGCGATTAAATTTATCTCAAATTTAGCTTGAATTTACCTAGATTTTGCCGAATATTGGAAAGGGCTTTGCAATTCATGCCGGGCTGCATAAAATGTCAAACAAACTCTGCAAGATACGTTTCTAGACTTGTTCCAAACTTCGGTTGAGCGGGTCATAACCTAGACCAATGCTTGATTTTACGGCCCGTGTAAATATCAGCACAGCCCGGGGAATTCGATATTTCGGAGGCTATTGAGAGGAATAATGATTTAAGGGAACAGGCAGTTCAAAACGCTGAAAAGGCTGAGTAATACGTTATTATACATCGAGAATAGACATCGGAATGAGAGGACTACAGAAACGTTAACCTTGCCAGAGTTCTGTGTCTCAGCTATTAACGCAATTTCGGAACCAAATTCCACAACGAGTCGGCGGAGTCAACGGAACCGAAAGAGGGTCAGGAAAGGAGAAGAAGACTCAGGGTGGAAGCGGAACGAGACAAGCGAAGCCCCTTGGAATGTTGATTTGTCATCTTTTATGACACTCGGTAACTTGAAGAGCGGGTTGATGATTTATTGGGAAACCCCTATTATTGATTGTCTGGATATTAGATTTCCCTTACCAGTTATTCAGCTCCACAGGTCCGTAACTTTGTAGATTAAAATATCTATGCGTATAATGAGACCCCATTAATAAAATCAGTAAAAAAAACCCGGCCGTTATCTTCCCATATGATACATTTTCCTGCAATCTGCTGTCTTAGAATCATAGAGTTGTCTTTCATGTAATATGCAAAGTCCAAGTTAGTGTTGTCTTCCCTGATAGAAATGATCCCTTCCCAGATACTGAAATTTCCATTCAACTTTCACATCTTCTAGAAAGAGGGATGGCTTCCATATTTCCATATTTTTTCTGTTCAACATGCTGGTTTCTCATTTCTGGCTGATAAAATGATGGCTAGAGTGTTTAACCATTTTCAACTCAATTGAATCCAAAGATTTCAGAATATCTTGCTTGTTTCCTGGTTCCTGCTGATTCCAACATTCTACTAGCACTTTGATCCTCCTTTCTGTTCCACAAGTTATTCGTTTCCTTCCTTGCCAGTCAATGGGCCAATTCCCTTGTATCTCTTCATTCTTTCTTCCTTTTCTTTACTGTTCTTCCCATGAACCTCTTGTATTTGCCTTTGCTCTATGAATATCTTCCCCTGCTGTACCAGTTCCATCTTGCAGTGCGTACTTTACAACTTCAGCAAACTTCCTCATCATTTTTCCTTCTCCTTCTCCTTCTCCTTTTCTTTTCCTTTTTCCCACTTAATTTATAATCTAAGATAATTCAGAAGATTCAATGGTGGTTCCCCGGTAAAATATTTGAGTATTTAGTAATAAATATTCGTTATTAGAGACAAAGGATTGCATAGAATATTATAACTTTCATTAGAGTCGTTAAAAATCAATGGATTTAAAGTAATCTGCTAATATATTAGAGACAAAGGATTGCATAGAATATTATAACTTTCATTAGAGTCGTTAAAAATCAATGGATTTAAAGTAATCTGCTAATATAACTGGAAAGTGTAGAATATAAGGAATGGGATAGTAGAAAAGATAGTGAAACGTCTTGAAAACAAGAACAAAACCTGTAAAGCACAGATAAAAGCAGGTCAAACACGGGCAAAAACCCCCAAACAAGAGCAGAGTAAACTGTTTAAAATGTTAGTATTCTAATGATGGCTTATTAAACTAAATTCGGTAGAGAATAGAAGATGCATTAACAAATTAGTGCTGAGATATTAGAAATAATTAAAAACAAAATTTTATAAATGAATGCTTTCTTCCCAGCTCACTTCTACCTCTACCTCTACCTTTACTTCTACCTCTACTTCTACTTCTACTCCTACCACTACTTCTACTCCTACTTCCAATCCCATTTTGGAACCAAAATTGCTGGCACATTACTGTATTGCTTAATTCGTTGATCACTGTTCATCCCATTTTCAACTAATTCTCCCAATACTCAATCCGCTTCTTCTGATCTTCTTTAGTTTCCCACCCCCCAAACTCCAGATCATCCAATCTCATCAAAAATCATCTCCTCCCAGGTGTAGTTTTCCTGAAACTCGGGAGTCTCTCGTGGCAATTCCCTCATCTCTTCATTCTTTCCGTTCTACCTCCGAGTCATTCATCTGCACAGCAGCCTCGGGATGAGCTGATGGATTATACAACAGCTCTTTGATATTCTCAACAAACAAAGGGTACAAATCTTCCTCAATTCCTTCCTCCTGAGCTATAGCTTTAGCCCGATAGAACGGAATCCATACCCCTTTCAGATTCATGCTACCTAATTTAACTACTTTCCTATCTTTCTCTAATTTCAAAATCCCATCTCTACGTCCACGGGTCATCTTCGGTACCACATTAAGCAGCTTTGTACCGTTAATAAAATCATTCTCCTCACGGCGAGCTACAACAATACCCCGAGATTCCACCTGATAACAAATAGTACACTCGTCTTCCCATACTGTCGTAGTTATCCTCGGCTTATAAGCGTGCAACGGTATAGACAGCGTAGCCGTTGTAGAAGTCGAAGAAGCGATTGCCGACGTCCCCGGTGTTTTCTGTCCACGCCGCGGCTCTTTAGGCCGAGCCCACTCTAGTGTACCTCGATTTGACTGTACAGGAGGAGCAGGAATACTCGTAGGAGGCGGCAAATGATTTACCGGACCGGGGGGACCTCCTATACCATTAGATACTTGGCCTGACGGGCCGGTTAAGCCGTTCGGACCATTCTGATTACCGAAATTGCGGGCATCATAGTACCCATAACCATAGGGATAGCCATAAGCCGGCTGAGCACGTCGTGGGGGGTCGTAGGGTTCACCATAGTACATGGATCCCGCTGGAGGGCTGAGCCCCGCCGACGGGCCGTAGTAAGGCGCGGGGTCGCGTCGCGGAGCTTCCGCGGACGGATCAAGGTTCTGTGGCGCGGCAGATAGTGCGTCATAGCCTCCGTCATTATAGGAGTACGGCTGATAGCTGTAAGAGTGATTATAGGGCGGTCCATTTGACGTGTTTGTGGCTTGAACATGAGAAGTTTGTGGCTGATGTGGCTGAGGGGGCTGAGGAGCCTGAGGAGCCTGAGGAGCCTGTTGTATTGTGTGGAATTGAGATTTATATAGAGGACCATTTGGTTGTTGCGGTGACGGTACGTTATTGTTGGTATTGATTTTACCAGTGGATTGCGGAGTGTTAGAGTTGGGCGGCTGGGCGGTTGCGTGCGCGGAAGACGGCGGTTGTTGTGGCGGTTGTTGTGGTTGCTGCCGCTGTTGAGGCGAAAAATTCGAGTAATCGCGGAAATCCATGGTTGAACCGGGTGGCTATGAAATGCAGTCTATGGCGGGTCCAGCGAGCAGCGGACTTATTAAGATAACCAAAGCAACAGTGCAGGGTAGATAAATCGGAACAAACACATTTTATGATGTTAGACTACAGAGAGAAGAGCAAAGCGTAACGAAGAGGAAGCGTGTTGATATGATGAGTTTCACTGGTGTGGAATGGTGTTGGATAAAGTTTTTAGCCCCAGGATAAGCTTAGGTTTAGTCTCCCCGGGTCTTTCCGCTTTGGGCATGCGCCCTGGAACAAAGTTTGCACTAGCGTAAACACAGTTAAGCTCAGCTACGGCAGCTGCAGGAATGCAATAATCACGGGAAACAAGCGAAGACAGCATAAGACAACAACAACAGTAGAGTCGATTATGTACAACTGATTGTCTTCAGGGCATCATTTTGAAGTATTTTATGAGGAGTCAGTAAAAATAGGAAGGGGGAAATCGCTTAAAACGGCACGTATTACAAAACCACACGGCAACGGAAGCCATTTCAAAACATGAAGTGCACAGATACGGGCTGATGGTGGTTGTATGAGTTTGAGATTTAGAGTTTATTGCCAGAGCGGTTTCAAACAAGAGACTAGTAACAAAAAAGGGATCAAAGTTCTATCTAGCGGCACAACTTCTAATCTCTTAGTACCTGTACTGCAGCCCTCCTGGGCTCGTTACTTTCCACATCATCACCAGAGTACCTCGGAAAGCACCGAGACATCCGCTGTCATATTGTACTCTCCGTCGGTGAACAACTTGCCCCGCTGGAAAAGTCTAATCCATTTTAGTTTTCGTCCAATTAGGAGCAATGTGAGCGAACGCTAGCATAAAAACTCTAACTTAATACGAGTTGAAGCTAATATGAACCCGAGCCGGGAGAGGGCTACCAACTTGGGGCGCTGGCACTACGAGATGATACAGATAATTTGGAATAAATGAAGGGGTTGTAAGCCTCTTAATGTATTTCTCTTTGAGTTTTAGAAGCCTTCACTAAAGGCCCTTTTAGTGAAATATCTTACTGACTTGAAAACATAATAATTACAAAAAAAAAGACCCGTTCCTAATCGGTTGTCAGAGCACCTGAAATAAGTTTAAAGCCAAATTTTCAAGTCCAGTGAACGGCCAAAGAAGTTGCACGCAGATATTGAAAACAATTAAACGGTTCGTTCTCCTTCCCGAGCTTCTAGAAACCGAGTGGGATATTCCATTCCGGTTTCAGAAGTGTCTGAAGCGGGAACCGACTTGACGAATGAACAGTGTTAAGGAACATTATGTAAATTTGCGAGATAATAAAGGAGAAAAAAATTACTAGCAATATTCAAAATGGGTGGGCTATTTGAGCTAGCGGGGGTATTATGGAGTCCCCTGTCGCAGGCACTGTCGTGATTTTCCGTAAAAGATGTGATAACAATGAGGAATAGGGCAAGCTGAAACGCGGAAACGGCAAAACTTGGTTCAGTCTTTGAAATTTGTTCAGAGTCGTTTCAGTACAGAGAATTCCTGGCTCAGGTGGAACAAAGGAATGAAGTTGTGGTTCACTCGTAAAATAGCAATTGTTGCACTCTGAAACGGTTTCAAAACTACTTGATTTTGATCTCTAAGTATATTACAAACTCGTTTAGAGAATTATTTCTTGCAATATGTCGTATTATCGATTGAAGGTATTCAGTAATTTGAACCACGGATGATCGGATTTAGGCATCGGCCATGCAGGATAATGTATGGCCACGTATGTTGCTGCATTAGGCTGTAGAGTACTGCAACTGTGGCGTGAAACGGGAAAGGTGCGTTAAAACTCTATACTAGGTTTCGGCAAAATATCAGTAAGTGGAACGATGCCGGAACAGCGACGCACAGCGACAGACACGCACACACGCCGGTCCATGGCGCAGTACGGCATACATCAGAAACGCAGAAGCTTCGTTTTGAAAGCTCCTTTAATCTAGGAGATCAAAGGTTTTCCTTTTCGGAATTCTGTTCACTCTCTTCCTCTTGATACCTGGAACACTATCTTTGACAAGTTCAGGCGCACAACATCCAAAGTACTACGAAATCAGTTTGTCCAAACTAGTTATGTTTTGTCTCCATATGAAGTAAAGCCGGAGTTATGCCGCGGGACGGAAGTGTCGGCCTTCAGCCTTGCCGCTTCTCTCCGAGGCCGTCCTGTACCTTAGGAATTATACTTTCGCAAATTAGTTTGGCTCGTTGCATGTTTAGGTTAGAGTTTACTCATAACATACTATAAACGGTGTGAGCATTTATTAAGGTTGAGTGTATCCTAGAGTTTTTCCATGATAAAGTATATCATTGCAGATATGAATCTCTCTATATTGATTTATCACCGGCTGCTATAAAATAATTCTGTCTTCTTTACAAATTATATTATGTATTTTTGTCAATTGTTTATTGTTTAATTGACTTCCTGACTTTTCTTCCCGCACGCACAACTGCGAAAACTCATACTTATTGGACCATCTTAGCTGTGCTACGTGAATTATATCTGCAGGTTTATGAAGTCCCTGCATACTTCTGCGTAACCTTGCATTTGATTTTTCAACAAGGCATTCCAAACCCTATTTTGAAACTTTGCATTTCAGGGATTCCGCAGGTTGATTGAAACCAGTTGAATCTAGGCAACATAACTGACGATCACATATGATGGATTGATAATCTTCTCACAGAAAGTATTATTGATTTATAATACTGGTTTTTTAACATAAAGAGAATCATGCTATCTCGGAAACTCTGCGTCGGCTCGAAGTTAGTTTTCTCCACTGCCGGAATAGCTTTCAACTCTGCCTGAGCCATGCTACTCCCTGCGTGGACAATAAGCGATGCCCTCCCAAGTTGAAAGTCACAAGAAGCATAATTTATAACCCTTTCAAGCCAATTATTGCAGTCTCCCCTGCCTAAAGGGCCAGTTATTCACTTACTGAACGACCTTTAGCATCGCAGAATCTGATAGCACCCAGAAATGTCCATTCTAAATAAACTTTGACCGGACTTAACTATATGTATAAACCTTATGCAAGCTGGAAACCTTGCTTTGCCTTCCTGAAGCGGAATAGAGAGCTTCCGAGATCAATCGGCTATCAATTAGTGAGGAACCGCGAAATGTAACCACGAGTAAGGTAGTACTATTGACAGAAAACGGTTATACATAGTTTTTTTAGCACTACAGAGATTGACCGCTAAGAAACGGCAAAACTACAGATCTAGAATTTTCCATTTTAATCAAAAACTGAGCAAAACAGAAACTTAGATCTCATATCCGAGCAGGATACAACATTCTTTCAGTCGAGTTTTAATTCAAAATTGTAATTCTTTAAACATATTCAATAAACCATATAATTTCTGATCAGTTACTGAATTATTATATTGGGTTCTCATCTCTCAAGATAATTTATCGGAATTTCTGTTATTTTCGCCAAATTGTTCAATAAAAGCTCATAATTCCAATATTCAGCCCTGTATTTCAGCATACGCAAACATTTGAGCCCAGAATTCATAGTACGTGTTGCGAAACGGAATTAGCTGTACCAAATTAACAGGGATTCAACAATCAGCTGAAGTACCTGCTTTATCAGGCCATTAACATTAATTCAACAGTCTTTACCCGTCAGAACAAAAAGGGCAACAGGCCGTTTCAGATACATTATAGCCAAGCACAACTAAGAAATTTGTCTGAAGCATCTACGCGTCCCTTCCAAGAAGTGCTACGATTTCGTTATTGGGTGTTTTAAACCAGAGAATTAGAGGAACATCGATTATATTGTATTTCTCTGCTAAATAGTTCAAGCTGATCCACTGATAATATTACAAAATAAGAAAAATAAGAAAACTGTAAAAACAGGAATCTGTCTACCATTTTGGATATCAAGCTGAGATTTTCAAAATCCTGAGTATTTTCCAACCAGACGGAGAATCCCGGGACCCATAATCCAGCTGAACAATTATCAGTAAAGACAATAGCCAAAACGTGTACAACAAACTACTTGAAAGCAAACCTGGATTTCGGTCGGCCCAAGCCGGCCTCCAATGCGGAATTTCATTCCGTGCCTCGATTTTACCTTCTCAGTTCAACAAAATACAGTACATCAAACCGTGCAAAATAAAACAAAAGTAAAACGTAAAATCAGAAAACTTAAATAAAGAAAATTTCATCAACACGCACTTCCCCGCCATTATCTGCCCACTTCCCTCATTCTTTTACTCTCATCGGCTCTCTTCCGCTGTCCCGCTCATCCCCCCGCTCCTTCGCACCTCGGGTCTCACTCCCACCCTGTCTCTCATCTCACAACATCCCCCACCGGAGCGAGACGCCATGTCTGTCCGACAACTTCCGACACACCCGCGCGATACTTGCGATCACGTAATCCAATAACTCCCCTTTCTAACAGGTTGGCAACTCGGCTTCCAACGCGATTTCCATTTCCCTACTTGTGCTCTAAATATCACGAATAACTCCGTCGGAACATCCGCTGCGCACTCATACATCGTTTACAAACATCAATTCTCCTCTCACACCATCAGAGGTACCCAATTGTCGAGCCTCGTGGATGGATTGCCCATTCGGACGCTGACTTTTGACACTTCCTCGTTTCCTTAATTCATCAAAACGTAATAACTACCCATCAAACTACCTGTATTGAAAAGCTTACTGCCTGCATCCCAGCGTACTGCAACTGCCTGCCATCTGGCCAACTTTATCACCGCTCTTTGATAGTCCTGATTTGCCGGTCCTGGTCCCACAATGGATGCCGATATCCCTATCGATTTCCAGGAGCACGCTGTGCTCACTGAATTAGGTATCCCTCAGTCTTCTATCGATTTCCGGTCTTGCACCCTCGAATCCGACCACTATGTGTGTGCCCGGATTGCCGGCGAAGGCCACAACACTGTCGCTATTGTGGATTTGCACAATGACAACAAAGTAGTCCAGAAATCCATGTCTGCCGACTCTGCTATTGTAAATCCTGACCAATTAGTGATCGCCGTTAGAGCCCAGGGAACTATCATTCAGGTATTCCAATTGGAGACTAAATCTATTCTCAAATCGTTCACTATGGAGGAGCCTGTGACTTTCTGGAAATGGTTATCCCCCTCTGTACTTGGCCTGGTCACTGCTACTAGTATTTATCACTGGGAAATCTTTGACGGGGACACGGCTCGCGGGCCTGTGAGAGTCACAGGTGTGCATGCATCTGTAGCACCTTGCCAGATTATCAACTATGTAGCTTCTGCAGATCTCCGTTGGACTGCCCTTACAGGGCTCACCCAGGATCCTTCGGGACGTATTGTAGGCCGTACTCAGTTATACAACAGAGATCGTAACATTTCCCAGGCTATTGACGGGTTTGCTGCTGGCTTTGCACTTCTGCGGCTTGAAGGCGCCACTTCAGACTCCAAATTGTTTGTTGTAGTTAACAGATTGCCCAGTGGTGCCGGTCAAATGCACATTATCGAAACAGATCATGACCCGGCTAATCCGAAATTTGAGAAGAAAACCACTGAAGTGTTTTTCCCTCCTAACGCACCAGACGATTTCCCGTTGTCTGTGCAAATTTCTAATCGTTACGGCGTAATTTACGTACTTACCAAGTTCGGATTCATCCATTTGTTTGACTTGGAAACTGGTACAAACTTATTTGTAAACCGTATCTCGGCAGATCCGCTGTTTACTGCCGCTCCGTTTAAAGACCATTCCGGGATCATTGCTATCAACAAACGCGGTCAAGTTTTGTCTGTAACAGTTTCTGAAACGCGTCTTGTACCGCATGTGCTTAATAAACTAGCAAATACGCAGCTTGCTTTAGCTCTGGCATCCCGTGGAGGTCTCCCAGGGGCTGATAACTTGTACGAGCAAAGCTTTAACCAGTTTTTGGCGTCTGGGAACTACGCAGAAGCTGCTAAAGTCGCTGCACAGTCTCCTAGAGGTATTCTTCGTACTTCAGCGACTATTGCTCGGCTTAGAGCCGTTCAGGCTCCTCCAGGGACTATCTCTCCCTTGCTGCAGTACTTCAGCATCCTCATTGATCAGGGATCGCTCAATAAGGAAGAGTCGCTCGAGCTGGTACGTCCTCTGCTGCAACAGGGGAAGAAACAACTGCTTGAGAAGTGGCTGACCGAGAATAAACTCACCGCTTCGGAAGAGCTCGGTGACGTTATCAAACCCCGCGATACCGCTTTAGCGCTAGCAGTGTATCTCCGAGCCAAAGTACCCGTAAAAGTCGTAGCCGGATTAGCCGAACTCGGACAGTTTGATAAAATCCTCCCGTATTGTACTCAAACTGGCTATACCCCAGACTATTCCGGGTTAGTACAGAACGTAGCACGTGTAAATCCAGACAAAGCAGCCGAATTGGCCACCCAGCTTGTCGCCGACCCTCAAACGGCTGACAAAATAGACGTAGCGCAGGTTGCTGACGTGTTTTTAGCCCAGAATCTCATCCCCCAGGGTACTGCTTTCCTCCTCGACGCTCTCAAGGACGATAAACCCGACCAGGGAGACCTGCAAACACGTCTTCTACAGGTGAACCTCCAGCAGGCCCCGCAGGTCGCTGACGCCATTCTGGGCAACGGCATCTTTTCCCATTACGACAGACTGGCTGTGGCTCGGCTGTGTGAACAGGCTGGATTGTATCAGAGAGCTTTAGAACACTATACAGACACGGCAGATTTGTGCCGTGTGATGTCCCATGTAGACTCTTTGAACCCTGAGTGGCTTGTAAATTTCTTTGGCACTCTTTCGGCGGACCAAACGTTTGCCTGCCTCCGAGCGCTGTTGCAGAAACCGTCAGGCCCAGCTTTACAGGCTGCCGTGCAGGTAGCAACGAAATACTCGGAGCTGCTGGGCCCGGCAGCGCTGGTCAAGCTGTTTGAGGAATTCCACTCTGCTGAAGGTGTGTACTACTATTTGGCGTCTATTGTAAACGTAACACACGACGGAGAATTGGTTTTCAAGTACATTGAAGCAGCGGCCAAGCTTGGGCAGCTTAAAGAAGTGGAAAGAGTCGTCAGAGACAACAATTTCTACGATGCTGCGAAAGTGAAAGCGTTCCTCAAGGAAGCACGACTGCCTGATCAACTGCCATTGATTATTGTATGCGATAGATTTGATTTTGTTCACGATCTCGTACTGTACCTGTATCAGAACCAATTGTTCAAGTTTATTGAAGTGTACGTTCAGAAAGTGAACCCGTCGCGTACACCAGCTGTAGTAGCAGCTTTGCTGGACGTGGACTGCCCTGAATCCACTATTCAGGCTCTGCTTGCTTCCGTCGTAGGCCAAGTTCCATTGAAGGAGCTCGTAGCTGCCGTAGAACAGAGATCGCGCTTGAAATTGCTCTTGCCGTACTTGGAGTCTTGCTTGGCTGGAGGATCGCAAGATCAGGAGATCTACAATGCCCTGGCCAAGATCTACATTGACTCCAACAACAATCCAGAGAAATTTCTCCGTGAAAACGATCAGTACGATACTCTTGTCGTAGGCCAGTACTGTGAGAAGCGAGACCCGTTTTTGGCGTATATTGCGTATGAGAAAGGTCATCACGATGACGAATTGCTCCGTATTACAAACGACAACGCCATGTTCAAATACCAAGCTCGGTACTTGCTGGCCCGCTCCGATCTCGATCTGTGGCTGAAAGTGCTCACTCCCGAAAACGTTCACAGACGTCAAGTAGTAGATCAGGTCATCGGCGTAGCTGTGCCGGAGTCTACCGCTCCGGACGCCGTGTCTGTAGTAGTAAAAGCTTTCATGGCCGCGGATATGCCCACAGAACTGTTGGAACTGTTGGAGAAAATCATCTTAGAACCGTCGCCATTCAGTGATAACCCATCATTGCAAGGCCTGTTGATGCTCACGGCTATGAAAGCAGACCCAGCCCGTGTAATGGGATACGTAGAACGGCTAGATGCCTATGATGTAACCGACGTAGCTGAAACCGCTGTAGCCCACGGATTGTACGAAGAAGCCTTTGCTATCTACAAACGTCATGGCCATCAGTTGGAAGCCCTGCGAGTACTCACAGAGAATATCCTTTCCTTAGACCGTGCTGCAGCATTTGCCGAAGAACTGGACACTCCAGCAGCTTGGGCGGAACTCGGATCGGCTCAATTGAAAGTACTGCGAGTTTCGGACGCTATTGAATCGTATCTCCGGGCTGGAGACGCCAGTCACTATGAAGAAGTGATTGAATGCGCAGAACAAGCCGGGAAACACGAAGAACTTCTCAAATACCTGCAAATGGCCCGCAAACAGATCAGAGACCCGAAAATCGACGGGCAACTGCTCATGTGCTATGCGCGGCTCGAAAAATTTGCAGAACTGGAAGCTTTCCTTCAAACTCCGCATGCAGCAGACACAGAAGCTGTAGCAGACAAACTGTTCCAAGAAAAGAACTACAGAGCTGCTAAACTGTTGTACTCTGCTGTAGCAAACTGGGCAAAGCTGGCGTCCACTTTAGTGTTCCTTGGAGACCACCAGGCTGCCGTAGAATGCGCGCGCAAGGCTTCCAACATTTCCGTATGGAAACAGGTGCACGACGCGTGTATTGAAGCCAAGGAATTCCGTCTGGCGCAGATCTGCGGTCTGAGCTTGATTGTGCATGCCGAGGAACTCCCAGCTCTCACTGCGCAGTACGAATACCACGGACTGTTCTCTGAGTTGATTGCTCTATTTGAGCAGGGACTCGGCTTAGAAAGAGCTCATATGGGGATGTTCACGGAACTGGCTATTCTGTACAGTCGGTATCAGCCAGATAAGCTGATGGAGCACCTGAAGCTGTTCTGGTCGAGACTGAATATGCCGAAAGTGCTGGCAGCTTGTGAGGAAGCTCACCTGTGGCCTGAATTAGTATTCCTCTACTGTCATTACGACGAATGGGACAACGCAGCACTGGCTATGATGGAGCATTCACCTGATGCTTTTGATCATGCAGCGTTCAAAGAGATTGTTGCCAAAGTCGCTAATCTGGAGATTTACTATAAAGCAGTGAATTTCTACGTTGCAGAGCAGCCAGCTTTGCTGCTGGATATTCTGCAGGTGATGGCGCCGCGTATTGACGTCCCACGGGTAGTGAGAATGTTTGAGAAGTCTGATAACCTACCAATGATCAAACCATTCCTGATCTCTGTACAGGAGAAAAACCTGTCTGCTGTAAATAACGCGTATCATGAGTTGCTCATTGAAGAGGAGAATTACAAAGCTTTGAGGGATTCTGTAGATTCTTTTGACCGGTTTGATGCTATCGAATTGGCTCAGAAACTAGAGAAACACGAAGTTATCTTCTTCAGACAACTGGCAGCTTACCTCTACAGGAAGAACAAGAAATGGATTAAATCCATCTCTCTGTGCAAAGAGGATAAGCTGTGGTTTGACGCCATTGAGACCGCAGCTCTGTCGGGCAAACCTGACGTGGCTGAGGATCTTTTGCGGTATTTCGTAGATACTGGGAACAAAGAGTGCTATGTAGCGACTCTGTATGCCTGCTATGACCTGCTGGGTGAAGACATTGTAGAGGAATTGTGCTGGCTGCATGGCTTGGCCGACTACACAATGCCGTACCGCATTTCGCTTATCAAGGAGAAGAATTCTCGATTAGCTGCCTTAGAGAAGGATAACGAAGAGCGGAAGAAAAAAGAGAAGGAAGCTAACGGTGGAGAGGAAGATCTGGCAGGAGCTTTCGGGTCTCGGCTGTTGCTGACGCAAGGAGGAGCTGCGCCTGTTGCTACGCCTCTTGTGGCTCAGCCTTCTGGGTGGAACTGATTTGATTGCCGGGCCGCGGCACTGAGCGATTTGGACTCGGGTTGAATTTGTGCGGCTTGGGGCTTCTACGTGTAGAGATTGTTAGTTTAGTAGAAGTAATGTTGATTGATTGAGAAAGAGATGTAGGAATGTAGGAAGTAGGAAGGAGGAAGTAGGAAGTAGGAAGTAGGAGGAGGAAGTAGGAAGTAGGGATGTAAGGATGTAGGGATTTAGGGATTTAGGGAAGGTAAAATGGAAGGAGGGAAAGGATAAGCGAGGAAGCAGATTTACTAGAAATATTAGAAATACTAGAAAAATAGACAATTGAATCAGCAATTAATACAGCAGGCGAATGGAAATCTTGCTGAGTGGGTAATCGATGAATGTTTATTCGACTAGTACCCATAACAGTTGATACAGCGCAAAGTATACAGCATGATAGTCCAAATGTCTATGTAAGAATGGACCGGGAAATTGCCGAAAAATCACTATTCAGTTCCATCTGAGAGTCAATAAAGTCCGAGAGGTATAGAGGGGTTTCTGCTTGGTGTATTTAATGCTGTATTGATGGGATTGAAAGCTGGATTTTCATACTAGTCGAGGAAAATCGTTCTGGAGGAAATACAATTGTCAAACACCTTTGAAGGTGTGAAAATAAGAGGTATACTCTATATAGAGAGATTCCGAGTATATAGAGGTATCAGAAGCATTGCAGTTGAAACTCCTAGTTGATAACACAACTGAGGCTTCAAAAAGTCCTCGGGAACGTCCCAAAAGCAAGCATTAGATATGGAAGATTTATTTGATTCTAAGGCTAATAGCCAAAGCGAGTACTGCAACCGGCAAGAAAGTACAATACATCAAACCTGGCTCGAATGATATAAGAAAACCAGGCAGAATTCTTCAATTCACCCTATAGAATTCTCACCTCCCTGATAGCGATATTCGCCAGGTTGTTGTTCTACCTATTCTACCTATTCTACCTATCCAACCTCTACTAGAATATTCCTTCTCGCTTATAATTCATCTTTGAACTGAAGTACCTCCTACTACCAATTCTCGCTTCCTACAACATCCCACCTCTCCCATCACCTTTAATCTCCGTCCATCCTTCCCCTATCCCTCCTATCCTACATCAAATTTCACTCAATTCCATTAGCTATATACAGAACATCACACCACCTACGTCTCCACAGGAGGCGTATAGTGAATCTTACCAAACCTATCAAACACCAATCCACGATTCTTCTTCGTATCATCACGAGAAGCTCCATAACGATACCCAACTTTACCCACACGAGCCTTCATAAACCGGAAAGCAGCTCTCTCGCCTTCCAGCACTGGGCCATAGTAAATTTCCACTTTCTTCTGAGATTTCGTATCCGCATGCGTACCAGTTTCCGTCAATCTCTTCAGAGTCTTTGCTGCTTCCTCGATTTCAAACATTTCTGCCGCTTCCGTGGGTCCAAAGGGCTCAGATTCAGCAATCGTCAACAGCATAGTCTTCTGCGTCTCTTTCTGAGTAGGAATTTCAGTTAAATTCTCTGGAGTATAGAAACTTGAATGAAGAGGGAACATTTTCTTCATAGTATCAGCAAATATCTGAAGCTGCGGCCCGGCTTTCTCCTGTATTTGTTAGCAAATTTCCTACTTCTCTGTACTGCTTTGTTTTAATTTCCAAACCCCCAGATTGCATCAGAATTAAAATTTCTAACCATATATATGTCTTCAAGACTAATCGAATATATTTTATAATAAGTTTCATCTTGTGCAATCATTTCAACCTCAATTCTCCACTTACCTTTGCCTTCCACTCATTCTCAATCTCTACAAGCTTTACAATAGCCTCTATTCGCGGCATTTGCATTCTAAGTGACTGGGCAACTGACGTTATCGACTCGTTTTTCACCACTACTCTGTCGTAGATTTCATGTCTCAGCGAATCCCCCACCAGAGTATTTGTGCGGTTATGCGGGTTCTGCGGGAACGGACGCACGTTCAGGTACGATTTCTGGGCCGGCTTTTCCGGGTCAATAAGCGGGTTATACTGATCTCGGGCTGGGGTGAGATATTTCGGGGTGTGACTAGTAGGTGGATAGTAGTACTTATTGCGGTAGTACTCGCCCTTGTAGTTCTTCGGGCCGAGGAATCGGCTCTGGTAGTACTGCAGGTTTGTGCGGCTGCCACGGACTGTTCTTGCGGGCATTGGCGGGGCTCCGCGGATGAACGGGATGGTCCGGGTAGCCACTCCTCGGGCTGACTGGCCGCCTGAAAACACCACTTGGCGGCTTGGCGGCGTGAAACTGGCTAGCATGGTGGACTGTGGCGTTTTTTTCCGCTTGTAATCCGGGGTTCCTGCCGACTGGTGTGGCTTTAGCGGTTCCTGTTGTGGCGCAGGTTGAGGAATTCGCTGTAATTGTCGGATCCTTCGGCGTTTTTCACCCGTCGAATCCTCGGATTGAATTGGGCGAATGGCTGATGTTCGCTGGTATGAGACGTACTGAGGCGGTGTAAATGTGGGCACTGGAGAAGGGGGCCTGGAATGAGACCCGATGTCTAGAGCTGACTGTCCGGTAATGGGGTGGTTTATGTATATGCGTTCGTATAGGGATATCTATCATATTCCCGGACAACCGGCAGCTCATCGCCTGCGCTGCCTGGCCGGCCGAACATCCGAGCCGATCGCCGATCTCCGTCGCAGGAACGCCGACGACCCGTTTCCAGAAGAATTGAGCGTTCAGCAAGCTTATGGCTGAGTTTGTGCCACTACTCTAAAACTCCCCCACATCTCTCTCCCCTCAAACTCCTATTCTCCGCCTTCAAGGCTGCCCGGCAATTCTCGGCCTTTTACTAGCTGCTCATCCTCAGCTCCATCCGAAATGGCCGATTCTGAAGACGAAATTGGCCGTCTGGCCACTTCTGCGCACCTGCTGCGCCTCCTGGACGCCCCCAATGGCTCAAATCCGGGCTACAACTACGAAATATCCTCTAAAACTTCCGACGGACCCTCTGCTGCGCCACATAATACCCCGCTTAGCCCCTCTTCCGAGCTATCACTCCGCCCCACAAACCCCACTGACGCCTCCGACGACCACGTGACCGTCTCCGTTGCCGGACAGACGCTCGGATCCGCCGGGGCCTCGGAAGCCGCCGCTTTCGCCGCTATTTGGAACTCTTCCCGTGACAAACTGACGTCTCAGCCCACCCCTCCCGTCCGCGGGTCTTTCTTCTCCGCCTTAACCGCCCCGCTGGCCCAACGGTTCTCCCGTGCTGCTGCGCCACTGCCAGCCACCCGTTTGGACAGCAAACTAGCTGCTCAGCCACCAGGTTCCGACGCCGCTGCCTCAGTATGGACGGAACTACACTCTGATCCGTCTCGCTACTGTTCTCCTGGCAGCTTATCGATTCGGGTATTTTCATGGAATGTGGCGGGAAATCCGGTCTTGCCGGATGTTGACCGGCTGCTTGGAGGCTCTGCGCCGGATGCAGATGTGTATATCTTCCATTTCCAAGAGATTATCCCGTTGAATGCGGCTAATATGTATTCGAATCCGCAGGTTAACGGGGCGTGGCGGTCTGCGCTGTTGCAGGCGTTGAATGGCAGTGTGGGGGGTTTGGAGGGTACTGAAAATGTCGGCCATTCCTCTGAAAAGACCTCAATTGGCAATTCTGACGGTATTTCCGACGGTATTTCCGACGGAACTTCCGATATACCAGACAGAACCTCCCATGGGACTGAGAAACCCTCTAAACCGTCTGGATCCTCTGAAATCTCTGAACCCTCGGGCATTTCCGACGCCTCTGATTCCCCCGGTACCTCTGAAAGCTCTGCCGACGAGTTTTCCGTTGTAGCTGCCCGGGGAATGCTCGGGCTGTATAGTTTGGTAATCGCACGCCGAAAGGTGGTTCCGATGATTTCACAAGTAGAATGTTCGGCTGTGGGTACCGGGTTTCTCGGTGTTTGGGGCAACAAAGGCGCTGTTTCTGTGCGGTTCCGATATGGGGCGGATGAGGGCCAAGCGGGGCCAGCGGGGCAGGCGGGGGCGGGGCACTGTGGTATGACTATTCAAGCGTTGAATGTGCATTTGGCTGCCGGCAGCGGGCCGGAAGTGCTGGCGCGGCGCCGCAAAGAGCTGGCAGATATCGTGCGGAAGATCGGATGTGTCCAGTTGGTGAACGAGTTGGCAGCTGTAGACGGCGGGAGTTCCGAGAAAGACGGCGGGAGTTCCGATGATGTGCTGTTTGACAGCGAACTGCCAGCGGAAGATGCGGAAAGTTCGGACAATTCTGCGACTGACGAGTTTGAAATCACCGATTCGGAAGAGGAATCCGAAAGAGGAGAAGTCGGAGGCGCAGCGTCTACAGAAAAGGTAAAGGAAAAGGCAAAGGCAAAGGAAAAGGAAAAAGCCGCCCCCGAAGGACCCGAAGGACCAGAAGAGGTGAAAAGTGGCGCAGAGGAAAGGAAAGAAGCTGATAGCACAAATTCTGACTCGGCTGAAAGCTCTGCAAACTCTGCAAACTCCACGGCTCCCGCAGACGTCACCATTATCGCTGGGGATCTCAACTACCGCACTGAGCTCCCGGCTCCAAAAGCCCATCGGCTTATTGAGCTCGGGAAAGCGCCACAGTTGCTTTCCTTTGACTCTCTCAGCCACCAGCGGGCCGCGGGTCTTCTCCCGGAGTTCACAGAGCTTCCGATCCGCTTCCGCCCGACTTATAAGTACTCACCGAACGTTCCGGACCGGCCTTTCGCTTCCGATAGACCTCCGTCATACACAGACCGGATTCTGTTCCGCTGCGCCACAGATAAGCATTCCTGCGCCACAACAGCCTCGGAGTATTCCGCTGTAGAGGCTGATTGGCCGAATTCGGACCACAACCCGGTATCCTGTAGGCTGGAAGTTCAGGGTTCCGTTGTGGATGTACAGCGGAAGCGGAAGCTGCTGGCGGATCTGCTGAGGGCGGCGGATCTGCGGGAGAACGCGGCGCGGCCCGCAGTGGTTGTGGAGCCGCTTGAGCTTTGTGTGCGAGCTGCCGGTGGCGTTTTCGGGGCTGACGCGTTCACTGTGACGAATGTCGGCCCGACGGTGGCGGAAGTAAGTGTATTTTTCGCGGATGCAGCGCCACGGTGTCATATAGTACCACAGAAACCGTCCTTTGGTGGCTCAGATGTGTATTCTGTGGCTCAGAACGGCTCAGCCACTTTCCGTTTAGTTGCTGCGCCTCCTGTGGCGTTAACTGAGCCACATCAGTCACAAGACGGATTTCTTATTGTACGCGTAGCGGATGGTCAAGACGTGTTTGTGTCTTTCCGTATAGAGAGAGAGCCTTCGGCATTCGGCCTGTCTCTGGCCCAGATGGCTCGGCTCGGCTCGGCGCCGGCTTCCGCTGGCCTTCCGGAGAACGCAGGTGGCGCAGCTGCCGCTGCAGGTGTGCCGAAGGAGATTTGGACCTGTGTAGACTTTCTGTGGTCTCGGGTGACGCCTGGTCTGTTTGCGGCGCCGGCTTTGGCCGCCCTGACACTTCCGGAAGCCGAGGAGGCGCAGTTGGTGGCGTATGTGGCGGAACAGGCGCAGCAGGGAAACAACTCAGTCTTCAATTGCAAAGAATGGCAAGCCTTACTGAGCAAATCCCGTCGGCTGGCGGTGTGGGATATGGAACGGAAAATCCGAGCCTGTGTAGACGCCGCGGGAGACTTGACGGATCTCCTGCATCTTCAGGACCCCGCTGAGAATTCTGCGGCTGCTCCTTTTGCCGTGCCGAAAGCTGTGCTCCGCGTACTGCTGCAACTTCTTCGTTCGTTGCCCGACGGAATTGTGCCTGCCGAGCTGGACAAAGAAGTGCGAGCGGGCCGGGGAAGTTCCGTGTTGGAGAAGCTCCCCGGAGTGAATGCCAACGTGCTGATCTATCTGTGTTCGTTTGCTCGGCACTGTAGTGAAAACGGTGTGGCACTGGCTAGTGTGGCTTCTGCTTTAGAGCCTGTAGTGTTCCGCGGGGCTTCCAGTGGCGCAGCAGCGAGGCGGAAATTCTTATTGGAGATGTGCAGGTAGAGTAGGGAGTGGTGAGAGAAGTGAGAGAAGTGGCAGGAATAGGGGAGTGGGATTAACTGGGATTACAGAAGGGATGATAGATCAAAGAAAATATATACTGGATGGTTATGGAATGGACCGAGGAGAGAAAGAGAGAAAAGGTGGATAAATAGTGAGAAAGAGAATCGATCAAACAGTATATGTGGAATAGAGTGAAGAACCAGTAGGTGAATTATTTGCATTTGTAGAGCACTGAGGAGAGAATGAGTTTGAGAATTATAGTTGTAATGGGAAGAAAAAAAGCAGAGAGAACTCAGTAAATTGTCTAAGATATTTGTTTCCCACAAACAGAGGGGTGAAGCGGGAAGATTACTGATGAGAAGCGATAAAAATTCAACTACTATAGTGATATAGGATCTCAGGTGCAGAGTGCCTTTCCTAGGGGTGGGTAGAGCTAAAGCATTCAATAAGAGACTGAGATTTAAGCAGAACAGTCGAGAGATGATAAAAGGGTGAAGAGACTGCTGAGATGGCTAGAGATATGAAATGAATATTATAAAGTCACAAGCAGATATTATCGCTTACAGTGGATAATATAGTGTTTTCTGTATGCTACTTTTTATTATTTTACGTAATATGAGGTTCGATAGCCCTGAAGCTGTTAGAATATGTCGAAAGGGTGAAGTAGAGTGTTCAGAGAGTTTTTATGCTTCGGATTTTTAGGATCCTTAGGCCATGTAAGATAAAATCTAAGGATTCTTAGAACTCTCAGGATAAGTTAATTACTGTGAGTATTTCAAATATCACAAATAACCACGAATAATTTGGATACTTTGAGATATCTAAAATATCTTTCAATACATAAAATACCCCAAATACCGCGAATACCTGATTATATTGAATCTCTGTGCTTCAAATTAGAGGAATGCCTGTTCAGATTTCAAGTCTAATGCATTGTAGTCCTCCTGTCTGTCCTGCGACTCCTTCTGTAGTTATAATCGTCTCACAATATTGTGAACGCACATATCCTTTTATCTGCAATCAGTAAAGGAATCTTCATTCTTCGATCTTCAGTCTTCCATGCAAGTTTTAATAATGATATTCACATCTCAAGGCTGAAATGCCCTGTGGTGAGCTGGGAATTATTCTAAACGTTACAGAATACAGAAAACCTTACTGAGCTTTCTTCGTCTTCCATCTCTACAGCCTACTGTTTAATTCTGAAGTTCTCTATATGGTTTCTCCTCCTTCTCCTCCTATGCAACTGAAATCTCCAACATCTTACCGCATTCAAAGCTCTCTCCAGACGCCAAATCCACTAACTGCAAACCCTCCATAGAGAAAACACCCGCTCGCAAAGCAAGGAACTTCAGCCGAGTCTCAAAAGAGGTGTTCGGCTCCAACGGCCCGATCCGCACGTCATTTGTCAAAAACAAAATCTCAGATCTCGTGATCCGCAGCCCGAGGTACATCCGCGTTAAAGCCATGTGATCCACTACAGGTCCTCTAACTGCTCCTGTAGCTAACAGATGCCGTTTGTGAGCTGCGGTACCGAGCCCTCCGTCTTTGGGTGTGACGTAAATGCCGAGCCGCTTCGGCTGCGACGATTTATTGATCACCAGAACGTCCCATTGGACGATTTGGCCCGGGGAAACTGAAGTTGGCCCTGTGAAACTTACGGATATGCCTTGTAGAGTAGCGGAAGCCGGTGGGATGGGGGAATGGGCGATATGGGGACTTACGGTTTGTTTACTGGGGATGTTTAGCGTCAGGGACGATGAGGAGGATCGGAGGGAAGCTTTTGTGCTGCGGGATCCGTCTCGGCGTTTCGGGACGGCTAAGGAATAATCTGAGGTTCCGCTGGGGGCTGAAAGTGGCGCAGCAGCTGCTGCTGGTTTCAGAGGTGGCGCAGGGATGCCGAAATCGGCGATTGTGGTCCATTTCGTCGTTATTACGGCTTTAGGATCCGATTCAGCCACAGACGCAGCCTCGGAAGCGGATAACCCGTCGGGTAAGGGCACAGAATCAACTGTAAACGTTATAGGCCGAGTTTTCGCACTGTCACGGGTTCCGCTGGAAACATTGTGTTCAGCATGTGCCAGGGTAAACATTAGAGTGTAAATATCCCGGGGTTTCAGTTCAATCGGCAGTTCTAAGCACTGATTAGGCTCGGCAGTTCCCCCCAGTAGCTCGGCATGGATCCGCGTCACAGCAATGCGCCGCAGCGACACGCTGGGCCTGCTGAGCAGCACCGAGGACTCTACTTCAAGTAAAGAAAGCAGAGACTCGTTAATACCAGCAGGTTTAGCAGCTTTAAGTCTCATTAATAGCACGGAAACTACTGGGAAGCTGACTGTCACTCGGATACCCCCCTGGTCCGTGCCAGAATCTGCGCCAGGTGTATTTTCAGGCACGGGGCCTCCAGAGGTGGTTGATATAGCTAATCCAGTATGAGTCTGCGGAGCCCCATGGAGGGGTAAAAGCGGGGCTGCGGGCGGAATTGCGGCAAAAGCCGATAAAGAAGAGTGACCCGACACCGTCAGGCTGCCTCCGCCCGTCTCTAAGCTCTCTAAAAGGTTCACTGGAGCCGGTGGAGGCAGCGGATCACCAGTAATGAACTCCTCAGAGTCTGTAGACCTGCTACGGGACTCTCCATCCGTTATACCGGCAGCCACCGTTTCCTGAGCCGACTCCGCCGACCGAGGAGTTCCGCCGGACCCTTCGGCAGTCCCGGAACGTAACGCGCGCCGCAATTGTGTACTGTGGAATGATACTGTAGCTATAACATCAAGTTTCGTAGAAGCCAGACGGAGTTTCGGGTAGGCAACTTCCATTTCCTTGAGATACACGGCACGCACGCTTGCTGCGCCACTGTCAAACCACACTTCAGCCAAATTCTCCG
Source organism: Sporopachydermia lactativora (assembly GCA_030579575.1). Taxonomy (NCBI): domain Eukaryota; kingdom Fungi; phylum Ascomycota; class Sporopachydermiomycetes; order Sporopachydermiales; family Sporopachydermiaceae; genus Sporopachydermia; species Sporopachydermia lactativora. Next base: position 6,799 of record JAKTRH010000039.1, on the reverse strand, counting down.
AACTGCAGACATCCGATTTGAGTAGAAATGAGTGGAAAGGCCTACGTTCTAGCCCACTGCTGCCTGAACGACCAGAATTGACGGATGCAGCATCAGAATCGAGCGACTGGCCTGTCAGCAGGAGTTCCAGATGGACGGCAGCAGAGCTCACGATGGATTTGAGGAGTTTTTCCTGAGATTCGGGGCTTTTGCTGAGGGTATCAATGGTGTGTTTAGAAATAGCACAGTGTTTCTGTAGATTAGAGAGACTTAAAGATACTGAAACGTATATTTGGAGGGTTTCGTTGAAGAATGCTACGTCTTTCAGCCTGGAAGCTTCTACGAGTCGTTCTATGAGTGGTTTGGGGTCGTTTACAGTGTGTGATAGTCCCAGGAGTGTTCTATCAGGGACGAATACTTGGATTTCAACTGCTTTTTCCATCCTTTGGGCCGCTGAGAATTCCTGTGGGGCCGGAGAGCCCGGCGAGCCCAGGGGGACCTGTGGGTTCTCCGGGTTTTCCGTCATAGACGTTTATCTGTAGTTTTATATAGCTGAAAGCTGATAGCTGATAGCTGAAAGCTTATAGCTGAGAATGACAATTGAACTCCTCTGCTGTTGCAGCAGGCAATTCTGGTACTTCGAGCTTCAAACTATGAGTTCCATGAATAAATTTATATGAATTCCCACTCTTCATTGGTCGCTGATACTCAGATTACCGTCTTCCGCTTCTGGCCGTGCTTTTCCCGTCCCGAATGTCGCGTCGGATCATCCGAAGTTGATAAAATACGGCATAATTCCGTATTTCACGCTTACGTCATCTTCAAATCCCATTTTTAAATTCTTTTCTGATTACCTCATCCGTCCCATTACAGGGTCTTCCGACTCCACTTCACTCATACCTCCTTAATCCGGCTATTTTTGCCTAATACAGTAACTAACCATCCCACTCTCACGTGACGTCATGGCCCACTCAATTAGTCAAAACTTCCATTCCTTTCTCAGCAACTCAGAGGCGAATGATTCATTATGAAGAGTGGAAAGTAACGAAATATAAGGGAAAATCAGCAGAATTCAATCAAATCCAAGGAAATTCAAGGAAATTCAAGCAAAAAACTGGCTAAACCCACTAATTGAAGAGTCCTCTATACACTTTCATCACCTGGAAACACCGTTGAACCTCTGAAGTGTCATTTTTCAGTACTTTAACGACTTTTCCACCGTTCTATCTCTCTTCTATCACTCAGCTCCTTATAGCAGAGTACGAAGCTCCTTAGCACATATATAACTATCATAGTTTACTACACATTAAACCTATAGCCCACTACACTCATCACGCAATGTCTGACTGGGATAGTGTAACTGTTATCGGGTCTAAAGCTCGAGTAGGTAATTCAGGCCCGAGGGCTGTCGTAGCGAAATCTCAAGCGCAGATCAACGCCGCTCGTCGTAGTGGCGCCGTAGTTGCCGTAGAACAGAAATACACTACAGGGAATAAAACTGCCAACCCGGAGGGCCAACGGTTGACTAAAATTGATCGGGAAAACGACGTTGCGCCTCCGGCTAAGATTGACCCTCAAGTGGGTAAAACTATTGCTAAAGCGCGTTTAGATAAGAAGCTTACGCAGAAGGATTTAGCGAATAAAGTGAATGAGAAGGCTAATGTTATTAATGACTATGAGAGTGGGCGTGCAGTGCCTAATCAGCAGTTGCTGGGTAAGCTTGAGCGGGCATTGGGGGTTAAGCTGAGGGGTAAGAATATAGGTGAGCCATTGTTTAAGAAGAAGTAGATGTGTGGAGTGTAGTGGAATAAATGAATGACTTTACGGGATTAGGATGTAGGAAGAGGGGTAGGAGGGGAGGAATGGGAGGAATGGGAGGATGGAAGGAAGGAAAGAAGGGAGAGGTGAGAAGGATAGGAAGGATTGAAAGAGTAGGAAGGATTGAAGGATTGAAAGATTGAAGGATTGAAGGATTGAAGGATTGAAGGATTGAAGGATTGAAGGATTGAAGGATTGAAGAATTGAAGGATTGAAGAATTGAAGAATTGGAAGAGTTGGAAGAGTTGAAAGAATTGGAAGAGTTGGAAGAGTTGGAAGAATTGGAAGAGTTGGAAGAGTTGGAAGAGTTGGAAGAGTTGGAAGAATAAGAAAGATTAAAAAGATCGGAAAGATTGGAAAGATTGGAAAGATTGGAAAGATTGGAAAGATTGGAAAGATTGGGAGGGATTGAAGGGATTGAAGGGATTGAAGGGATTGAAGGAATAGGAGGGACAGGAAGGATGTAAAACATATGAAGGGGTAAGAAGAAAGAAAGAGTATGAAGGATATGAAGGAATACGGAAGGATATGAAGAAATGAGAAGAAATTAGAAGAAATTAGAAGGAATCTGAAAGGATAGGGAGGGATATGGAAGGATAGGGAGGATAGGAAGGGATATGAAAGGATGTGAAAGGATGTGAAAGGATGTGAAAGGATGTGAAAGGATGTGAAAGGATATAAAAGATATGAAGAGATGGAAGATGAGATATGAGATTATGAAGAGATATGAAGAAGTATAAAAGGATTGGGAAGCAATGAGAAGCAATTGGAAGGATATGAAGGGATTTGAAACGATATAAAGGGACGTAAAAGGATGTAAAAAAAATGTAAAGGGATTGAAGAAATGTGAAGAACGAATGAAGAAAATGGCAGGGACAGGAAAAGGTAGCATGAGATAGGAACAAGATAGGAACAGGGTATCAAAGAATATGAAGGGATAGAATGAGAAGAGATAGAAAGTCGATGAAGGAATAGAATAAGATAGAAAGAGATGATAAGAGATAAACAAGAAAAGGGAGAAAATAGGATAATATGGATAGAAGGAATACTCTGGGATGATAGACGGAAGGGAAGCATTGTGAGTTCTTTGGTTGTGGAATAAAGGTGTTTTTACGGAGGTTGAGTAACATACCAAACAGGTAGAACTGCAAAAGATGAGATTTAAAGAGCTGGAAGAGTTGGAAGAGTTGGAAAGGCTGAAAGAAGATGTAAGAAGTTTAGGCCTTTTGAGAATGCTGAGGAAACCAAAACTTCTCCTAAAATCTGGCAATGACTAGAGAAAATCAATGGAAAAGAGAAGTTGCCAGAGATGAAACCTCAGCACATTGGAAGCTTCAAGTTCAATTTCAACTCTTCCAGCAACTCACTCAACAGGAAAGCACATTATAAGAATGTCAAAGGCTCGTGTAGCAAGGAGGAAATTCTAATGCTGATCATCCTAGTGGTTTTTTGTTCTAAGACTATTCCGCATATACTTTATACTATATAATATAGGATATAACATGCAGGTTCAATTTCTGTATGAGAATTATAATTGTGGGCAGCTAATGAAAGAAAGTCATTACTGGACTGAGGATGAATTCTTCGGCTATCATACTATCAATTGTATAAAGGGAATAAGGACGCGGAAAGAGTGAATGCCCTGATAGCCTGTATTTATTGTAATTTCCTAATATTCAATTGTCTGGATATGTAGTTTCTAATACTCAATTGTCTGGATATGTAGTTTCCTAATCGTCAAATTCTTCTTTCTATTCTCTTATTTCTCATCTCTAATTTTGTTCTTTCTCTTTCTCCTTCTCTTTCTCCTTCTCTTTCTCCTTCTCTTTCTCCTTCTCTTTCTCCTTCTCTTTCTCCTTCTCTTTCTCTTTCTCCTTCTCTTTCTCCTTCTCTTTAGTTTCCCCGTTATACTTCCTATTCACCACCCCCTGCCATACGTAATTCAACCTCCAACCAGAAATCCCGTCCCTTCTCCTCCCCTCCTCCTCCTGCTCAAGTAAACAAATTCTCCGTTGCTGAATTATACGTCAGCCCCTTGGGAACAATCTCGGCTTCGTCTTTCAAGAAATCATAAGCAAAAGGCACAAGGTACCCCTGGATCTTATCAAGCTCACTCTTAACGGTATCATTCCAGTCTCCTGTCAAAAGAGAATTCACGACATGCCCACATACTGGAACCTGGTCTAGCCATGTCTTATACTGTGCCCAGGTAGTAAGGCTGTTGCTGGGCACTGTATGGAAAAGCTTCTCATAGACTCTTTCGTTCCCTTGCGCTACGGAGTGCAGTAAATCCCAGTACTCGTCGCTGAGCGCATCTTCTACAAGTTTATCATATTCTGACCCGAAATCGTATGAGTCCTGGGAAACTGCTGCTTTATAGCTGAGCTTTGCTGCTTCTTCTGCTGTCTTTGCTTCATATACAAGCTGGGGCTTGATGTATCCCAGATGTTTCCTGATGAGAAATCTCCTTAAGGAAGCAGCAGTTTTGCTCACTTTGCCTTGTGATCCTCCTACTGTTGCGTCCATCATATCATCGGGATTCTCGTACACTATAGCAATCTCAGAGTCGTGATCTCCATCCTGGGACCTGTCGTTGATATTTGCACTCCCACACAGCACTGTAGTATCGTCGACAATCAAGAGCTTTGAATGGATATACAGTTGTTCAGTTACATAGCTGAAAGTCTCCTGTTTCAAGTCTTGGGGCTTCTCACTCCAGGGGAAAGCTTCAGAATCACTCAGTTTCGGCTCATCAACTAGCACAGAGTGTGCAACAGAGATGGTATCGCCTCCTGGTGCTTCTGGGGTAATTCCTTTCTTCCGCCAAGCTGAAATATCTCCAGCATCCACTGGTACTTCGTAGTCAAACGATGCTTTCGTGAATTGTGCTCCAGTTTCCAAAGCGTCAGGACATCCCCATTGCGTGCCGTTAAAGTTGATACGGTCAAAAGAGCGGAGAGAGAAGAACTGGATATAATCGTCAGGGTTGAACCCTTCAGCTGCTATTCTTTCCCGGATACTCAGTCCTCCTCTAGAGATACTGGCGTACTGGAAGCTCATAATTGCTCGGGTCCCGATAGCTTCGTCAGATTGTAAGTCACCGGCGAATCCTGGAACTGCTGGTATCACTATTACTACTCTGAATTTCTGTTTTGACCTTGCAGCTACGAGGATCCGCATAACCAATGCGTCGCCAATCTCGTTATCAAAGGGCAGATCAGCCATTTGATGAGACCCGGCAATGAAGAACTGATTCTCAATGTATACTGAATGTTTAGCTGTGCTGATTAGTTCAATATAAGCATTCTGAATAGACCTTTCCTTGAGAAACCCGTGGGACCAGTCGCCTATAGATCGTACTACTTGTATCTTTGCTGATCCTACTACTTCATGCTCTTCTCCCATGGGATGTACTTCATCAGGGTGATGTCTGTTATCATTGCGGATCTTATCAAGCGTTGAAGGGTCGTCCACATCGTCCCTGAGCTTCTCCTGTTCTGCATTATCCTTATCGTCATCTACGGTATCCTTTTCATCCAGTTTATCATACTCTGCGCTGTTCCTGCCTTCTCCGGTTTTCAGCTTGTGCATTTTCTCTTTCAGCTCATCAAGCTTGTCCTTCATACTTCCTTTCAAGTCCGGGGCACGACTGGATTCGGGATTCGGGTTCCCGTACCTTAATTCTCGGTATTTCTCTTTCAAATGCTCGAGTTTCAAAGCTACTCGGTCAGGGTTTGCCAGAGAAATGTATTTTTTCCTTGCCGAGTATTTGAACTCTCGAAGGAACTCCCATCTCTCAACGAAATGACGAACCAGATAATCAACAGTAGGTCCCTGGATTTGGAACGCTACGTCGTGCCATCCCATTCTCGGGTACACTCGTCTATCGATAGTTTGAGTGTTGTAAGGTCGGTCTACGGATTCGAAATCTCGGATGCGTGCCGAGTTATAGTCCTGGCCCCAGAAGAGTTCTCGCGTTGGTTTGCTGTCTTCTGAGTTGCCAGTCTGTTCTGTAGAATTTTCTCCGTCAGTTTCGTCTTTTCCGCCATCTTCTTCAGTTTCTTTAGCAACTCCATCTTCTCCATTCTCTCCTTCTCCTTCTTTTCCTTCTTCTTCTCCTTCTCCTTCTCCTTCTTCTCCATCCTCTCCATCCTCGACACTCTCTCCATCCACCTCAGGGCCCAATGACTTTGTAGTTCCCGTCTCCAGTTTATCCTTGGCTTTGTTCTTGTTCAACAGCTTATCAGTTAAAGTACGTTTCCGAGCAGTGTTCCTGGGGAATACAATGGCCAGGGAGGAAGCTTGAGGATCGAAATCTGCTATAGGATGATGATGCAAATCCCACCGGCCAAAGCACAAATCAATCCCTCCTATAAACCCATATCTTCTATCTACGACGCACATTTTCTCATGGTGAGCCCAGTAGAGTGTTATATTAACTCCTTCAGCTATTGTGTGGTTCGGATGTCTCATCACAGCAATATTCTCGTGCAACTTCTCCAAATAGTGCTTGGTGTGCACAGATTTCAACGGAAGGGCAGATTCTACTTCCTTGTACAGGATAATGTAGATTTTGACTCCTCTCTTGGCTGCTCGTTCCAATATATGGTCTAATCTCCATTGTTCATTGAGTGCAGGGGGACGTTTCATATACTATAGTGTTAGATGAGATGATAGGAGTAGCAAACATAAGAAAGTCATTTAGAGTACTCAGTGGTGAATTTAGGGAACTTAGGAACTTGGGAAACTTAACACTTACGAGTTCAGGTGACAGCCACCAGTCCAGAATCATAATCTCATCCTGAGCGGCTTCCAGGGCATCAGCGAGTGCCAGCATGTAGTCATGGCCTGGGATGTTAGTGAGGGAAGAGGGAAAATTAAAAGAATGAAGAATGAAGAATGAAGAATGAAGAATGAAGAATGAAGAATGAAGAATGAAGAATGAAGAATGAAGAATGAAGAATGAAGAATGAAGAATGAAGAATGAAGAATGAAGAATGAA
>JAKTRH010000038.1:0-116176 GCA_030579575.1 Sporopachydermia lactativora | reverse complement strand
AATGCGGATATTAACCCTTTTATATTGTTTTACCCTCGTTATTCTTTTGTTCTCCGTTGTTTTCTGATTGGCCAGTGTTTAAGGCTCTTTTCTGTTTATGTAATCTTACGTTCTTATTCTCTCAACATTATCAGTTTTCCCGCTATACCGAATTTCATAATGAGTAATCTAAATTTTTTCAAATTTCAGTCTCATCAGTTTGATCTGGAAAGAACAGCGGGAAAGCGGGGGAAAACGCCGCAAATTTCTTGAAAAACGAGATGTTCTTAGTACCTGTTTTTCATAGTTACTGAAGTTTTTTTCTCTTTTATTCTTAACTCCCCTCCTATCTTTCTTTCCACTCGTCCCCGGTTCTCCACTTTTCTCCATACATCTCCACACATCTCCACCCAATATCGCCAATGCCGACTGAAGCTCGGAGGAAACGGCAACCTGGCCGAACCTCCTCGGCCCCGGAAGTCGATATGCGGAACACAGAATCGGAACTCGGCCCGCTGTGGACGAAAATGTTTGAAATGGAAACAGCTGGAGATTTCGACGCTTCTCATTTCGAGAAAGCTATGCTCAACGTTATACACGAACCCAACATCAACTCCACTATTATCCTCAGATCTGACATCCTGCTGCACTATCTGTACAGACAGGAATCCCCTGATAAGCCTGTTGTGCGGGAGGAAGTGGTGAATGCGCTGCAGGATCCGTCGAGGCTGATTGAAAGTCTGCAAGCTAAGAATGGGGGAAATATTGATCGGAAACTGGCTGGCGAGCTGAAAAAAAGCGGAGAAGAAGGCAAACATAAAGAGGATACTCGTAGGGCAACGGGAAATGATACGAAAGACGTTGAAAACGTTGAAAACCCGAGAGAAAACATACAAGTGGAATCTGATATGGGAAAGAAAAGTACGGAAAACGGAAACAGTACGAAGAACTCTTCCGCCCTGAAGAACATTGCAAAAGAAGCCTCTGAACCCGCTAGCAATTGCAAGGATCTTCCAGGGACTTCAGGGACTTCAGAGACCTCAGAGAATTCAACCTCGGAGCCTCGTTGCGCTGGGGATCATAGAAATCCCGAAACCTGTAAAGAAACTTCGCCCGAAACCCCGAAAAATGGACCATCAGCGGATTCCTTTGCCGCCTCCGCCCCCGCCTCCGACTGCGCCACTCTGAAACACCTCTACCTCCACGACACCACTGCCCGCCACGCTACCCTCAACGGCCGGCTCAAACTCCGCCCCTACCACGAGATCGTCCGCCGGATCATCCCGCGCAACCCGTACAAAGACGCCATCATCAACCAGTCCTGCCTCGTCTATTCCGACGACCTCAGCGGCTCCGACCCGTCCCGAAGCCTCGCCGTAGTGTATATCCCTCATATAGCCGATGCCTCGGAATGTCCATATTATCTCCCACCCGTAGATGCCGTTGCCGTTGTCTACTCTGCCGGCCACGTGTCCACCCATTATCTCCCGTTCCGAGCTGCGGAAGAGCCGGACGTCTTGCGGGCTCTGCCGGCTACAGACAGGACAGTGCGAATTGCCCTTCGGCTGCTCCAAACAGCGACCAAACATTCCCGCGGGATGAAAAGCGGATATGTAAAGCGCGTGCACCATGACAGAGTGCTTCCCAGGCCGAGGTTCCAAGATCGGTACGTACAGTTGAAGCAGAAGTACGGGAAGTATCTTGTAGACAATTGGGTTGAGAGTACGGATCCTCGGAAGCACGTGTTTGAAGACATTGGCATTGCGGCGTTTCTCATTGAACTGTGGCGGTCACGCGGCATGGAGCCGGATACGTTTGAGTTCCGAGATCTCGGATGCGGCAACGGCTTGCTGGTGTATCTGCTGATAATGGAGGGGTACCGGGGGAAAGGTATCGATGCCAGGGCTCGGAAAAGCTGGAAAATATACCCGCAGGAGGTGCAGAGCTGTTTGAAAGAACAGATAGTGATTCCGAAGGTCCTGCTGAAAGACGGGGCAAAGTTCTTCCCCGTGCGGGCGGAAACGGACCTGCAGTGGCTTGGTTCGGGGGCTCGGCCCGCGGCAAGGGCTGTCGGATCATGGGAACTGCTGAGCCATCCAAGAGTAAACACGGCGGACTTCCCGCCGGGGACTTTCCTGATTGGGAATCATTCGGATGAGCTTACATTGTGGATCCCGTTGCTGGGATACCCGTTTGTAATCATTCCGTGTTGCTCTTACAATCTGAGCGGGCGGAAGACGAGATTCACGTCACAGAAATACTGTCAGGACGGCAATGAGCCACCAGGATCAGACGAGCCGAAATCCCGGGAGGTGCAGCAGGATTCACTGGGAAAACAGCGGTCGACATATGCGGCGCTGATTGAACACACTACAGATGTGGCGCGGGCCGTCGGATGGCAGGTGCGGGAAGAAATGCTGAGGATTCCGTCGACTCGCAATGCGGCGATTCTCGGATTGCGGATGGCGGATGCGATGTCCCGGCCGGCTATGACAGTTCCGCAAGTCATTAGAGAGGAAGGGGGAGCCGACGGGTTTGTCGAGGCCGGAATCATGCTGATGGCTGCTGCACCGCGAGGTCATTAGCGGTAGACAGAAAGAAATGAGGAGAGAAACAGATATGTAATGCAGAATGGGTTTGAGTAAAAAGGTAAAACCAATGATTGGTAGTATTTGGGAGTTCAGAGAAACCAGGAAGCAGGAAGATGGATAAAGGGTGCTTACAGCTAATCTATTGGATATTAGTATTCTGCGAGTTGACAGTTTCTGACGGAAGACTCCTCTATACTAACCAGTATTATGGCTACGATTAGCAGTCTTTATATTAACTTACTGCATGACTGCTGACTAATTCTTGTTCCCTCATTTTATCCTTTCTTTGATTTATCATTGCTTCTTTCGTTATCATTCATTCTCTTTCCCTTTCCCTCTTGGCAGCACTGCAATACTATATTGCTCTTTTTACCATTATTCCAGCTGCAAGCGTCATTCAACTCCAGAAGTAAAGGAGCGACGTCAGCAGCTGTTTATCATTATCCACAACCAACACTGTTAATATACCTTTTAGCATACAATGCCACGTATTGTTCTTTTGAATAGTTCATTTCATCACGTATATACTGGCATCCGAACGGTGCTTCGCAGTTCGTCTTGCGTGGCACCAAAGAGGAACACGGAATAAAAAACATGGCATAGTATATTATAGAGGAACCTGTAGTACGATAACACAGAGATGTGGGCTGCTATTAGGTTCTAGATGGCGGATAACAGCATCTCTGCTCACATAGATCAATCTACAATATGACTATTGTACTACGAGAGATGTATTTCGACCCCAAATCAACCGCCAAATATAAAAATACTGTTTCCCGGACTTTTCTTTCCCGTACTACTCCAAAGTTCCTACCAAATAACCCCTAGCATTCCATTCCCTCTCATCTTTATCCCTGCACCTGTCCATTCTTCAATTCTACAGATTGTCAAAGTCTCTACCACTTGCTACGTCCATTTATATTTCGATCTTGTCTGATTCATACATTACAGTACATTCCCTACTTACGAGCCTTATTCTTGCGCTTCCGTTTCATCCCAATCAGCTTCTTCACGTCGTCACTCAGCCCAGATTTCGACGCTAGCTCTTTTTCCGCAGCAGCAGCAGCTTTCGCCTGTTCTGCCTGTTCTGCTTGTTCCGCCTGAAGTTTCTCCTTCTGAGCTCGCTTGACCATCGCCAGCTGTTTCTCTCTGCGTCTCTTTACTACATTTGCATGCTCAATAGCAAATTCAACAATCAGCCTCCGTTTCTTGAAGTTATCAAAATACCCCGGGGGCGCAGCCGCCAGTTCTTCTGGAGAAAACCCAGCTTTCACTTCGTCCAACGTCACCTCGTGGCAGTTCAGCCACCGGAGACACATAAGAGCAGTTTTGTGATCCCGAAGCTCTAAAAACCCGTAACCTTTACTCCGAGCAGCAGTGCCGCTGCCGCCTTTCACTTCCAGCTCGATCTTAGCTTGCTTTACCACACCTGTGTTCTTTTTCTTCTTGTTGTCTTTTTCCTGCTTAGCGTCTTCCTCCAGCGAGGCAAAGATCCCTAGCATGTAGTTCTTATGTTTAAGAGATCTCATGAGTTCCTCTTTGCTCAGAGGTTGCCGCAGGTTTTCACGCACTTCTCGGGCAAATTCCACCACAGCTTTCCGGGCCAGCGCTTTCAGTGCTTTCGCGTTCAACGACCGCGGCATATTCCTGATTGCTAACCGGGTAAGCGACAAGTGTAAACTCGGGTTTTCGTTCAGCTGCTTCGTACGCAGTTTATAACTCTGCTGACGGACTTCCAAGTCTGCCGGAGAAAGCAGTGCTGCCAATTTCGAGCCAGGAGTGATGCGTCCTTCATTGAGCAAAAACAGATTCCGTCTGTCTTTCTTCCCGTCAGAAATACCGAGACTCTCCTTCCGCAAAGCTGCATTCCGCTCGCTCAGAGTCTCGGCCCGTGCTCGGTCAACTACAGGAGATACACTGAGAATTCTGCCTTCGTAAACGTATTCCCGGGCCACATCGTCGGATACCAGCAGGGACGTCGACCCAGTCGCCGGAGCGTTCTCTAGACAGCGCTGCTGGTCTTTCTCGTGTCGGAAACACACGAAAGCGGTTCCCTTTGCTAACCCAGAGTCTTTGTCGATTACTGGCAGGGCGTATTTTACAGGGCCAAAGTGAGTTTCAAAGTGTTCTTTCAGGGATTCAGGGGTGCTGTCGTAAGGGATGTTACGGAGGAATACTGAGAATCCTGCAGGAGCGGTGGACTTTTTGCGAGGAGAGGTGTGAGAGCTGAGCTCTGTTTGTTCGGTTTCGGCAGTGCTGTCTTCGTTTTCATCGTCATCTTCATTTTCGTCTTCCTCATCATCTTCCTCGTCATCGTCTTCATCTTCATCTTCATCTTCGTCATCGTCGTCCTCCTCCTCCTCCTCCTCCTCCTCCTCATCATCTCCTTCATCTTTACCCTTTGCTTCCTCCTCATCTTCATCTTCAATCTTAACTCTCACTTCCTCAGATTTCACAGCACCGTTTCCTTCTTCCTCCTCCTCTTCCTCCTTCTTTTCCAGCCCGGCTTCCACTTCCTTCACCTCCTGGATTTTCATCCACTTCGACTTCTCTACAGCAAAATCCACAGCAACTTCCCGTCCAGCTATTTTCAACCCAATGCTCTCCTCAATAGCTTTCAAGGCCTGGTCCTGACGTCTCATAGTAACAAAGGCAAAACCTCTCATCTTCCCGCCTGGGCCCCGAGGAATTACCGCGTCCACCACATTGCCATACTTTGCGAAAATCTTCTTCAATTGTTCGGGATCTCTCACAGACCACGGCAGATTGCGGATAATCAGTCTGGGCCTTCTTTTCTCCACTTCTTCTACGATGATCTTATTAGACTCGACTTTCACATCGCTGTCAGTTTTCCTGTCTCTCTCTCTGCGCTTGGCAAATTCCACACGAAGAAATCTCCCTTTGAACTTCTTAGTTTTGCTTTCTTCCAGTGCTTTCGCTGCGTCTTCAACTAGCGGGAAACTAACAAATCCAAACCCTTTGGAGTTCCCTTCATGATCGGTGACGATTACTGCGTGTTTCAGTGGGGCAAACTGGGAAAAGAAATCAGAGAATTCTTCGTTCGTGGCGTCAAACGGTACAGACCGAACGAACAAACTTTTAGACTCCTTATCGCCTCGCGGAACGGAAGACGCGAGAACTACTGAAGCCACAGCTTCGTTAGCTGCCGAGTCTTCTTGCTTCACTTCCGGGGCCATGATAGTAGTGGCGGCGGATACCGGAGTTGATGGCAAATATAGGGGATGTAGGAAATTAGTAATCCTGACAGAATATGGTTGTATTTACAAGGGAAAGGAGCATTGAAGGAGGGTTTGAGCCAGGGAATTGCAAGTTTTCAATTTCCTCATAGTAAAAATATTTTTTTATGTTAGATGAAAAATCTGGGATGCTGCAGGCGGATGCGGGAATATGCGGGAAATATGCCAGTTTATCAGATTGGTCAAAGCACTACCTGTGATTGGACGCGAAGTTGGATACATAGGCAACTTCTTTCATGGCCTACGTGATTTAATATACGAAAATTGTTTAGAATTTTTACAGTATGAACATTCGGTAGTTGATAACGTCTTGTGGCCTTAGGAGTTTGTGTGTAACTGTGGGTTATAGCGGGCGCAGGAAGTACCCCAGCGTAGAGATGGCCAATGATCACGTAATCGAGTAAAGAGGATGCTTATCAGAAATGACTACTTTCTATCCTTTGTATTGACCATATTATAACACGGCAAATACTCTAAAAGCAGATAAATGTAAGGAAAAAAACCAAACAATAGTCTGCTCAACCCACGGACCATCGCTTGAGATGTTTTTCTTCCGTGCTGAACGGCAACAAAATCACCATACTTACTGATCACGTCATCACTATTCAACCGTCTCCGTAATAGGCATATCATTTTTCATTTGATTTCCCAATTCCGCTATAGAAAAACAATAATCCGATGAGCTATCAGACCTTTCAAACAACTTATTCTTCTATCAACTGCGAATTGCGGGGCTCCTAAACCAGAAAGGTCCTTTAAATATCTATTGAAGACTTCTATTAACTATTGTACCTGCCATGGCCCGGCCCACCAAACTGAAGAATCAAGTACTCAATAGTTATGTTTCCCCAGAGTCTTATGAACAAGCGGTGAAAATCCTGAGCCGTCTGCCGCGGGATTCCATTCTCAGCTTAGCACTACTGTGGCTGAAGCTGCCACAAACCAGCCCGGTACCTCGGCGTGACGCGCGGGCCGAGGAGAAGCTGGCAGAGATCCGACAGAGACTGAAAGCTCTCAAGGGAGACGGGAAGACGAAGTCGAAACTGAGCACACTGCCGAAGGCCAAAGTTGTGGATATTCTGGTGAATGAAATATGGCAGGATGGGTTTAATTTACTGCAAATGGCGCAGGCGGACTGTCAGGGTAAGTGGGGAAAATTTGGGGAGTCAGAAGTAGCTTTTTATACTTTATAGATAAGTATCTTATATCAGATATCATAAGCAGAACCAGTAAACTAACAGATCTAAGGCCTTGTTGACAGACCTGCTTTGTCATCCTGGAATTGGTCGACAGCACAGGATATGCGTGGAAATGGTATGTGTGGAGTTTGGGGGTTAGGTTGTTCCGAATACTGTGATTTGGGCTGTTAGAATGTAGATATTATTTGCTATTTGCCGAGAATTCATTTATCGGGACATTGGGGTTGTTTTAGAGGAGTTAAAGATGAGTAGTGGAAATAGTGGGAAGTTGCAGTCTGGGAATCGTTAGCTGTAAACCTGTAAATCTGTAAATCTTGGATTTCAATTGGAACGACGCGAGAGTCAGATAAATGATTCCAAAAGTACTATTTATTGAGATTTGAATATCTCTTTATTCTCAGGTTTCTTCATCATCTCTCAAGGGTTCTGGTAATCACTACTTTCTCAGTAATTTCACCTGTCATTCACTATTACTCTTCCTTTATTCAATTGAATCTCTACTCAATTATCATGGAAACCTCACTGGGAAGCTATGAATTTTCTTCACTCTTTCTTGATATCTCTATATTGTTGAATACCCAGGATTCCCTAATCATAGGCATCATTTCATACCTCCATCATAAATTTCTTATTATATTTTTACTTATATTCTGAATCATATTCTCAACTATTCTCTGTCTTCTATTAATTCCATCTCTTACTGTTCACTCTTACCACCCTTTATCCTTTCTCTATATTCTTTGACCTTTGCTAACACTCATAGAACACGTAATCACCGTAGAACCACAAGATTTCCTCGACAATCTAGTCGAACACCTCAACGCTGTGTATAAAACTCACATATACATCTGCCGCCATCCACACCTTCAACTCCTCATTCTCCGGGTGCAGGCTTTTGACGTGAGTCTCGGCGATTTCTCCAAACCCCGTAAAGATACCCAAATGCTTACTCCGTCCAAACGGTTTTTCCTTGCTATCCCACCGTCGTCTCCACACATAATCCACACTCCTTTCCTATTACAACAGAACTCACCGGCTTCCCAGCTCGGGAAACACATTCTCCAGTCTGTGGCGCGTTCCATATCCTCAGCGAGTCGCCCAGTGACTCTTCGCCCGTCTAACACGCGGCCTGTGCGCGAATTGCAATCTATGGCGATTCTTAAAGGTGTTTCCCGATTTTCACAAGCTTTGGGCCGCTGGCAGGCTTTGGCAGCCGACGAGTTTGACATCTCACCACTTGCTGTTATCGACTCCAATGCTCTAGCCGAGAAAGCTAAGAAACGACGTCTGGTATCGGCACATGGGGCTGTCACATGCAGTGAGCTGGCAGGATTGAAATTCAAAGGCACAAGGAACCTGTCAAACCAGTCAGAGCTGCGGCAAAACCCAATACAACAGGCTCGGAGTGCTCTGGCGGCCCGCAGCCTCGGGATTGGCCGGCAGAAGCGGCGTAGGAGAGGCTCAGCGGTAGATGACACCACAGAACAGGAAATACTTATAAATGACGATCTGAACAACCCGGAGGATCTGACAAATCTGACGATAGTGAAGTCAGAGTACTCCTCATTGGTGCCTGTTCAGTTTGTAGAATTTACGCTGCAAACGCCTGTAGTTTCTGCTGTGTCTCGTGGACCATTTGCTGGCCACACGCCGGGGTTGAAGCTGCGGATTTCCGGTGCTGACGTATTTGGTGGGCTGCACGAGCTGGCCAGCGCGGGGTATGCGAATGTACGAGACATGCCGGATTGGCTATGTGGAGAATGTGGGTGTCACGATGTTGTAGTCACGGGTGGAAGCTATACGGTGAAGGATGAGACGGGAGGTGTTGTAGGATGACAGGAAAGAGGGGAAAAACGGGAAAAAGAAGTGGAAAGAAGAGTGGATAGAGGGGTGTGAGGGTTTAGGGAAAATTATGAGGATATGAAGACAGAGAAAATGACCGAGTGAACGAAGAGAATGTTGGAAAGCTCAATTAGACTGTAGATGAAAGAAATAAAACTTCAAACGTGTATATTTATGCTGCGGTTGATGTAAAGGAGTGGAATTGTCGACAAAAGAGGTCTCAAGTCAGTTGAAGAAACTACAGAGGCAAAGGAAAAGAAAGAATACAGTAATATTCACCGTCAATTGAGCCTGGAAAAAATCCCCATAGAAGTACTTGTCGTTGAACCCGATTTCAAAGAATTCACTACAATATATGAAATCACCATACTCAGAGTATTAAAGGATTTGAGAGGCTTCGAATCATTGTATTCAACTTCCAGGTTTAAGGGTTCCGCACTCATAAATTTGCGTTATACTAAAGGAAGAACTTCCAGACATATAATGTTGTTTGGCATTCCGTAAAGGCCTTTTTATTTAGGGGTTCTTTCTTCAGTTGCTCTCCGTTTCTTTATCCCAAGAACAAATTGAACTATCACTAATGACTAGCCAGTAATTAACTCATTTATTCTCTGGAACTCTTACAGGTTGCTAGAGATCTTACCTTAGACCTCCTTACTTCACCTTACTTCAGGATTTTACTATATCTCTCCCGGGCTTTCAGAGGGGATTGACACGAGGTATGTCATTTATAATCACGAAGGAGGATAGCTTCACAGTTCTCTCACAGCTTTAAAAAGCAGGTGCTCCGGATTCCTCTTATTGCTACTCAGCAGTTGTAATAAAAGTCAGAATGAACTACGGGTGTCCATTCTAGTGAAAATATGATTGAAATGTAAGCAATATATACAGAAATACACCTAATAACTTGTTAGTACTATATAAAAGTACTAGCAGAAGTATCAGTATTCATTCAGGCTCAAAACCTACTAAACATGCTTCGTTTTGACTACCATAAAACCCGACTAAATCTATTTGCCTCTGCTAGATATATCATAGTCTGCTGCTGGAAGATACTGTTTGCTCACCAGCTTCTATTGCAGGTCATAATCTACAACAACCTCGTTTACGTCCTGCAGGATAATAAAATCGTCTAATTAACTATTCTGTAGTCATACATATAACCCGTCTAAAGGAGTATACCTCATCCCTCTCATTCTATCACAATTACCTCCACTTCCACTTACGCCTGCTTCTACGTACCTCTACTTCATTTACTTCTACTTCCGCTTCGACTCTAACTGGCTGATATACCGCTGAATCGTCTCTGCCGTCGAAGACGTGCTTTGCTGCTTGATCGATTTCAGCAACTCCACATCCCGATGCTTGAAAGCCAACTCGGCCGCTTGCCGAACTTCACCACAAGCTAAATGCATTTCCACCAGCTGCGGGTACTTCAGATGCCCGCATTTCGGAATATATTTCGCAGCATTCCGCTTAGACCCAGCTAGCAGGCACTCTGTGTAGAACGGCAGATACCCAATGGGAGGCTTTTTCGTAGAACTCCATTCGTACAACTCATCAAACTGCTGCTGCTTCACTAAAGCCCGCAGTTTAATCCAGCAGAACCTCTCATCTGACACTTTGAACTCCGACTTAACCTTCTGCGCTCGGCCCTGCTGATTCATTTCTATCAGCTTAGCCAGCGTAGCATGCAGGGAAAGCCCAGCAGACCAGAAAGGCTGCTGGAACTCCGATTCCAACTGATTCTGCACTCCCAGCAGCCGCACGTGTTCATCCAGTAATTTCGCGTCACTTTGTCGCTCTTTCGTCTCCGAATACACAGACGCGGCAGCCCGAATCCCGTCGATTCGCTGGCCCAGTTCCGACGCCGAAAACGCCGTCTGAAGCTGCAGCGCCGCCTGGTCCGTCCGCCGATCCGCCTGGTAGTACAAATCCCTCAAAAGCTTCCCCGGGTCACCCTGCGCCGCCACAGACAACAATTCCCGAGTAATACTCTCAAGCAGAGGCCCCGCAACGGGCCGACCATCAAGCAGTTTGAAAAACTGCGCCACAGGCAGCCTCCGCCGCAGCACCAGCAATACATACACTACAAGATCAGCATCGCCACTCACCTCGGCTTTCTCCAACGCCAACTCCGCTTCCTCCATGGCCAGCAACAACGGAACCTGCCGCCGTGGCCGCGGCTCGTGCTCCGTCAGCATTATAGCAAGCCGCGCGCGGCCCTCCTGGTACGCCCGACGCGCCACAGGCTCAAAACTGAGTCCGCGGCGGCTTTTCAGCCGGCCGACAATCACCCGGCACGCCTCGTCGTCGTCCAACGCGGAATCCTGCAGTTTGGCGCACGCCCAGTGGATGTAAACCGCATCGTCCGGCTCGTGGAGGAACGCCGCGATCCGCAGAGCCAGCAGATGGAGATTCCGTTTCATCAGCCGAGCCAGCAGTCCCGAGGGCCTCAGCACAGCCAGCTGGCCGTGTGTGAGGAAACAGCCGACCTGCGGGGCGCGGACTGCGTTTAAAACCCGCAGAGAGTCGCAAGCAGTCACAAACGGCGTCGGATCCGCCACTGGGAGCGCCGCTTTCCCGAGAGACGCGGCCCGCAGCAGCTTTTTCTGTATATACACGTCAAACTCGCCGCAGGCAACGGAAATACAGTCCGCTACCGCTTCTGGCAGCCGCGGGCGCACCAGCCGGAGGTTTTCGTCGGCTTTCGGCGAGTGACGGTCTATATGGTCTACGCAGTCTACGAGAATTGCCGCTGGGGCTGTCGAGCCGAGCCGGAACGCCCGCACGGCTGCTGCAGGGATTGTTTGCAGCAATTCGTGGCTATCTGGGGACACAATACGGAGTCCGTCGGGTTCGGAACGCAGGGCTACGGGCGAATCGTAGAAAAACGCCGCTGGCCCAGGCAGCGGAACGTCGGCAAACGGGTCCGCTTCATCCGAGGGCACTACAAGCAGCTGTAATTCGTCGGCTGTTGCCACTACAACGGCATCGTTGCCGCACCACAGAAGCTCTTCGGCCCGAGCGGCCAACGGGATTTGTGATTCGCCGAGCTTCCGCTGGAAATCGGCCGAAAGCACCCAAACGTGTCCGTCGGAAGCCGCGAGAGCCACAAGCTCTCCGTTCGGCGACAGCGCCACGTGTTTGTACGGCCCGGAATCCAACAGCTGGTTCTGTGCCGCGGAGGAGTCGCAAACGTATAGCGACGGGCCGACGGCGGCGATCACCTCGACGCCCCGCGACAGGCTGAACTGTGGCGGAATCGCCGTCCAAGCCGAAACGTCGGAAGCGGAAGAACTCGGAGCTCCCGACGGTCCGGAGGTTCCGACATTTCCGACATTTCCCGAAACGGCAGGGATCCCAGCTAACGGTTTCGGATGCGGATCGTCTAAAGAGGAAACTACAATAAACGTATCGGATTTAAGGCGGACTGCCAGGCTGTCACCGACCAGACGGCAGTCGGCAACTCCGGAAGCTTCCGCGGATGTTCCGAGAGAGAATTCGGCAAAGTTGCCGTCGAAATCGGAGTACACCCGAACGGAACCCGTGACTGTGACAACTACAAGCTGTTCTGTGGCTGACCAGCCAAGAAATACTATGGAACCATTAGATTTCGGAGTCCACGGGATATGCTGGAGGGGTCGGCCCGAGCCGGAGAAAACGTGAATGCCGTGTGCGGCAAACGTGACAGTTTCCGGTTTCAATTCACGGAAAGCCGGAGGTTTCCTATACAAAGCAATGGCTGTTCCATACGGTGCTACGGCTGTGAGGTAAGCAGAGAGGTCTATAGAGGTTGTGGGTTCAGTTTTAGCGAAACGGGTGTGTTTTTGAGTCGGTTCGGAGTTCCATTCTAAAGAGTAGCATTCTCGTACGCGGTAGTAATAGTCTTTGCGTCTTTGTTTGTCCCGGATGCGTTCCCAGCCTGCTGGGTTAGTAAGGGGAATAGAGGAGATGAGAGGAGAGGAGAGAAGAGAAAGGAGAGAAAAACACGTTTAAATTATCCCAGGACTCCCAAAAACATTCATTAATGGGAAGAGAGAGAAAAAACAGCTATAAATTATTCCAGAATCCTCATAAACACTCAGTAATGTCTAGTAATGTCCTTAATAGTTTCCCAAAGTTCAATGCTTCTTCAGATATACCTCAAAGGTCTAAAAGTACTTTTTAAACACTTGTGGTACTTCAGGATACCCCATAGTCGTCCCAAAACTTCAAATATACTAAGAAATCATCCTGATATCTACAGACCATCCCAATTGAGTCTCCTGCCTCCTCTTTCGCTGTCTTTTCGGCTTCCGACTCCGCCATTGGAAATATTACATACCGAGAGTAGGGTTGAGAGCCATTGTGTGGCTGAAAAGCAGGCTGATCTGTAAGCAGGCCGGCCCAGTAACTGTTTGGATGATATTTGATAGATTTATCAACTCACTGAAGCAATTAGGAAGCAAATGACGCCGATATCGGCAAGTATTCGGATGTTCTGATTACCGAGATACCGACGGATGTAATGCCGATAGGCGATAAAGTCAGGAGGGGGTGTGTAATGGGACAGTCGGGGTTTGGAGTGTAATATAGAATGACGTAAGCATTAATAGCTATATAAAAAGTGATGACGTAAGCCGATAAAGCCCGAGGCCGAGACTGACAGACGGAAGATGAGAGGAAGGAAATAGATGGTAGGAATGGACTGAAAGAACAAAATTAAGGATGTTAAAGGCACAATTCTGGAAATCAGAAAGTTGGGAAAGGTAGTTATATCCTAGTAGTGATATTTGTGCGTTTTGGGCGTTTGTTGAACTGCAGGAAGTCTGAGATTTCTGCAAAAGAGACCCACAGATCGGCAATCCATATGACGTCTGTCGCGGAAGACGGGGGAAATTCCCCGTCAAAGTACGTGACGCTGGTATCTTCCGACAATCACGAGTTTGTTGTTTCCCGAGAAGCAGCGTTAACGTCTGGTACTTTGCGGGGAATTCTTTCTGGCCCTTCGGAGTTTCGAGAGAGCGTACAGGGCCGGGTAGTGCTGAGAGAGATTGATTCTGCTCTTCTCCAGAAGATTTGTGAATATTTCTACTATAATCTGAGGTACAAGGATGCTGTGGACGTGCCAGAGTTTGAAATCCCGCCAGAAATGGCATTGGAATTGCTGGTAGCAGCTGATTTCCTGGATGGTAAGTCGTGGGTTGAAGGAGAAGGCTAAGAGAAGAATAGTGAAAAATTATACGCGGTGCTAACAATAACAGCTTAATGTGGTTTTCAGGGTATAGTTTTGGGGTTGTAGAAATGCAGAGTGTATTTTATTGACAGATCGAAGGGTTTTATACTGTCATTTCTGTTCAATTCCTCAAGAATGGCTCTAAACTGCTCTGTATGTCAACCTTATGTGTTTCCTCGGGCTTATTATACATATGTCCATACTAGCCGGGCCATATATATATAGGATCTTTATATGGTTGCTTTTCCTATGAAAGGAAGCTCGACTTTGGACTGATTTGAATATCAGTGGGCTATTTGAGGCCCATATGGGCATTTTGGACACACTCCTGGAGATCTTTCTGTCGTTACTGAGATTATAAGTTTCTTATACATCTGGATATCAGGGATCTGCCATAGTTGGCCGCGTTCATGCTGAGACTTGACCGGTACGAAAGACAAACTTCTTCCTCCCTTTGTCGTTCAGTTCCAGATTTATTCTATAGAACGGTTTATCCCACTGGATCATTTGTTTCCAATAATATGGAGTGGATCGTCTATATATCACCCCACTTCTCTAATTGAGTGCGATGAGTCTCCAAATAATACAGTTACCTATATGTAGGATGAACATATGAATTCATAATTTCGTTAACATCTGGTATATATTGTCTTACTGTAATTTAATCCTTTAATGAGGGTATCTGTCAGTGAGAATGCTGATATCTAAAGGGCTACCTATTCAAAGCACGCAAGAAAGCCTTGTAAACAATTCTCTTATAGCTATGTAACCCCAAGAGATACTTCAGATCACCAGAACTGTGCGAATTCCCTGAAATACTCCAATAAAACCGATTATCAACCTACAATATCCCAGCAACAGTTCAATAACGCCATAATCCACTAGAAATTAAATACCTGTCATCCATATAAACCCCCCTGCAGCATCGTTTTTTACCCTTAACCCCGCAAATCATTATCATAAAAAAGAAACCCAGCAAAACCGGATTTCCGTCCTTAAAGAACATTGAAGTTCACTTTTACAGCGTCCGTAGACGTTGACAGCACCGGACAGTAAGGACATTTGAACTTCATGATGGAGCTGCCCTTAGAAATCTCCGTCAGCGCATTGCGGCTGATTATATGGCCACAGGGCAGCTTCATAGGCGGGTTTTCATCGCATGTTTGCTCCTTCGTAATGGGACATATGAAGATAGGATGGAAAATAAGCGAAGCTGGAAGCTCCACTTCCACTGGCAGCTCGTTCTCCGTAGACCATTCAACTCTCCTGGTTCGCATCATTGAATAGAACTTGGTGAGATCAGGAAGTGCTAATCCTCCAGCGAGATACGCCAGATATAAAGGAGAATCAGGGGATAATCCAAGCTGCGCACAGTATTCTTTCGCGACACGAGCTGCTATCTCTTTATACGCACTATCAGACAACGTAAGCTCTTCTTTGTATGGAGATTTATCCTCTAATCTCTGCCCAGAGTTCTCAGAGTCTTTGAATATCCCAGCAGTGGCGAGTTTCGCAATATCCATTAAATGCGTACTCCCATACTCAGGGAAATTCTTCCTAGCATACATACAGGCTTCCAGCAAACTGTCAGGAGAGTTGTAGATCTGTATAAA
This sequence comes from Sporopachydermia lactativora, assembly GCA_030579575.1. NCBI lineage: Eukaryota > Fungi > Ascomycota > Sporopachydermiomycetes > Sporopachydermiales > Sporopachydermiaceae > Sporopachydermia > Sporopachydermia lactativora. The sequence goes on along the minus strand of JAKTRH010000038.1, from coordinate 100,477 downwards.
CTTGAGTCTGTGCAATGCGTACTCCAAATCTGATCCAGCTTTGCTCAGTTCCTGACGTTTAGAGGTAGCCCATGTGATTGCAGGGTCCAGATTCTTCTTTTCTACGATATCATCTACAATGCGCTTCATGGCAGAAAATTCTACAAGCAATTGCGGGTCTACATCTACGGCGGATTCCTCCATAAGCTTTTTCGCCACGTCGAACTGGCCAGTGCGGATGAGATGCATAATAATAGCCCTATTTACGTATACCGCTGAACTGGGAGGGAAAACCTCTGGATTGTAGGCAGTGCCAATACCAGAGTAGATATTATCGAGACATTTGTTAAATTTGAGCAACGCTGAGTGAGTACTCTTAGCAGCAGACTTTATCTTGCTTGTCTGTTCTGTTATCGATTTCTTTAACCCTGATACGTGTACAACACAGCCTGTAGGTTCCGTGGAGACTTTTGCGCGTTTGTGCTTGAGGTCTTCAATAAGCACGTCAAGCTCCGATACAATGTTATCTACTGAGGAGCCAGCGAGCCGTTTATACTCGCGTTCGAGCTGATCAACGGTTTCCATGATTGGTGGGGTCAGATAGTAAGATATAGGAGATTCCAAGGCAGCATACCAATTGAATAGTGGGATTGAACAGCCTAGAAAGTAACCTGGGAAGCTGCTGCTTGAAGGGTGTTTCCAATTGGATATTCAAGGCTATTTAATAGGCCTGGAAGTCGTGTATTTGTTGGTATATCAGTATTCTTATCGCCAACTATTGCTATAGATTAAAGGTTATCGTAGGAAACGATGCTGAAGCGTAGGGTGTTGTAGGGTGAGATGTGAAGTCTGTGAAGCGGGGGGTATATGGGAGAGAAGGGAGGAGACGTGGGAGGTCCACGGGAGGTACATGGGAGGTGAGAATAAAGTTGTGTGGTGTTTAGAGTTCAAACGTATTGTCCGAGAATGTGCATCAGCGGATAAAACGACTGGGATGTATGCATTAGTCTCAGAGCTAATTCGGCAGGGTTAGAATTATATAACCTCGGTTATGTTTCAGATTTCCAAATAGAAATAAAAACTTTACTTTTGGAACTGAATGTACTGGCACTTATAGGTTCTTTCGTTGTTCCGATGTAGAACTAAATCTCAAAATGAACACTTGCTTAGCCGAAGTAATTATCCGTCTTGTTTCATTCGCTCTGCACTAATTCGCACTTTCACGAGCATTAGCGCGAAACTGTATTCTAGCGTGGTACTAGCGCGGTTCACTGGAATTCTATGCATCTTCCTTGAACGTTAATTTAAGATGAGTATAATTTGATCCTTTCGGGAATGAGGAATGGAGAACTCCGCTGACAGGAAGGATGGAAATACCTTTTCGGAATTGACAAACCTGAGATTCTACAGTAAAGTACCGAAAAATTGTCCGAAAACACGAGAAGTTTCTTTTCGGAAAAGGCTGGAGTAAGGCACTTGAAATCTAATTCTATAGTCGTGGAAATGATGACCTTAGGATACTGCGACATTCAAGCATTCTATGAACAAATTTTCCCCGGGGGATGTTGAGAAGGTGAATTGTTTGAAAATAATTGTGAAAATTGTTAATATATCTACCATTGTCTACCAATTCTCTCCAACAGGTCATAAAAATGCAAGAGTTATTTCCTATTGCAATTCTTCCGGGATTCAGGAGAGTCCGTCGCTTAATAGAACCAGAATTCAGACGTAGCATAGATTCATTTTGTTTGATCAGTCCAGATCAATGGAATTCTTCAACCTCTAACAGATTCATTGACTGTGCCGGGGAATCGAGATCGTATAATCTTTATAAAGAGAGAATTTTGAATGAATTATCCGCCTCCTTCGCTGGACTGAGAGATTTAGACTTGGCATAAACTTCCAATCATGTAGACGTCCATGTTCTCAAACTAATCTTCCAATGAAGTAGATTATCGTTTTTATAGATGTAGCTAGCCATCATGAGGTACAACTACAGAGCCACGACCATCGTGATAAATGTAAACTCTGCAATTATGTTCTATTTCAATTCAGATTCCTGGGTAACTACTCAAGAACCTTCGTAGAGTAAAGAGTGTTATGTTACATTGACTTCAAATAACTGTAAATGTTAAGGGAGGAAAGTTGTGAAGAATGAGATTCCCCGGTAGTAAAATATAAAGGAAAAGATGTCGATACGCTTCAGTAAGTGATGAATACCTACGTCTTTTCTTTTGAAATGACGCTGTAGTGAGTACTTTCTGATCAGGCAGGAAGAATTTTAGTTGGCTGACCTTCATCTACACGTACGTTATCTTCTTTGCTTGATCGGAGAACCGAGTATTCTTCACTTTCGGCCCGAAAAATGATCCAGAGAAAACGGAAATGTCAATACTTCTTTTAGGGGTACTCCGTGTCTAAGTTAACAAAGGGAGATTTCTGAAGGATTCAGATAACATGCGATATAGGTTGAAATTATATATCCACACCAGAGATTCATTGTGCCTCATCCCTAGAATCGCAGAACCATATCTTTTGTCTATTCTACAATTCCTGGATATATAGGAAGCTCAGATGCCACTTTTATTGTTTTGTTCACCCGGTTACTTCATCTTGTAGAAACTGAAGAAGTTGAAATTTGCTCAAATTGGAACCCGAGGTAGACTTAGCGGGACCACTAGCCACCCTTTTAGCATCGACTGAGCTGTGGGAAGTATTCTTCAGTTGTGTAGATCAAGCCTGAAACAACTTTGAGTGATAAATGTTAGCTAGATAGTGCAAGTTTGGTAAATATTCTGTTCATATTCCATATTCTCTGAACACATGAGAGAATTACTGTATTTTGATTGCTTCTAACATGTCATATGAGCCACCAGGCTCTTGATAATTTCAGTCTTATTGGTCTTAATTAGTTTCTATTGTCATTTCCTCTTATATTCTAATTAAGGGCCTTCAAAGGTTGACGTTGTAGCGGGAAACTTGCAAGCAGATAGGAAGTAGAAGCAAGCAAGATCTTCTCCTATGAACTGATGACCAATGAATAACACACTGTATACACTTGACAGCATGCTTTAACTGACTGCTGAAATAAAACTATCAATAAATTTATTAAAAACTAACGTCTGTCGATTCTGAGTAGCCCAGAATTGCAACTACCCTTAGTGAGGCCCCCTATTCATCTTCAAATCAGGGGTTACTGTATAGCTGTTAGGAATCAAAGGAACTACGGAGCCTGTGGCTTCAGCAGCCAGAACCAAAAGTGAATAGTCATATTAATGTGCATAATGGTTGGATTCTAGTTATATTGATGTGCATAATGGTTGGATTCTAGTCTTGTTGACCTGCTAAGTTGTTGATCTTCGGGGGAATGAACTAGATTTGAGCTACAGCAAGGGAGATATGGCTATTACAATTGTTATAGAGAAGTATGTAGTGAAAGAATAATTCCAAGGTGCGTTGTTCTATTTTCAATAGATATCTGGATAGTAATAAACTTGAAGTAGCTTGTTGCTGACTATACAGAAGACACTATATAGGTAACGGACCAGTACCACCTTTTTTTTTCTTTTCATTACATTTAGAAATATATATTGCTTCCGGTTGAAGAAAATAACTATTCCAATATACATATTTGAATTCTACTATTTTATTCGAAAAACTATTTCCTCTAATTATTAAGACGCTTTACAACAAGAACAACATGAGAGAGTTGAGTTCGGCAAATAGCCGTCAACGGAAATATAAATGCGTCTTTCGGAGTTTGAGTCAAAATACTTGGGAGATTATTTTTGATAAAATGGACTGGGATGTGTAATTGTATGAGAATTTTAAACGTAGCATAGACAGTAATTAACTTTCCTAAATGCCAGGGGAAGATTGATGAAAAGGCCGATTTCGTGGAGAGGCACTGGCCTTATCTCTGAAAATCAGGAAGTTTGATTGTTAAATCTGTATAACGGGCATTCTACTTCAACTGCAGTTGACCTGGGAGATAATCAGCAAGCTTTCTACGACTTTTACCATTATTGCAAGTAGATTTCTACAAAATGACAGGAATAATTTGGCTTCATCAAAACCATGTGTTTTTAGGAGGAAGGGTATTTCTCTATATAGATCACATCAGGACTGTCATATAATTAGTTGCTGTCTGATTAGTGATTAGTGGAGTATAGTATAAATAGTTGTACGCCTATTCAAGGATTTACTCTCATAAGAAACTGACCCTTTGACCAGACATGAAAAGAAATCAACAAGATGGAGAGCAACTTCAGTGTTCTCTCCAGAGAGTCCACAGTTTTTTTCCTACAATATACTAAGAAACAAATAAAAGTGGAATACACCTCTGTTAATTATATTGAGTAATACTGGTAATAGTTATATTCAGAGAAATGAAGAATTGAGACCAATCTACCACGTTCCTGTCTATCAGTTCTATTATTGCCGTGCATAAAGATTTCCCGGTAGTCACGATAAAAGAACCTATTTTATTTTCAATAGACTTGAATTAAAATCCATATTATATTTCGCGGCTATCAGTCAGATAATAAATTATCATTTGAATGGCAAAAGAGTCATCAACGACTCATATCGCATAGTATTTAATGTTTACAGAGTACTTGTGTGTTATTGTCCCGTTTTTGTCTCTATAGTTTCGACGTCCACCTACAAACCTGAGACCATTGTCTAGTATCTCAGACAATATATTCTTCCAGGCATTGGGACGTGTCATTGGTGAAAGAGCTTCAAAACTTTTCAATTCACTGTCTCTTCCTACCTATCAACCTATACTAACCTAACCGGCTGTATAACCCAGCTCCCAGTACTTAAGATTAAAGTTGGGCTATTCGCATCAACACAGATTTAAAGTTGGCGCTAACGAACGCTTAGAAAAGGAGCATCTCAAATTTCACCAAAAAAGGAAAAGAGGTGAATCAGGGTAGAACCTATCAGGGTGCATTTAGATTTTCTATGTCATTCATCTAACAGCTAGGGACGTGTTGTTCTCTCATTTTCCGATGTTTGGTCTCTTTTCTTGGACTCTAAACAGGCAAATATGTGACCAACGAAAAACCTGCCTACAGGGTGTGAGGCCTAAAGACTTTTAGACTCAGTTTTACCTTGCTTGTTCGGTGCATCTATTAGGTAACTCAAGTTCACTGGTTCCATTTATCCTAACACCGAGGAACAAGTAATAATTGTAAAGATGAGCTCCCATGTTAAAATGCGTGTAGTACTGGTCGCACGGATTTTCATCTGCAGTCAGGTCTAATAAATGTACTCTATCGAACAATGATTGGCATACTTTTCGCTTCTGGAACTTTCACAAGATTTTAGGTACAAAAGTCTTTATCAATAATTGTATTTTGTGTGCTTTTTGCTTAAATTTTTTGCGCTCTTTGGAAACTATCTCTTATACGGCTTTACGTCCAACGACATCCCAACTTGATCATACAAGACGCCGAGAATCTCATCAGTAAGGCTTTCAGAAAAGCGATGCTGTTATAGTTTATCGCAAGGTGGCTTGTGTTTCCCGTTAATCAAACCTATTACTATTCAATTGTGATTCAAAATCTCACAAGACGAGCCTTGAGAGTAAAGATCAGTGTAAATTCCGAAAGAGCTCTCGGTTTTCTGGCAGTCATCTGCTTAAGACATAATTTCACTGATCTACTACTTTAGATATTGTTTACTATTTCAATTGATTACTCGGTGAAAAGTTATTCTATCCTTTTTCTCCACCATCTTCATATGGAACTTTTGAAATCTATCATTTTAACTCTATAGAGGTGCCGAACGAACGGTGTAACATCATGTATCACGACCGCCATACCTTAATTATATGATCAAATCCAAGATCTCGGATCTACTAGCGATTTCTAGCATAATATCTCTGCCTAAAGTTGTATGAACTACCTCATCATTCCATGCCGAGCTTTTACCTTCCTCTCCATCTAACAAAATTTCTACAACCAGTAAACACTGAGCTAACTATTGTTTACCATTCCAGTTGCCGGATAGGGTAGGGGAAAGAATCTCAGACCGATCAGGCATTGTTTTAGACCTTATTTTAGGTTACCGAACAACGCTAAATTTGAGTGGGCAGTCCAAAGCTTATTACCTATACTTCTAGTTCGATCCTGTCAGTGTCTCTATATGGGAATTCACCGATCGTATTCTTACCGTTAGGGTCTACTCAGGGTCTGCGGGGTTTCTCTGTATCAAAGAGAAATGTTTTTGTCAGCGCAAGACTTTGTAGAAGTGCCTTGTGATTTGGTTAAGATATAATTGCATTAGCTTGAAGGTGGCATGACAGAAACCGAAACTGTTATGACAAGTGGAGGTGAGACTAAGCAAGCATCCCCAGACAGCAAACCTTATTGCCTAAAGTACAAAGTTTGACAGCCGTGCATCCCCTTTTAGATATTATACCCAAACTCTCGTATCATCTGATAGAAACAGCTAACATTCGAGCTAATTGCGGACTGCGCCTATGATTTAAACTTTAGGGTTTACTTCAATATTCCGGGTTCAAATCCGTTTGGCTGCCTGCATTACTGCGGCGAAGTCCGATTATTGAAGCTTTCATGTAGTGCGGAAGATGGTGAAATGGATTGATAATTCATTCTAATTCTTTCATAGATTAGCCAAAAAGGAAAAGAAAGATTTATGTTGCACTGCGACGTTCTTTTTCATTCGAGAGCCTTAACTCGGCATCTGCCGGTGATGCAATTGGAATTTGACATTCAGTCGCACCTGCATCAGCCTGCAGCCGAGGGATAAGCTTAATTCTAACACTTATCACCGATTCTCCGGACTCCGCGGTCCGACAAAGCAGGGCAATAAAAGAACTGAAAAATGTAGCATGTGAAAACTGGTAAGTTATATAATACTCTCACAAGATAGAATCAAGCAATGGATTACATATTACAGGACTTTTAGGATCAAAAACGCAGACTACGTATTAATAAGGTGTTATAGGCCGTGGCTTGGGTAATATACTTCTAAGCTTTAAACTCCAGCGCTCTGCATAAACTCTACCGGACTACTTCGCCGAATGACATCCGAACTTCGGTGCTTCCGACAAGTGTCACAGCTCTAAGCGGGGATTCTACTAGCGGTTCTGCAATACTCCGTAAAGCTTCAGAGTTTCATAATAATTGAGCATTACATGCAAATCGTATTTACTGGGAAGTTGAGGCTCTCGTGAACGATCTCCGGTTCTCCGACAGAATTCTCTACGGCAAAAGTCGAAACTCGGTGGCCCCGGTAAAACAAAATGTTCATAGAACGTGAGAAGTGTGCCAGTACGGGGAAAAACTAGGATGACTTATGACTCTTCTCATCTAACGAAGGGATTTCCAAAACTATCGAACTTTTCTATCTGCAGAACATGCGTTTGAATTCCTCGGTGATTCCCTAAAACATCTACGGAATCGGAACGCAACTACACAGCGCCGCATTTGGGGCTCGGGACAGCTGAACGTCCGGCCGGTGGTGGCGGTGTCCATACAAACATTTGCCGAGTGTCCCCTATTATTTTTTATTCATGAGCAACACGGGCATGTCTGGCTCAAATAAGCTATACGGTCTGCAAGGTTTGTTCCACAGCATGTGTAAGAAAAGGCTAAAAGCACAGTGAATTAGTAAAGCTCGTACGGCTCGTACGGCTTTCCCGAATTTCCCGCGTTTGTCAACCGGGATTCATCAGGTCAAAAGCTACGGTCTGAGCTGTAGCGGGACCATAATCTGTCGATCGGATTTCATGATAGACCACTGTAAAATAATACAGACATCTGTTAGAGCGTTACCTTTGTCTTGTAGAAGAAGACCCACGTTGGAAATTAAACAGCCGGTCTTTCGGTCATTCTGCATCGTTTAGAGGTGATCTAAGAAGTTTGGAAGTGTAACCGCTTTGGGAATAAAGTTCAAAAGATTCCAGGCCGTCCAAACTTCGCGCTAACTGTAATCTAAGTTCGTCATATAACAAACTCTTTTCAAATGTCTTACATAACTTAACAAATTAAGCTTACTTTATCGAACCAAGCATTTTATTCAACAGTTGTGCTAAGTAATACATCTTTTCCATTTTCCGTTAACAATTTCAAAGCAGAATTCCAGCTCAATCATTCCGTATTATATTTTGTAGCACTCCGAACGACCAAACAGACCCTCCGCAGTTGCAATGTTCCGCATTCGATTGCACTAAACTTAATGCACACCCCCGGTTCGGGAAATACCCTACTTTATCGGGAAAAAGAGCTGCCTAACCTTGCCGAAACGGACCTCCGCCCCTATCACTTCTCCTCCATACCTCGAGCCGCCTATTCTATCTACGATATCATCCCTGCACGAAGGCAAACTTGACAGCAGTTCGCCGCTCCACACCTCTTCAATGTATAGATTTCTTCTCAAGTCGTTTGCTCATTCATTTCCTCGCCATCAAATCGCGCATTTCCCTTCATTGTAATCCCCTACAATGGAATCCATCATGGATCACCACAACTATGACACATATCTCCCCGCGTTAGACCCGTACTATTCCCTGTACGATCCGACAGCTTCCGCACCTGCCGACGGCACCACAGAAACATCTAGTACCTCAGAAACGACTAGCACTAAACCACAAAATCCTACATTCCCTGTAGCTTCCGCTTCGGTACCATCCCAACAGTACAATTACAACTTTGCATACACCGAATCTTCCGAACAGCATGTTCCGGACGCCTCGGCATACTACACCGTGCCGAAACCCCCAGGATACGCCGCGTTGTACGGAATCCCTTCCAGCGCCCCAGCAGCATACCCGCAGACGTATCCGGCAATTTTCACTGCGCCACAACAGTCATTCGACGCATACGCCGCCGCAGACTCCGCCCCGTACTTTTCGGATGCCGCCCCTTCCGTCTCAGACGTCCCGCCGTCTCCGGAATTGTTCCGATCCGGCGCAGGCTCGCCATACTATTCATTCCGATCCGCTCCGCTAGATGTATTCCCCACAGTGCCCGAACAGGCCTCGGTTGCCCTGCCCACTCCGACGGCACCGGAACAGTCATTTTTCGCCTCGTCGGCTAAACCGTTCCTCCCTGCGGCTCCCGAATGGTGCGGGAGTACGCCGTACGACCAGCTAGCGCGGCATCTCGCGGCAAAATACCCCGCAGGAGAATCCCCGTGGGGGAAACTGCGCAAAGCGGGGCTCTCCGACGAAGCATGGATAGCTCTGACAGGTCTGAGCGGGGAATTGTTTGAAAAGGTAAAGCTTGCGGGGTTTGAATATGAATTTGCCCGCGCGGGGGAGACGGCGGAAGTTGCTGGGTTCAGCGGAGAAGCCGCGCTGGCTTTGGCACTGCAGTTTCTCAATTCGGCGATGAGAGTTGAGCTGTTAGGTTTGATATTCGGAGTACCACAAGCTCAATTAGCACCATTGCTACGAGCGAGTGTAACAGCGCTGCGCCACACTTTAGTGTCTATGCCCGAAACGGCAATAGAGTGGCCTACGCCAGCGGAAATGAGCCGAGCGGCTTCTCTTATTTCCCGAGAGTTCCCGCTGCTTATTGGCTGTTTCGGGTTCATTGATGGGCTGAGATTCCCACTTGAGAAAGCAGACGGGACGTCAGGGAGTCCTGAAGAGGATAAAATAAATTACTCTCGGTGGATATTCGCAAATCCAACCTCCCACGCGTTTATTTATTCACCTGAGGGACTTCTGTGGCATGCTAATTATAATCATAATTGCAGTGTTCATAATTCGAAATTAGCGAAATTCTGTCAACCTGCTTTGAATAGAATACCTGATGGGTGGTTTTTGGTAGCCAATTCCACTTTCTCAAAGTATAAACAGATTAAAACTCCTATAACAAAGTCCACTAAATTACCAGATGATGAAATAGAAGCTAGAAGAATTAGAGAGTATAGTGAAGCATTGAGCGAGTGCAAGAAAAGAGCAGATTCTCGCGGGATGGAGTCCATTAAAGGTAGTTTCCAGAGATTAAAAGTACCGCTTCCAAGAGATACACAGTGGCGGGAAATGATTGTAACTTCGTGCCTTCGCCTGCATCAATTGCGGCTCAGAATGGAAGGCCCCACGAAAGTTATAGATGAGTATTTCTCTGTTTGGGAGAAGTACGGCGAGCTGCGGAAGTTTGGTCAGTTGAAAATGGGTGAGATTGTGGCCACAGATCGAGTCTGCCACTATTATTATATGAATGGGTATTTATAGCATTGGGGATCTGATAATCGGGATGGAAAACAGCGGATAAGCCGACCTGACTTGAATTTTCCGATCCGGGTTTTATCTTAGGTTAGGTTCGGTGGGGAATGGTGAGACCCGATGTTGAGCGGGTTACGTTATCGGAAAACTGGGGTGGGGAACCCGATGAACAGGGCTGTATCGCCGAAGTTCGGCTTTAAAAAGAGCTCCGTCGTAATTCTGGACAATTGCGGCGATGCTGGTATCTGTGAAATGTCTGATAGCGCAGGCACTTTCCAGCAGCAAGGATTATGAATATCTAATCAAGACCTTCTGGTCTCCACTCGTCGCCATTTCCGTTCTTCCTGCGATTTCATCTCTCTCGGGTTTCCACTATTCGTATCCTCCGATACGATTAATTCAAGACCTGTATTATATACTGTATAACTATGCCACGCACTATTCCGTGCGGTGAATATCTAGTCCAGCCTTCAGGCAAGACTGACGTAACTGACGAAGCTGTGAAACTCGAAAACAGCAGAAACTCTAAGATATAGGCTATTCGAATAAACATCTGTGTATACTACATTTCCAGAATTCTTGGTCAGTGTTATCATTGTCAGCCTAAAGTCTGATATCCAACAGAACAGGTTTACCTAACAGATTCACCTAACAGGTTTACCGAACAGATTCATCTATCAGACTCACCTAACAAATTCACCTAACACTTCTTCATCATTCCACTATCTGTAATAACATAACATCACCGTCCCATCTAAGCTACAGCCCACACGTAATAGGCTTATCGGCTTTCAGTCACAGAAGACCTCTTCGTTCCAATACTCCGCCCGAAACACAACTTTTGGCCTTTTTAAAGCTTAGGATTTCTTCCCTGGATTGTATTTACAATTCGGAGTCCTCTTTTACCACCAAATCGAGCCACTGGAGGCTGAAATGCAACTTCCAGGCAATGAAGTCCCTTCTGAGGAGTTCCCGGTACCCCGAAACGATGGGCCACTTTGCTGCGCCACAGTGCGCCACAGGCAACCCCCAAAGCTAATAGATCAAAGCTGCTAAGCCACCTTCTTTATAGTCTCACAATTAAATACTAGAATTAAATATTCCACTCCGCATAGAGAACAATTCTGGCAAGACAATCCCTACTCTGCGACCTTGAAGCTTGGCGTCTCGCTTCCTATACTCGATTAGGCCAAGGAGATGAGACCCGATACGGGAGTTCAACGGTGCCGAGGGAAGGAATATTTCAACCGAGCGATTGTCGGTATTCCGGGGATGAATTTGAAGGGTGATTGTTGTATTATAGATGGTTGCATGTGAGGTATTTGAGTATCCATGCGGGGCTTGAAGTTTCTAGAGAAGGCGGCGTAGTGAGGAAGAAGCTGTCTGAGGATTTGTATGGGAGATGAGAGAATTGTGGGGTGGTCGGTGATATTCTGGGATATTGTGGGGCATTCTGGGGCATTCTGGGGCATTCTGGGGGTTTCTGCGATTTTCTAAGCTGCGGGAGTTTGATAGTACTGTGGCTGGTTGGTTGGGTAGTTGCGTGGTGTGGCTGAGTTGTGGCTGAAGATTTGAGTTGGCTGGTCCGAGTATTGTTAGGTTAGCAGGGAGTTTTGAAGATGACTGAGAGGGCCAAATAGGTGAGATTTCGATTGCCTAGTAGATGGCTGAGTGACGGTTTTATAGACCAGCAGGAAGTAAACTGAGAAACTGTACATCTTTGGTTATTATTGGCTTGATTTCCTGACATTCCTTCGAACGGTTGAACTTTTATATGATTTGATTTTCTAATCTCCTCTTCATCATTCTTCAGCTTTTTTACATTTCAAGGTTTTCTTGCGTTTTCAAAGACTGCAGCATATGCGGAACATATGCTGCTTCTTATTTGCTTCCAGTCTGAAATCTCCTTTACGTTCTTTCTTTCTCCGCCATTTTTATGCTCTTAGCCTTTATGGTTCTTAAGTTCTCTCTTATTGTGTGTTTTCTGTCTACAGCTACTCTAGAATATTGGAAGTAAGGAAAATTGAGTGATCTTGAGATAAAACAAGACTGAGTGGTTTAGGAACCAATAGGATACAATTCAATTAACTGTGGAGACGGGGGGGGATTCTAGGAGTTATGTTAAGTTCGATAATGACTATCTAAGGGATAAATCGATGGAGAAACAGCAACAGAAGACGAGGAAGGGGTCTTGTAAAGAATAAAGAGTTTATTATGACGGGAAGTATTGACTTAGAAAGGAAAAATACTGAATTATCCGACCTCAAGCTTAAGGCGAGAAACAGGCAGTAGAAAGATGGTGAGATATCCAAATGGGGTGCAACTAAGAAAGTATTGTAAGAGATTGAAAGTCTGAGATTCAGTGTAAAGTTTTGGAATTTGTAAGAGTTTTGAGAGCTGTGAGAACTGTGAGAACTGTGAAAACTGTGAGAACTGAGAAAATCATACTAGTTACAAGAACCCTCACTGCAAAAACCATAAGGAAAACTCATTCATTGGAGTCATGTTGAAAGCCGCTTGAAAAGAATCATTGACAAAATCTTTAATTCATTCTCACCTCTTTGAATGAACTCTGAAAATATAACCTATCTGAGAGTCTCAGAAGTAAACTACATGATTAAAGTCCAAATCAAAAACACATATAGCACAATTAGCTGTTCATCAGCTATGTTGCGCTCTCCTATATGAAGCTGGAGCTCAGCAAAGATAATACTGCAAATTTCCACAGTTCTCATTTGCAGACAAAACCAGATGTCCTTTTGCTTAAAGGGTATAAACCCAGGTACGCAAATATAGGAAGGAATGATGAATGATAGAATAGAAAGGAGAAGAAACAAAAATTAGAATGCAAATTAACACGACATGTAGTTGGTTATCCCAAGCAGTGTTAAACGCTTCAGATCTTCAGATATCCATAAATCTCTCTAATACTTGTTTCTCATTTCCCACCAAGAAGAATGAAGAGAATTTAACCTCAATTGTTTCATCTCTGTTCCTCGATCGCCAGTTCAGTCATGCCAGGAACCTCATCTGCTCAGTTTCGGAGACGTTCAAAGGGAGATATGCCGTCAGCTCGCATGTTTTGGAAACTTTCACTTCAACCAATCTTTTATATAGGTTCATTCCAACATTCTGTGCTCTTTCTGCCTTATCTCAGCTCCTCCTTATAGAGTTCCGATCATCATAATCCACTCCGGCTCTTCTCATCTCGGCTCATCCCATTTCGTATTTACGAATCGGTCAACTGCTTAATCTCGTAAATCCTAATTAGGCAACCATACCTAACAGCTTATTTCAGATTACGTAATCCGCACAACCAAGTTAGAAATCTCGGCTCTTCCGCGCCACATTCACGTCTTCCGTCTTCCCCGAATTGTTTGAACATCAAACGGCATAAACACTCCGCAGCTGACCCACAATGGTTGTTAAAGGCTCGCGGCCTGTCGGGCGGAAGCGGCAGAGCCCTGAGGGGTCCGGACGGAATCATCCGGCGACTTCTTCGCCGTTCATTGATACTATAACTGCTTTAAAGAGGAAAAGTAGGAAAGAAGAAGCCCAGGAGATGCTTATGCGTATTGGGTACCTTGTATCTCCTGTAATGAAGACTCATGGATTGAAAGTGAAGGTTCTTTGTGAATTTTACCCGAAGAACGGCAATTTACTCGGTTTGAACGTGAATGGTGGTGCTAAAATTTGTCTCAGACTTCGTCCTGCTAATGATGAATCGAGATTCTATGATTTAGAGCACTGTATAGGTGTGATGCTGCATGAGTGAGTGTTTTGAGGGGTGGAAGATTCTGAGGTTTTGTTGGAATAGGAAAAGTTACTGGTTACTAACGCGGTTTATAGGTTGTCTCATAATAGTATGTAATAGAGGGATGCGGTGTTTCGGAATTTCAATTATCGGATCAGTTTGGATCGGCTTGGATCATTTCGGATCAGCCGGCTTACTTTAATATCTCCCTTTCCCATTAAATTCCTGTTTTTTGTCCTCTCATTCTACGGATAATTTTCATATCCTTTTGCTTCCTTTTTCACCTTCTTTTACTCTCCTATTTACTCAACTGTTGTTTCCGGTTCTCCTCTTTTCCCCTCGTTTCTCTTCGTTTCTCCTCGTTTCTCCTTTTGTTTCATCTTTTACATTTCTCCCTATTTCTCCCCAAGTCTCTGTACTTCTTCCTATATATTCCTATATATTTCACCCCTTCCTCTTTCTTTCCTATTCTCTTATTAAATACTAACATTAACAGAACACGGGCCACATAATGCAGCCTTCTACAGCTATATGGATACCCTAAAAGAGACGTACGAAGCCGCTGTAATTTCCGGCCGAGGTTTTGTAGGAAATCCAATGTATTCAGCTGGTCAACGGGTCGGAGTCGGAGTGAGTCACGATGTTCCGATGGCTGAAGCTCGGCAGAAAATGCTGAAAGCAATTGAAGCACGACGGAAGACGTTTACAGGCGGAACGTCTGTGTTAGGAGGGGAACGGCCGCGGCGCCCTTTGCGGGAACTTGTTAGGGAAGCTGCAGAGAGGCGGCAAAAGGATTCTTTGTGGTGCGGAGAAGGGAAAGGAGATAATGAGGAACTAGGATTGGAGGCTGAGGAGGAGGCTGAAGTGCCTGAAACGAGTGAAAGAATTGTGGCTGAAGAACAGCGGAAAGGTAAAGAGACTGAGTCTCAACGTAGACCAGAAACGGCTAAGCCACCGCCACAATTTACTAATTTGGAAACTCGTAGGCCCACTGTAACATCAGAGAGTCCGTCGGCAACTTCAGAAGAACCGTTTGTTATTTCCAGCGACGAAGAGGCGCCATCTGCTCGGAAAAGAAACCGGAAAGATGGTGAAAAGTCACGGAGCCCTGAGAAGTTTGGTAAAGCCGAGGCAGGGAGTTCAGGGAACAGTGGAAATTATCCACAGAAAACTGTGCATGTAATCGATTTGACGTAAAAGCTCGCATTTGTAAAATTGTGTGGAAATTTTCACAATCTTTGTAGAGAGACGATTTTCGTATTTTGTCTATGTAATCCCTGCATTCTCAATACATTAGAGAACGTGGGAAATGATTGTGAGAGAATAGCGTGACAGAGTGAACTCTGACAAAAAGAATCAATCTGTATGGTTTTGAATATATACTGGAACTGGAGTTGAAAATGTCGGGAAAGCTGATAAATATCCTAAGAGATTCACTAAACTTCTCTCTTATTGTATTGTACAAGCTGCTTTAGTTCTAATTATGGCTGAGTATTTGGTAGTACGTTTTGATGAGGATTTCCATGATATGGGTAATTACCTGGAGTAGTTATTCGCTCCGAGAGGATATTTTTCGGTCTCACATACTTGTGGCTTGGAAAAGTAGAAGAAGTTTCATGTTTTGATGCCTAATGTAGTTGTAGAGAAGCTTATAAATGGCTCTGTGGTTGCTCTTTGGCATTTTTCACGGCTTAAAGGAATCTTTGTCCCGTATTTAGTTTCCTAATCGTTTAGCAGGATTATAGTATTTTTCTACCTGCGGTATATTCGTGATGTATGGGAAGTTCGCTAGTTTCTTTGCACATATTCGACAAGTATTCATTGGAAAAGTCCTCAAAGTTACGTTTCTGGGAAAGCACAGATCATTTGAGCTTCGAATAACTGACCTGCTTGTGTTTGTTTTTTTATGCGAGCGGCGATGCACGGTAATTACGGATACCAGCCTTTAAATCCGCCGCCGAAGGACCTGCAAAGTCCCTCGTGAAAATGGAAGTTGAAGACGGCATGTAGGAACCTTATTAAGGCGTTAACTGACTATTTTCTGAAGAATTACGGAACACATTGAAAGTAATTCTGGTTTTCTTGGAACTTTGAGTGGAGATTTCGCAGGGTTTACATTACCGTATTGATTATTATTCTTATTTTGATATGGGATTTTGATGCATTTTTACTGTAAAACATGTGTTTGATATTCATTGTACGATAGAATGACGGTTGTGGAGAAACTGCTGAAATGAAATCTCGGATATTTCAACGGTAACTTCGAATGCGGTTGAAAGTCTAATTGGTCTGGGAGCTATGTAATGGTATTTTGTGAATTCAAGTAAGGCGAAGGGTAAATTTATCAACAATACTTATGACAAAGGAGGTATCTAATAGCCTCGTTCGGCATCTCCGATGACTTCCGCTGCCTCGGTGATCAGCCAGTTCAAAGCCGAGAGGAGATGCGATGTTCCAAGCTCGGATTCCGAGTTGTTCCGCTTCTCATGTGTGGCTTGGGCTCTATCAAATGTCACGCGTCACAACGAACGTTTCACTGATGTATCATATCGTCTTCTTACTAATCGGGAATGTGTTTCATTTTCGTGGTGTGTATATCTATTAAATCACCTTTAAAACAGCAATTCCTTGATCATGTTGCTCTCAAACCAGTCTTTTCTTACTCTTCGTCATGCCATCTCGCACATCTATTCTATTATTTTGTCCGACCGGCGATAGGTTAGTATGTCACACTATTGCCTTTCATGTCACGTTCCTGCAGGACATGCGCATGATGTCTAAGTGTACCGAAACTCTATTTAGGGGTCTCGTGCAATCAGCCAATCAAATCCTGCGTAAATGTAATCAATGTCCTCTGTCCTGTTCACATTGCTTCATAACATGAGATGAGCAAGAGATCATGTCTCGCTTGTAGTTAATTGTAATTTATCTTGGATTATTGCATGCTCTTGTCAGGACCATAACGGTACATTCAGTGAGGACATGGAATAGTGGCTATCCTAGTGTTTCAGTAGCATGTTTATCTATGACTCTAGCAGCAGCAGGTTTACCGTTTTACATACAAATATATTGTAGGTGAAGGGCTTATTGTTGAATGGCAAACAGTATTATCTCACTCGCACAACACTCTCACTATCCTCCCCGCTTCTCGGAGCCTTCATCGGCCGCTCTCCGCCCACCTTGAGGACACCCAGCGTATTCCATTCTATCCATCTATGTCAGCTCTCGTGTGACAAATTCATGTCTTATTTAGCCTTTCTATCTCACTTTCCGCATTCGGCCTAACCCCCCGGATTGAACTTCAGCTCCTGCGTACATAGTGAACTTCGGAGAAACTTCTACGCCGCGTGGATCAATTTTGTTATTCACCGGACGCAGCAAGAATGTAATGAAAACAGTCAAGAAAATGAATAGCCTTGTATCTGTTGTATTGTCCTTGAATTTGCCCAAGGTATTTTGCATTTCCTTTCTATATGCCATTTACTAGCTCCTTTAACTTCACCGATTTTTTCCGTATACCCAAGAAGGTTCTATATACGCATAACGCTAAATGTCAACTCTAACCTTATACTAGAGTATCCATTTCACTCACCTTGACTATTCAAATATTCAACTACCTGCTATGATTCTCATTCTATAGCAACCGATCCAGCATTTCAGCCAAATCTGACACCTTCTTACACCTTCCAAAGTCCTCATTTTCCTCCCTGCTAACATTTGATCGCTGACGCACAAAACTGCAGATTCAGCAGAACCTGTTCAACCATCTTTTTTTTATCTAAATCCGTCTCTTACTATCGGCACTCTTATTAAGCTGAATTTTCAGTCACCGCCTCTATAGTCGACTGCCGCGGCCCGCTCTTTTCCGTCTGTCATTCCTACTGCCACGATTTCCTTTGCCTACTCTGTCTAATCTGCCTCAGTATGATATAACCCCTACAGTGCCTCAAAACACCACGCAAATGCCTTCAGGCCAAGTTTGCTCAAACTGTGGCACTACTAAAACGCCGCTGTGGCGTCGCGCAGCCGACGGGAGCCTTGTATGTAACGCCTGTGGCTTATATCTCCGAGCAAACAATTCTCAGAGACCCGTGAACCTGAAAAGACCTCCAGTCTTAGTCCCGTTAGATACTGAAACGGCCCCCGGAAGTTGTAAAGGCGATGGGAGATGTAATGGTACTGGTGGCGCAGCAGCTTGTCAGGGATGTCCGGCGTTCAATAATCGGGTGGTGTTAAACCCGAAAAAGCTTTTGGATTCTTCCGGTGGCTCAGCTGACGCCACAGGCGCCTCAAGTGAAGAACTCCGAGCCATTAATTTGAAACGTGAGCCACACAGCCCGGTTGGAAGTGATAGCTCAGCCACTTCAGCCACTTCAGCCACAGTTGCTTCATCTACTCAGGATACAGTTGTGGCTGTTGCTTGCCAAAATTGTTCTACAACGGTTACGCCACTGTGGCGTCGTGACGATTCAGGAAATACCATTTGCAACGCTTGCGGGCTTTACTATCGGCTTCACGGAGTTCACAGACCAGTAAAGATGAAAAGGCCGACTATCAAGCGACGGAGGCGCAACCCGGTGCCGCCGCATGGAACCAGCAGTCCTCCGACAGCGGAGCCAAGCAAAAGTCCCGCTGCTGCGCCACCGCCGCTTGTGCCACCGCTAAACCTCCCACCAGTTCGGCAGAATTTCGCCCCACCGGCCATCGATTTCACCGGCACTTTCAAGCCGGGTTTTTTCTCGCCGTCTGTGGCTCTGCCGATTCCAAGACTCGGGAATCCCGGCGCCCGTGCCGTGCTGCCACCAATTCCGCTCGGTGCTCCTCCGCCGTCAGTAAATTTCAGCAGTACTCCGCTGCCTCACGTGGACAGCGTACTTCCGGGGTTAAATGTGGCGCAATCGGCTGTACATTTGCCGCCACTTTCTGCGCCACAGTCTAACCCGCCAACTCCGCCACATCGTTCGTCTAAACACCTATCAATCAGCTCTATGCTCAACTCTCGGTCCGAATCCACAGACCGCCCGGCCGAGAGTCCCGTAGAACCGGGAAAAGAAATCTGTAACGATGAAAGCCATCAATCTCGTGTACTTATAAAGTGAGTTGATAGAACGTCGCTAATATATCTAATATTATTTATTCTCAGTCACGGAAAACGGATCAACGTAACCAGTAGAAGAGGAACTGAGAAGAGGAAATTGGAATAGGAGAGTAGGAGAGTGGGAGCGTAGAAGAATAGGAGAATGTGCTGAAATGGAATATGAGTGAGTTGAGTAAATGAAGAACAGTTGTAGATAATAATAGCATAGAAGGGAAGACTGATCGGTGAGATTCGGCGAAAATATACTGGTATTATCTGCTCCTATAGTGTGGATTTTGCATCAGATTGTGATCTCCATCATCCTGGGGTATTATGTATGGATTCTTATTATCAAATACTGAGTAGTTAGTATTACGAGGGTAAAACAGCGTAGAGACTTGGTAATTTACTTATTTGCTATATATCGATGACTCTTCACAGATATACAGACATTCACCCTTGAGAGAGCCGTGTAGTACTGGGAACTGAAACTCAGATTAGCTGAGACCTTTGCCGGCTATCAGGCCAGACGCCAGAGTATAGCAATCCAGTATTGAACCTGTAAAAACGTATATAGTCTCATATCGCTGCATGGTGCAATGAAACATTGAAGAATAGCTGGAACGCAACATTCGTGCAATATTTCTAGCTCGGAACTAGAATCGTAGATTCCCCGTTTATTCAAACATCTTACTAATGAGGACCCTGCTGAAGTATATCTCCGGTAACATCCTTCTTCGTGTAAATTCCATCCCTATAATCCCCTCTGAAAGGGCCTTCAGACTGAAACCCCGTGTCTAAAACAATAAAATCACTGTATCAAACAGATCTTATAAGACTTATCTCATAACAGTCATATCCTACGTCTCCTATCAACCCCTACTTCCTCTTACATTCTCTTATAAAATCAGACTGGTCAGCAGTCTCCTATTTCTCCTTAAAACCAAGCATATCTACCGCATTCTAACCACTCTACTGGCTTACTATGATCAAAGTTCTGAATAGCTGGTAAACTAGACGCAGGACAACCTAATTCCACGTCCTCAAATACTCCCTTCAACAGTTGTTTACCCATTTTAACGTCTTCGTCATAAAATGCAACCTCCTTCAGTCCGCTTGCTGCTGCATACTTGATTACAAGAGATATCAGTGCGTAAAACTCCTCCTCAGCACAATCACCAGTAAAATGCGTCCTTAAAATGTAAATACAATCACTAGCATAGTCATAATTCCATATAATATAACTCCCACATTTAGTTTTAGCTCCAAAGAACTCCGGAACTGGCGCATGGAAAAATTGGTAAACGAAATCCGCTCTGGCATGATGCCAATCAAATAACTGCCAGTCAGGTAACACTGCTACGAAAAATTTATCACCATTGCTAGCAATAGCCTGCTCTTTCACAGTTTGTACAACTCTGGCTGCATCTTTCGCGCACAGCTCTTCAAATTGACCCCTACGCAGCATATCAATGGATTCACTCAGCTTTTCAACTCGCAATTCAGCTTTTTCCACATTTGATGCTACTTTGATATGTGTTGTGGTTATATGGCGACTAGTGTATCCAAACTGAGAGTAAAACTCTCCAATTTCAGAGTACAGCACGACAAAAGGAACAGATGAATACTGTTGAGGATCGATTTTGAAGTTATTCTGAAATATTTCATCTCCCATTTGACTTATAGCGGTATTCAGCTGACGAATCAGAATTTTAGCAAACCCTTTGCCCCGCTGCTCTGGCGCCGTATAAACTGCACCCAGCACATACGTAGGGCAGATTTCGTACTTCACTTCATTCGTTTCCAAGCATTTATAGCTCCGAACACCTCTCCGTAATAGAAGTTCACAGGCAGAAAGTATACCACTCTCAGTAATCTCACTATCTTTCCTCACCAGCACCCAGTACGTCAACAGTCCATTAGCACATGCTTTCGTCTTCGCCAGCACCTGTTCCCTTTCCAAATACTGATCGAGAGTCAGTTTACCTGACCAAACGGCCGAGTTCAACGAATGAGTATGCTGAACAAACGACAAATCAGTCAAATTCTTGAAAACCAAATCAGTGCCCTCAACAGGGAACTCATAGGCCGGGACTGTCATTGTCATTATATTGGCCTGATATTCCGTGAACACTGTAATACTATTATATTATACTATATTATCCTGTCAAACTACTATTGAGTAACTCAGTAGACCCTGATTCCCTCTTAAAGCCAATAAATGAACAGCCTCGTATATCCTCGTATATCTCGAAATTCTCAATCCCACATAATCTTCGTTGTGCCTCCAAAGCTGCTATATTACGGAGAATTCCAGCCGATAATCCGCGGCATCTCTCGGAGGAACAATCAGCTTTTTATATCCGTTACCCCAAGCACGACGAGCCGCAGGGCACGGAAAAGAAAGTACAATGCAAGGCATCAAATAGAGTTTGGAGAAATAACGGCAATGCTAAATACAGTTTGGGTTAACTCTAATCGGGGAGGGTGTCAATTTTTGCTTGCTACATGCGGTGAAACGTGGGAAGAATGTAAGTGTTATTGTAGGCGGGGTTTCTTTGGTTTTCTATTGGCTTCTTCTGCGATTTGAGTACGTCTCCTAACGTTAGTCAACCGAGAGATTGCTTCGTTAACCGCAGGTAACGACGAGAAAGGGGCTAAACAGAGCGATTGTATAGTATTAAGGTTATAGGCGGACGCACAGTAAATGTTATTCGAAACCTTAAAAACCATACTGATTCCCTATGAAAGAAATTCAATGATGAACCGAGCGGAGATCAATAAGAGAGGGCCATTTGGATAAGTTAGAGCATCACTGAACCCCTCTTATGATTTCTCTGTAATCTGAAAAGCAAACTGCAAAAAAAAAACTGTCTTTTTAGCTCTCAAAATGAGCCGGAAACTCAGTAATCCTTTGCCAAGCATACGACATCTGAACGCGGATTGTCTGCTTCATCTGCAGCCTCAGGCGGCTTGCTAGTAAACGCGATATAGAAAATCCAGATTATCCCGCTATTAATTTCAGAAAATTACATTAAAACCGCTGAGTTACTTCTTACCACAGCTTACAATTCAATGTTGGCACTCCCGTCTCATAAATACAAGCTGCTCCCGCTAAGCACACTACATTCCTATCTCAACCACCCTTCTAAGCCGCATCCAAACTACTTGAAAGTGCCAAACTCTTGCCAAGCAAATTTTAGTACCTCTCAACTACAATATCTGCCATTTTACAGCAGATAAATTCACTAAATAACCGAACAAACAAATACTGATAAACCAGCATCAGCTCGCCATCTGCCATTTCGCGTCTCCTCTTACACTTCTCCACTCTTTTGACATCGCATCTCCCTCCGTACCCATCCCAAACATCGCGTCTCCCTCCGCTCACGTCATTCTATCACGTTGCAGCTTTCGGAACATCCAAGCCTCAATTTTTCGCCTTACATCAACCAGAAATGCTTTTTAAGCCGCAACTCCTGGCTGCGATCGGGACCTGAAAGAGTGGAAATTGGCTTATAAAGCGGTCATTTTCTGGAATATCGGGACCGAAATTTACGTATTTCACTACTGTTTTCCAGTTTTTGTTCCCTCTAACGCAGGATTGGGTCATTTGAAATATTCCAACCTCAACTCTCACTCTCAAATTCACACTTTCACAGCTCCAATTCAGCCTAGCGAGTGAGCTGTCTTTCCTACCAACTGGCCAGTCAAACCAGTCCTTCTGTGGACGACTGTTGACTACGCAAGCAGCATTCGTCTTCTTTGCCAGCTCTGTTCTGCTACTATCCACATATTCCCACAATGACTGACCCTAAAAGCCAACCTCCAGTAGATCTGAGCGTAAGTAGTATTTCCGGTGCATTACGTACTAAAAGTACTAAACAGAGGCTCTTTTACTAACACCCTATCTAGAAACTGTCACCAGACGAACAGCGAATCTACAGGCTATACGGGAAGCTGCCCTCGACGTCGGATCTCCTCGCTAACAGGCTGAAAGAACGGAAATACTTTGATTCTGGAGACTATGCGCTGAGCCAAGCGGGCAAACTAAGCCAAATTCCAGGCTTAGCAACGGGATCTCAACACCCAAGCCCAGAAAAGATCCCCAGATTCCACCCTGGCCGAGCAGGTTCGATTGCTGGTCCACAGTTGAAATCCCCCAGAGCTTCTATATCCCCTGAAAGCGCTTTGCCTTTGGTTCCTTCACATTTGATATCAGGCGATGGTAACACAGAGACGGCTGAAGATGACAGCCAGGAGAAGCAGCGAAGGGGCTGACGAGTCGGGAAAATAACAGAGAAGTGGAGATGGGATGGGATATAGTTAAGTAGCGTTTGTTTCCTTAGTAGTTCTTCAATGGGTAGGAGAACGTTGGTATTCAATATTTGGGCAGAAGTTAATTTTGGTATGAGAAACCTGGAAGTTTTGATTGTTTTTCTGTTGATTTCCTGTTATGTTCTTCTCTGGTTTGGACTGTTGACTTAGCTAGCGCAATCATGTGGGGTTTTGGTGTATAGGTTTTTCTGCAGATGAGTTATTTGGGTATGGAATTGCAATTGATTTACTGATGATTGTTTCCTGGGCGGATTTGAGTCGATAGGTATTGCTCACGTTGTAGTTTCCCACCTTGCTCTTATGAAAGGAGTAGTTTCTTTGGGAAGAAGGTAGGAAGTAGGAGGATTACTCTATCCATAGCCATTTTTGCTACGAATTGGAGTACTACGACTCTGCGATACTCACAGACTACAGTACCCTATTTACAGCTATATAACCGCCTGTCAGCTTCCATTTTTCCCGTTTATCTCCCACCTTTCTCTCTTTACTTTCCTCTTCATCCCCCATCGCTGCCACTCCCACTGTAACTCACAACAGACCTCCCAATCCGCCCTCCAGCAAACCACCGTTTTAGCCACCAATCCTCCCACAACCTACTACCATAATAAACCAATAAAACCGCCAATCATCCTCTTCATTCTTTAATTATCCCATCGATATCTCCACCATTCCGTCCTCCTCATCACCTCAAGACCCACCCATCTTCACGTCTCCTCTCACCCCCATTCGCACGTTCATCTCCCCTGTCTCATTTCCCACCCCTCCGCACCGTTTACAGTCAATCATCCGTTTTCCTCCCGCAACACGAAAATTGCTGGGTTTTCGCCCTTCACAAGGTACGTTATTTACGGGCCATCACGCGACGAAAACACCTTCATTTCAGCTCAGGAACGATCTGGGCCGTCTAATAAGACTAACAGTTGTCTCTTCAATAGTTTAGCTGTATTTTGAAGCTGGAAATTTCCCTGGAAACCAGTTGAAAACTGCTGTTTACCTCTTCGCTCCATATCAACTTATAAGGGAAAGAGTCAAACAAACAGCTCACTCAGCAAGCACTTTTCAACTATTAAAACACTCCTTATTGACAGCCCATCGTCTGACAGAAGGAATTGGCCATCTGCTTTTGTTTTGTTTGCCTGCTGCCTCCAGCTTGTCAGTTTGCTTTTGAATATAATTGAAGCTAACAGTATAAACTGTTCTGTACTTTACTGTACTGTCTTCTCTGTCTCGTACTATGGAAATCACAGCCCCTCGGCAAACTGCACGCGGACGCTCAAAATCGCCTGGAACCCGCGGTGCTGCGCCACAGGAGAACGGCGTAGTGAACCACCGGGCCGCGTCGAAACCGCACAGCCACCCGAATGGAAACGGCCGTATGTTTGAAATTGGTGGCTCAACTGACTCAATTAGGGAACAAACTGAGCCACATCTTTCAGCCACTTCCATACAGCGTACAGACAGTATTGCCGACCTCACAACGCCGTCGCTGTACGGGATCTACGAAGAAAGCGAATTCTATGAAAATGGGATAGAAGATTCAACTTCTAATGGGCCTACTGGGGATATTTCAGGTTATAATTCAATCTTAGACTTCACGAAGGGGTTCAATGCTACTCGCAGCCATTCCAGTGCGTCAGATCCGCTGCGAACTCTCAATAAACGACTCGCTCAGGCTCAGGCTGCTAATGGACAGGTAAAACACATCCCGGCTATGACTTATAGAGAAACTAAGCATACTCAAGCACAAATGCATAATCGGCCTGCTCCGTCAGCTGATGCCATCTTCCGTGAAGCACTAACATCCCTTTTCGTATACTTTCTGCCCCGAGCAGCTATTCTCTTCGTATTTGGTATTGGATACACGGAATTAGCTCATAATATTCATGATAATCACTATTTAACTCCTGAATATATAGTTAAACCTATCATGGTTTCCAAGTACCTTTCCCTGCCTATTCCGCAGTTTGTTGTTGCAGGGTTAGAAGGAGTTTTCGCGGGCTGTCTCCTGCCGCTGGTTGATTACTTTTTCCCCTGTTCTCGGGGAAGTTCAGGGCGTCGTTCTACAAATAATACAGTGCTGAGGGGGGCAATTGCATTCCTAGGTATATCCTACGGGATTCGCCAAGTAAACTGGACGTCTTCTATGCATGCAGCACTCACATGGGCGTTGTTCAATACAGCAATGTGGTTATCCTTCGACAGGACGCGTAATGGGCTGATAGTTGCTTCAACGGTTGCTATAGTGTTTACTTTAGCCGTGACTAACTATTTTGATCGTGATAGTTTCCCGGAAATGGATTTGCGTGACGAGAAGTATCTGTCTGTGATTATTTGGGTCATGAGTTTCTATTTCTGTGGGCTTACAGTGTTTGGTACTTTTGGCAGGTTTCTTTTCTCCAGTCAGTAATGAGATAGTTAATTTAGGTGATTTAGGATGTAGATGTATTGAGAGGATTTGACTGTTGATGTGTAATTGTGCTGCTAGTGTATCATATCTACTTATTCAGTATTAATTCCAGCATAAAGTAGAGATCTACTACAGTATATGAATACTACAGTGGGGAACAGGAGGTCTATAGTATAGAGAATTAGTAGGATGTAGTGAATATGGGGGTAGGTTTTATTGTATCTTTGTTTTTTCCACAGTTTTGTCCTTCTCGCTGCTGTTTTCCCCTTTCATTTCTTACTTTCTGAAGAGATTATCAGCTTTTCATGCCACTACCAAAACTAATTTCCTCTATAATTAACTATCCCTTTCATCTTTACAGTTTTTACTGGATTTATATCTTTTAATTTCTTTTTATATTTAGTTTTCTTTTATATTGTCTGGGTTTTTGTTCTTTGCTGGTGTATCTGCAGCCGATGGGTGCAGTTCAGGGCTTGGATTTAGGATTTAAGATCTCGGATTTCGGACTTCGGATCTCGGATTCAGGATTTCAGATCTCGGATCTCGGATTATGGATTCGGAATCTCGGAATTTGGATCCCTGCTTATCTCAATTATGTGTTTCTAATTGTCGATAAGCATGTGCTTTGATCTATCGGTACTCGTTTCCTCAAGAAACTATGAGATCTAATATAGTAAGCTTAGTTCTTGGACCGAAGAGTATCTCTGTAAGCGCAGTAAACTACCCGTGTATTCAGTCAGTTTCTTATTCGCTCTTCTCTCGTGTATTCAGTTAGTTTCTTCTTCACTCTTCTCTGTTTTATTTCCGCCAGATTTTTCAAAGGTGGTTTCCAATCCTCCCATTGTCTGATTATCCTATGAGAACACGACTGTAGAATAGCACTGAAGTCGGTTATGATGATACAGTTTGAGAGATCTCTAGGCTCTTAGTGATTAGAATAAATAATGAAGAAACTACGGGGGGAAACAGAATAAGCAGACCGAATTTGATACCAGTACTGTATGAGAAAGAGCAAAGTAGGAGAGAACATGCTTCATTCTTCATTCTTCAATCCTTATTACTTCAATTTTCATAGGAAATATAATATATACTTGAACAATAGGTGTATTTGATTATCTCCAAGTGCTATTTGAGATGTCGGATGTCCAACATCCTGGATATTTTCAACACAGTCTTGGTTGCTTCGTGATGATTAATTTTCAGTCTACGCGATAATAACTGTAAGTGCTCATAGGTGTGATATCGTAGGAATAGAAGATTATTTTCATTTACAGCTTGTTTGTTATTTCTATAGCAGCTTTCACATTGTTCCTATCATTATCAGCTTATTGATTATTTCTGCCGTTATCCGTTCACTCGTTATCTCTATCATTATCAGCTTATTCACCCTCCTCGCATTCGACTCGTCCATCCTTCTGTCATTCTCAACAGAGCTTCCCTCGTCACTACCTCTCATTCCATCCCATATTTCACCCGTCTCTCTCTCATATCTTGCTCATCTCTCCTAACATCAACGATTCTACACTCCATTCACCCACATATTATCATATTACACTACATCTATATCTACACTATATCTACATTCATCTCTCCACATCCTACCCACATCCTCATCCTCCCCATATCCTACCCATCCTACCATCCTACCCACATATCTCATCCTAACCATCCCCTCCTCATCTCATCAAAGCAACACATCATATCCAGCAAGTCCATCCCTAGAATGCCCTGGCTATCCTTCGCGTATCCTGCCGAGGGATATCTCATCCCATCTCCGACATCGGATATCCGACGAGGTATCATGACTCATAGTGCAGCCATGTCTATCGATAGAAGAACTACAACCGAGTAATCCGAAAAGCCGTAGAAGCTGTAACCCCGGAATATCAGGTAGTGCATTTAGCTGACTGCCGTTTCCTTCTCCGATCGGATCTTCCGCTTCGGACTGCCCCACCTTTAGTAATTCCGTGCGGAGCGGACAAACGGATGAGCTGGAATGACGGAGTTTTATTGAAATAGTATTTGTAGGATAGCAGTAAATAGTGTGGAGAAGTATGAAATAGTATAAAATAGTATGAAACAACAGAATAGAGAGGGATGGTAAGTCATAGCAGGGAAATACAGAATTAATTGGGAATAACCGTGAATCGGAGTTGGTCATCTCGGAGTTGAATGCGGAAAATTTCATTGAGGCCATCTGGGGTATCAAATATCGATAGTTTAAGGGTTGAAAGGTTTGATGATCCGAACAGTCTCCGATGACAGAAATTGACTGTGTGAACGCGTTTGATTTATATATGTAGTATTCAAGTAGTCCATTTGATTGATTTAATGTCTAATATAATCGTAAAACACATGATATTTCCGATAATTCAAGTAGGAACCGACCAAAGTATATGAGATATCAGAGATATCAGTGCTGAATGGGAATGCAGTCTGACATACCCATTGATACTAATTGTAAGTACTAGGCTGATTGAAATAAACAGGTTGAGAGGTTAGAACGTAAGAATATCGGGCTTGGTTTGTGGGGTGTTAGAGTTGTTTCTTCTGATCCACTGTGGGGTATTTGATAGTCAATGATGGCCTTCAGGAATATCAATATCATCATCAAAATTTATCACCATTATCACCGATATCAATATCAGGAATAAAAGGAATTCAAGCAATCACTGAGCAGCAAAGGCGGAGAATATCCTGTGAATATATGGATTTCTAGAACGCTTGAAGGGCGGGATATATGATTTCTTAGACTCTGTGACTGTTTGTGATTATCGTATTGTATTTCCGATCAGCTCATTCTGTTCCCTTTCTTCTCTCTATTCTTCCTCTACTTGTCAGTAATTCTCCTTCTCATTCACATTCACATTCCTCTTCTCATTCCTATCCTCTTCCCATTCCTATCCTCTTCCCATTCTCTTCTCATTCCCATCTCCATTCATTATCTGATATTCTCTTCTGAAATCCAGCATAACCCTCTCAGTGGACCCCTCATTCTCTGGAAATCACAACTAAACTGCTCACTGAACCTCTAAACCAAATCATACAATCTACTCATCACTCATAACAGTACTCATACCGTTCCTGGTATACTTTCCAACCATTCTGAGCCATATAAACTGAGAATTCCAGTATATCTAACAAACCAGATCAATCTGTCCCATTTATTTCCTCAGACAAACACAGTATCTTCCTCAAAATCAGTATTATCAGCTGGAATCACACCAGCCCCTGCTAATATCCTTCAACATCTCCCCCGCTTTATCCTGACGCTTTGAACGCAGGAATTCCGTGCTATCAACCAGCAGTTCTGCCTCTTTTTTTTCCTCAGCAATTCAACTGTTCTTCCTCGCCTCTTCCCAATATACTATACTAAGAACCCCCCGCCTATCTACCACTGCCCTCAGCCCAAAATCGACCCAATTCTGCACCTCCGTCTTCCAGTATGCCTGCTAGCATTTCAACTACATCTTCTCAGGCCACAGGTGTTTCACATATCGTGCATGCCCTGCGCAGCCCGATACACTCTTATATTGACCTCCCATCCGCTGGCCAGCACGTGGTAGAGGAAAATGCGCTTTTCTGCTCCGACACGGAATCGGTTGCTGCGCCACCAGACGGCGGGTACGGCTGGGTTTGTGCTGCTTGCTCTTTGGTTCTCAATGCGGTATCGTGGGGCCCCGCAGCGGGGTTCGGTGTGTATCTGAATTACTTCCTCAGCCACAATACGTTCCCGGATATGACGCGGTTGGATTTCTGTCTCCTTTTCGGCTCGGTGATCGGTATGGCAGTCGGAGTGGCTCCGGCAGTGCACGTGGCAGTGAGTAAAGTAGGATTCCGGGTTGTTCTCGGGATTGGAGTGATATTTGAGACTGCAGGGTACATTGGAGTGTCCTTTGCTACAGCTAAATGGCAGCTTTTCCTTTTAATGACGCTGGTAGTCGGCATTGGAGCAGGATGTTTGTATATTCCTGCTACTTTAGTAATTCCGCAATGGTTTGTCCGTCGTAGATCGCTAGCAAACGGGATTGCAGCGGCTGGAACCGGGGTTGGAGGCGTAGCGTTTGCTCTGGCAGCCGACGCGACTATCCGAGCTGCTTCTGTGGCTTGGGCTTTCCGTATGACGGCGTTTGCCGTATTCGGGTTCGGCTCAGTAGCGGCGTTCCTATTGAAATCCCGAGATTCGGTAACGACACCGGGCCTTCGGGTATTCCGGCCTGCTGTGTTGATGAATGCTTCGTTGATCACTATTATGATTTGGGCTGTGGTGTCGTTGTTCGGCTTTGTAGTTGTATTGTTCTCTTTGCAGAGTTTTGCTGCTACAGTAGGAGATTTATCATTCCAGCGAGCTTCGGCAATTACAGCGATACTCAACGCTGCTCAAGCAGTAGGCAGACCTGGTGTCGGCTATGCCTGTGACAAATTTGGCCGTTTAAACATCACATATCTTGCTACTCTGCTCAATGGAGTCTTAGTATTGGGCATGTGGCTTTGGGTTAGAAGTTTCGGCGCAATTCTCGTATTTGCCCTGTGTATTGGAATAGTATTAGGAATTGTGTGGTCCAGTTTTGCCGCTTTAACAGCTGATGCCTCAGGATTAGCGGATTTCCCCGGTGCATTTTCCTTTGTATGTCTTGGGTGTATGTCTGCCACGACTTTCGGGCAAGCTGTCGGGTACAGATTGCAGGATAAGTCAATGAGTAATCCTTTCTTGCCAGCTCAATTGTTTGCTGGTCTATGTTTCATAGTTGGTAGTTCTGTGCTTTTAGGTACACGAGAGTTGAAAGTACGGCACGTGCTGACTGAGCGGAGAGCAGTGCTTGTCGAAGACCCGGAAAAGTCGAAAGATGAGATTGAGGAAGAAGGATTTGATTCAGAAGCTCAAAGACACTTAAGAGAGCTCGAAAATGTTGAAGCTTTGCTCCAGTCGGGCATTCGCGCTTATTTTGCCCGCATGTTTACACCAATGATCATATAGTTGAACTGTATATCAGCAGCGTAGACGTCCAAGTTAAAAAAAACCCCGAGATCAAGTCTCAGATCACGTCGGCATTAGCTCGAGACAGTTTTCCAGTAACTGTACTGTTAACGGCTATAAAATACAACAAACCAGTGAAAGAAACACTGATATAAACATTATTCCCACCAATGTGCACCCAAAAGTAAGAGAAAACAGAGAAAACTCCCTTTTTCCCCTAATTCGCTAACCTCATTCCCTCATTATCTTCCTCCCTCTTCTTCGTATCTTCCGTCTGCCGATCTTGCCGATCTCGCCGATCCTCGGGGCATCCCACTTCAAGTCTCATCTCACACATGGCGTCTCGCTCCGTTCTTATCCGTATTCCTATTCCGATCTCGGAATCAAACAAGGGAAATGAAAAGAATTATCGAGCTTTTTTTCACTACTGTGACTCATGGCTTGTATATGGAATGCTTTATTGCTGCAGGTTTACGTTGCATGGAGTATTAAAAAAGAACTTTGGGTGATTTGCTGGGCTTCTGCTCTAATTTTGTTTTTGTTTGCTTCTATCATTTGAGGTTCCTCCTGGCCTGTACAGTGTGATCCTCTTCAGGGCTGATCTGTAATCTCTACTGTTCTTCTCCTGATCTGATCTGTTTTTGTTTCTGTTTCTGTTTCTGTTTCTACTTTACATAGCGCTCTGAGACTTTCTCTCTTGTTATCCCCATTTCCTACGTTCCGGACCTCTACAGCATGCATTCCACAGGTGTTCCATTCCAACTATACAATGACTAGTCGAACAAGCGAAGAAAGCTCAAAATCTGTTCGAAGCAGCCTCTCGGGGTACTCTGTGCGGGGAATCGATCACGAATCTACGTCCCCTGAAGCTGTAACTTCCAGCTTTGTCTCACGTGTTCGCAGCCACGCCAGCAACCAAATATTCCTCGCAAATGATCTCAATCCTGTCACAGTTTCACGCGTAAATACTCTTTGCGATGACAGTACTTGCGGGGAGAAACCCGTCTCGGTGGCTTCCACGGCTGGTACTTCGGCAATTCCAGACGGTGGCTACGGGTGGGTCTGTGTCGGCTGCGCCACAGCCCTGAATTTCTGTGCTTGGGGCTCAAACTGTGCCTACGCCGTCTATTTATCCTACTTCTTAAACCACCATGTATACCCAGGCGCAACTGAGATTGATTTCGCCGTTATCGGAGGTATGATTATAGGAATCAGCTGTATAGTAGCCCCATTAGTTACTTATCTAGTAGGCGTACTGGGGATTCGTATCACCCTGAGTATAGGCGTAGTACTGCAAGTAGGTGGGTACATTGCTTCCAGCTTTGCTAAGCGGATATGGCAATTGTATCTGTCCCACGGGTTAACTGTAGGTTTAGGCATTGGATGCTGTTTCATCCCTGGCACTATGATCATCCCGCAGTGGTTTTCGCGTCGTAGAGCCGTGGCTAACGGCATTGCTGCTGCCGGTACCGGGTTAGGAGGTCTGGCGTTCTCCTGGATCAACCAAGGGGTTATTCAGGCGTTGTCTGTGCATTGGGCTTACAGAGTGACGGCTGTAGTAAACGGCGCTATCAGTTTAGTGGCTATTCTGCTTATCCGGAGCCGGAACGACGTAGTGAAACCCGAAGTGCGGCTGTGGGATCTGTCATTACTGCGGAGTTACCCGTTGATGATGCTTTATCTGCTGAACTTATTTTCACAGTCTGGGTTTGTCATTCTGCTGTATTCGCTTGGTGCGTACGCCACGTTGGCCTTGGGAGCGACCAGCCACCAAGGCGCGGTGGCTATCTCGGTACTGAATGCGGCTCAGACTGTGGCTCGGCCGCTTATTGGAATATTTGCTGACAGGTGCGGCAGAGTGAACGCCACGCTGCTGCTGAATTGCCTGATAGGAATATTCTGTCTAGCTCTGTGGACGCAAGTAGACAACTACGCT
This sequence comes from Sporopachydermia lactativora, assembly GCA_030579575.1. Taxonomy (NCBI): domain Eukaryota; kingdom Fungi; phylum Ascomycota; class Sporopachydermiomycetes; order Sporopachydermiales; family Sporopachydermiaceae; genus Sporopachydermia; species Sporopachydermia lactativora. Next base: position 67,801 of record JAKTRH010000038.1, on the reverse strand, counting down.
GGTCTCATAGGGTTTGCTATCGTTGCAGGGCTTTTCATGGGCGGAATCTGGGTTACTTTTGCTCCTTTAACTGCAGATATTTCTGGACTTCGCAAGCTTCCTACTGCATTTTCCTTATCGTGCATCTCACTGGGTATTCCGTCTTTGTTTTCAGAGCTTGTAGCGTTGGAAATCCGTCGAACTGCGAATCCCAATCGTCCTCTGATTCAACAACAGCTTTTCCTGGGGCCTCAATTGTATGTAGGCTGTGTGTTTCTGTTCTCTTGTGTTTTTGCATTACTGTTGCGAGAGTACAAGATCCGTAAATTGCTGGATGAGTTGGCGCCCTCAGCCAAGCAGGAAGACGAGACAGACGAGGATCACCAAGTGAGGATTAAAGAAGTTCAGCATTTAAAGAAAAGTGGGGTTGTAGCGTTCTTCAGGCGTATGGTTTATCCGGTGCATGTTTGATGAGGCGTGGAGACCTGTAGGAGGGTTGGTATTATAGAAATAAATAGTGGTAAAGAATGGTAAAGGAAGGAAAGAAAGCAAAGAAAGGAAGGAAGGAAAGCATAGAAAAGGGAGCAAACAAAAAAGCATACCGCGGAAGAATGAGAATCTATTTGAAGTCGGAGAATTGGATGATCACTTTTGAAAGCGTGCGATCAAATTAGAGGCTCATCTCCATTAGCTTCCTCAGTCTGATGAAGACAGATTTTATTTCACTTCTGATCTTCATAACTTTCCTTATCATCCTTCTTCTTACTCTTCTCAATTACTACTCATTTATTGCCCCCTTCAAGCCTTATATTATCTCAGCATCTTCATCAACCTTCTCGTCACTTTTATGTTCCTCCTTTTGAGATCTGAGACGTCTCCTTTCGATATCCACCCTAATCAATCAGAAAGCCCTTCAGACATTTGCATGATTTTTTTACTGTCTCATTGCATTATTCAGCATTTTAATCTGTTCTTCACCAGCGCGTTGAAGTTCTCCCATTTTTCAGCTTTCTATCTTCTTTCTGCCGTCGTTGAAACATCTCAAATGCCCTATTATCCCATTTAATCGTGAGAACGGTGAGTTTCTGGTCCGCCTCGGAGTGCCCTTGCTCGGTACTCGAGCTTTTTTCAGGTCTCCTCTCGTGAGCGGAGATCCCTCATTCAGCACACCCTAGCTGATATGAGAGGCTCGTACAGCTGCTGGTAGGAAGCAATTGAGTGATCTTAAAGGCTACATAATACGTAACATTGGTGGGTTACTTGGAATCAACTTAATAATATATAAAAATATCACTGTTAATAGGCAATTCGTATATATCTCTCAATTGGCCGGGGGCCTCTTAAGCCTCTTCGACTTTGAATGACGACTTCCTTCCTCTTTCCACCACTTATCTCTGCTTCCAACTCAACTAACGTATATCTTATCCATAACCACACCGTCTATTCTACCTAAACTGCCAATTATACTATCTCTAACGACTATATAAATCACCAAAGCTCATTCAATCACTCGAAGCACTCGTCTCACTACGCTCTTTTCTCGAATCCTCGGACTTCGCATCTCGCTCCGCGTGCCACATGTGGATGACCCATAAACGGAAAGCTAAGCCACAGTACGTCCAAATTGGGAACATGCGGTACTCAGGCAGAAGCGGTGAGGAAACAGCAAGGAGAAGACAGGCAATGAATGTTTCATTGTGAATATCATTGAGCATCGCTCTATCTACAGCATCATCCGAGGAATAAGTCAGTATAGCACAGCAAATTGGTAATCCACTTGCTGAATTGAACCGGAGGCCGAATAATTGAAACAAGGAAAGAACCAAATATTTCACTGACAAAGTACAATATGGTTAAAGTAAGTATCCTCGAGGAAGCCACTTTAAATGCTTAAACTAACAAACAAACAGCCAAGAGACTACAAATTAGTCGTTGTCGGCGGTGGTGGCGTCGGTAAATCAGCTTTAACTATTCAGCTTATTCAATCTCATTTCGTTGACGAATATGATCCAACAATTGAGGATTCTTATCGGAAACAGTGTGAAATAGATGATGAAACATGCATTTTAGACGTACTGGATACAGCTGGGCAAGAAGAATATTCAGCAATGCGCGAACAGTATATGAGAACAGGGGAAGGATTCATCTTGGTCTATGCAATTGATTCTCGTAGTAGTTTTGAAGAAATCTCGACATTCCGCCAGCAGATCCTCAGAGTGAAAGATGTGGATTACTTCCCTGTTGTACTGGTTGGCAATAAATCAGATTTAGAAACGGAAAGGCAGGTGTCTGTAGCGGAAGGGCAAGAACTAGCTAGGGAATTCGGCTGCCCCTTTCTGGAAACTTCAGCTAAACAGCGCATCAATGTTGAAGAGGCTTTCTACGGATTAGTGAGGCAAATTCGTGCTTACGAGAATCCAACGGAGCCGTCAGCGGCAGCCACTGGTGAAGCTGGCGCCGCTGCAGGCGCTGGTGGCGCAGCGGGCGGAGCTGACGGAACCACGGCGGGAGATGCCGCTGGTGGAGCCGGAGGACCTGCAGGGTCCCGCCCGGCTCCTGGTCGATCAGCAGCGGCGAAAACGGAGCCGGCAAAAACTTCGGGTGGTGGGTGCTGCACGGTTATGTAAGCGGGATGCGCAGTAGCGTGTGAAATGTATTCTTTTAGGTGTTTTTTTATACGTAGGATTCTTATTTGATACAGTAGAATGACGGGTTTTTAATTCCATGTTCGTAAGGCTGAATTAGGCCAAAATGTGGCTGAAGAAGTGGCTGAATCTATAATAGGCAATAATTGATTTATTGTGGCTTGTGTGGCTCAGCTCTTACCTCATAGTTTCCATCCCTTTCCTGAATTGGGCCCTCCGCACCTCCTTACCTGCAGATACCCACAAGGTACTCAGCAGAAGGAACAACCTATAAAGCCAGGTTCCCCACCAAATCATGGCATCGCTTGGCCGACTTATTTCATATCTACAACTAATATTGATCAGACTGCAGTATATTGATATTATCTACAACTAAAGTGGGTCCTAAAGCTATATCCAGTCAGAAATTAGCAAACATCCAACTCAGGAGTGAAGCCGTTTTACAGTTTACCACGAAGATGAGATAATTTGCCTTCTGACTGGGCAGTTCCTCATTTCTCATGCATATTAACAACGCAACGGAGACAATCTCCGGCGTGCATATCGTGGAATGCCGCATTAATCTCCTCTAATGGTCGACGATGCGTAATGAAATCATCGACATTGAGATCTCCATGCATGTAATCCTCAACTAATCCAGGAAGTTGAGACCGACCTTTAACACCTCCAAAAGCGCATCCACGCCACACACGTCCAGTCACTAATTGGAATGGACGAGTAGAAATCTCTTCACCAGCGGCTGCAACTCCAATAATAATAGACTGCCCCCATCCCTTATGGCAGGCTTCTAATGCAGCTCTCATCACCTTCACATTACCGGTGCAGTCAAAAGTGTAGTCGAGCCCACCGTCTGTAATGTCAACCAAGTGTTCCTGCACTGGTTTATCCAGTTTGAGAGAATTTACAAATTCTGTAGCTCCAAAATGCTTAGCCCACGTCTCCTTCTTGTCGTTAATGTCTACAACAATAATTCTACCTGCCTTCCTCTTAGCAGCTCCCTGTACAACGGCCAATCCAACTGCGCCTGCGCCAAACACTGCAACGTTATCTCCTGGTTGCACGTTAGCTGTGATAGTAGCGGCACCGTAACCAGTAGTAATACCGCATCCCAATAAACAGGTTCGGTCCATAGGAGCCTTCGGGTCCACAGCGACAACTGAGATATCAGCCACTACAGTGTATTGACAGAAAGTCGAGCAGCCCATGAAATGCAGTAAATCTTTGCCCTTGCAACGGAATCTAGAAGTCCCGTCAGGCATAACTCCTTTCCCCTGAGTAGCACGAATCTTGCCACACAAATTAGTTTTGCCGCTTTTGCAGAACTTGCATTCCCCGCATTCCGGCGTGTATAGAGCAATCACAGTGTCTCCCACTTTCACGTTCGTAACTCCTTCTCCCACAGATTCTACGATACCAGCTCCTTCGTGTCCCAGAATAGTAGGGAAAGCTCCTTCGGGATCTTTGCCCGAGAGTGTGTAGGCATCAGTGTGGCAGACACCGGTATACAGCACTTTGATTCTCACTTCATGAGCTCTGGGCGGTAAAACTTCTACGTCCTCAATTACGAGATCCGATCCAGCCTCCCAAGCAACGGCTGCTTTACAATTAATGATTTGTCCTTCAGTAGACATATTGATTTAGTATGTGAATAGTGTGAGAATAGTGTGAGAATAGTTTGAGAATAGTGTTAGAATAAATACTATATGATTCCTCAGTCGTAGTCGTAGAATTCCCTCTAAATGCGCTGATTCCCTGCTGTCAGTCTGAATAATCAAATCCTGTATTATGCGAGAGCGGATATTCATTTTTTTATACCTCTCCCGCTTTATCGGTTTTTTTTCCCGCCCTGTAATGAAAAGCTGTGGCGCGTAAGCTTTGCTGTCCGGGTCCCTGCTGCCGAATGCGGAAGCTGTCCGGAAGGTGAGGCTCGGCGGCTGATGCGAAGCGAGCGAGGCTGCAGGAGAAAGTTCCGCGAGAAGGAGGGAACGGCTTGCGCTGAACGGCTCAGAGCGGGCTCGGTGGATTGCGCGGCAAAAGTATTGTATAGATAATGTGTAATTTTGTTAAAATGGGAGGAATTTTCAGTGAATTTAATGCGGTACAGGTCGGTATACGTTGAGATGTGTTGTAAGGTGATGTAGCGTAAGTAATTATCTATTTAGCACATGGCTGACTGACGTCGAATTCGGCCCTTGCAAGTGTCCCGATAATAAAGAATGCGATGCCGACAAGTCCCGGGATTGGGATGCCGAAATTGTTAATGCGTAGAGATGTCATATTGATTCATCGGATCTCATCAATTTAACTTGCAACGGTTATCATGTCCGAGTCCGAGTCCGTTATCCCCATGATTGGGAACCGTATCGTATACTAACTGGCCCGTTGATTCAAGCTCGGTTTCTTTTACTGAATCAGGAGATTTCTGATAGGATACGCCGCTGGGTGGATTCTCGAGGTGAAAATTTGACAGATATGATAACCACTGTCTTTGCTCGATCTTTCCTTGGTACTATACATGCCATGGATCGGCTGCCTGGTCTTTAGACACCTACTGGACTGCTCCTTGCCCGGGCCACAGTTATTCCGCCCCACAGTCAACGGGTATCGTTCCGACGGACGGCATCCGTTCGTCGGGATATCCTTCCCGGACCCCACTTTCACTTGCCCCAAATAGGCTAAAAGTTCCCTCCCGCAGTTATCTCATCCCCTGCATCTCGATGCAGGGTGTGCAGACAATGCATAAACCGGCAGCTCCGTGAAAAATGTTCGGCATCTCAAGAATTCCCCCCTCGGGGACAGGATGAATTGTTGATGACGTAATGCGCAAACCAGATTTGCTAATTTATCAACTGATTTCTAAAGCTACGAGGCCCCGATGCTCATCCCTGAATTGATAACTACTGAACAGTATGGGCCGCTGTTGAGACTTATCTAGCTGGTTTCCAGTGCTCCTTGTTTAGCTTATTTCCATTGTTTAGAATCTCAGCAGAATTCCCCTGAGAATTCACCCAGAATTCACCTTTAGAAACCTTGCTGTCAGAATGATACCGATGTCCCTGAGACAGATTTCATCAATTCGGGCGAAATCTGCGAAATCTGCGCCAAAGCTGCTTCAAACGCTTGCAGCGTGTAGACCCATCAGATCCTACCACTCCTACGACCACTACGATGAACCCGTGTACGATCCGTCCCAGGAGCGCATTCTAGAGCAGGCACTGTCAAGAGTACCAGAATTGGGGTTTAAGCACATGGCTTTAGTGCAGGGAGCTCGGGACGTTGGCTACGGTGATGGTATTCAGAGTTTATTCACTAACGGTACCTACGATTTAGTATTGTATCATTTGACTAAGCAGCGGCTGCGTCTTTTCACGCTGGTTGACTCTGGAACCGTAGGTAGTGTATTAGGAGCTGAAGTTGATGATTACGCTATGAAATTTCGGGAAGAATTCGCTAAATTACCTACAGAATCGAGTAAATTGGAGAAATTGTTGGTAGAACGGCTTATGGGTAACAAGCCATATATCTCAAAGCTGCATGAAGCACTGGGAGTTATGTTGAGTCCTCCGCATTTAGTTGCTTCTTTAGAGCAGTTGGGTGATTTAGCTGACGATATTGCATTCTTGGCTGGGGATAACTCAACAAGTTTTGACTGGTATTCAAAGAGAATGGCTCTCAGCTCTATATATGCTTACGCAGAGTTGTTTATGATGCAGGATCAGTCTACAGATTACCGTGATACTGCAGCTTTAGTTAAAAGTCGAGTTCAAGAGCTTGAAACTTTTGGCGGAGTTGTGGATCAGTCTCTGCAGTGGTTGAGATTCTCTGCTAATTCTAGTATAAATCTGCTTAGGTCTCAGTTAGCCAGAGGCTGATGATCAACCAAAGCTCATTTTACTGTGGCTATGCTATAATGATATATGTTTCAAACGAGTATACTACAAATCATGTATATAGAAGTCTGTAGAAGTACGTCTACTGCTATGCAGAAGTTGCCGGAGCAGGCTGAGCGCTTCGCAGGGCGATTAACTGATAGATTGTTGTTAGAATTGAAGTCCGAGTAAGAGTTAAATACGATTTATAGCATTAGTAACTCACTTTTTGTCTCTTTTCCGTCAAATCTTTCTGCAAATTTGTCATCTGCCCTTCCACCCGTTTGCTAGAGGAATAATATTAGTATAAGTCAAAAGAATATATCTCTACCTCATATTCCCTGAACATACATTTCACCCTGAATAAATTCTATACGTTTCGCTACATTGATCGCAGCTTCCTCTTTGTCCTGCGGCAGCAGTACAGGACCTGTAAGCTTATACACCTTGGCGTCGTCGTCTAAGGCATCAAATTCCTGCTCCTGGTTAGATTGTGCTTTCCCTGTAGACCCTGGGACTGTCCAGCTATCTATTCCTAACTGTTCACTTACATCTTTGACGATTTTGTTCTCTTGATACTGCGTTTCCAGCTTTTGACGCGCGGTTATAAGTTCAGACAGCTCTAAAGTATCAATTTGTTAGTATTTAATAACAGCTATATAAATAACTAAACGTCTTTATAGCCCAATCCCACTCACCAGTTTGAAGCTGTTGAAATTCCGAGTTCAGCTTCTCAGCGTCAGCCGTTGCCATATTTCACCCACTTTCTCCAACGAACTGTAATCAACAAGGACACAGTACTGAAATACAAGTAGATTATACCGATAGACTACGATTTATTCTATATAAAAGATCCAAACGAGCAGCTTTTCCAACAGCTTTCCGATCAAATACTCCGATCAAATACTCCATGAGCCTTCCAGTCCATAGAGAAGCTGCTTTATTGATTACTCTATATTGAATTTGAAGCATCGCTCCCAAATTTTTCATTAACACTGGGATGGTCACATCACGTCTCCTCTCATCCTCACTCCAACATGAAAATCGCCTTTCGGCTCTTCGGCCCGGCGATCAGACGGTAAGAAAGAGCTGAAAAGCGGGTATTCTGCTGGAAAATCGTAAAATTAAGTCGGCAGTTGGCATATTTAGACTGGGAAGGTAATTTCAGAATTTCTCGCGTATTCATTACTAGCATTTCAGAGGTACAATTGAGATACAGTGTACTGCATCTACATATTTCATTACTTATAAACTGGTATAATCTGATATAATCTCATCTACAATGGTTGTAAGTACTTTGCTGCGCCTCATAAATCTGCCACACTTACCTAACCACTAACTGCGCCACAGTTCCGACCGCTGGAGCCACAGAAAGTCCCGAGGCACATCATATCTGACGACCAGCTCGACGAGCCAGTACTACTGAAGAACCAAGAAACTTCTTTCTCCCCAGTCCGACTGTTCTTTGAACCGGAAGTCACTGTAGAGGTGGAAACCCCGGGTCAACTCTCAGATATACAGCATGTTGTGGTGCTAACGGACACGGTAAAAGTGTCAGGACTGCTGGAATGTCTGCCATATACCTATGAAACAATAGGGAAAGTAAATATTGATTTGCCACCGCCAAAGCTGATAGGAGAACCTTCTCAGGGTACGACAGCGGGCCAACTTGAAGGTGAGAGCGAAGGGTACGAGCCTGCGCAGACTGAGGCCTTCACACCGCTGTCTGTCGACGTTGTGAGAGGTGTAGGAGCTGAATCTGGGTTGAAAGACATTGTAGTACTGAGTTTCCCAGTGCTGAGCAGTTCGCTGATAACGCCTGTTGCTCGGGCGGTCGTAGCAGCTTTCCAGGGGAAGCAGTTTATCCTTGTAGGTCACTGTGCTTTGGAGGTTGACCCTGTAGGGTTCTTAGCAACAGAGGATTTCCCTATTGCTTCCAGTATCACAGATGAGGTTAAACCGCTTACTCCCCCTCGGTTTGTCACAGGTGTATGCGGGGCTTTCCTGACTCAAGTAAGTGCTTTGAAGTTGTAGAATGTAGCGTTGTAGGTATCTTTTCCCACTTTATGTATGGGCTGTGCTAACAATCTTAGATGAAAAAGCTGAATCAGAGGGCATTCCTCCTAGCATTGGATTCAGAAGGGCCCTTGGGGTATGAACGGATAACGAGATCTGATGCTTTAACATATGCTTTGTCAGTGTTGTGTCTGCTTCTCCAGTTTGACGGTTCCTTGCTGAAGAAGCAAGGGCTGAAGAGAATCGATAACAGAGATAATACTACCGGATCTCTGTACCTTTAGTACTAGTTAATTACTGTATTTACTGTATCTACTGATGGAATAATGAGTCTAACGCTTGTGTTACTATTAAAAATGTACAAAATGGCTGAGCATTGATATGCATACCCTAAACAAAAATACCGTAAGCCAATGGATATAGGGAAATAACAATGAGTGCAATATGAATGATGGCGTGAAGGGATGAAGGGGTGATTGAATGGTGAGGTGATTTGTAATGGAGAGAAGCAGTGTGACTTAAGAAGTCATCAAAAGCAGGGTAAAAATGAAAAAGTAAAAACAAAAAGGAAAAAAATCATTTCAAGGAGAATCATTTCTTAGATTTCTTTGACTTTTTAGGACTTTCAACATCAGATTTCCTCTTCTTGTCTTTCTTTTCCTTCTTGTCTTTCTTCTCCTTCTTATCTTTCTTTTCTTTCTTTTCCTTCTTGTCTTTCTTCTCTTTCTTTTCCTTCTTCTCTTCCTTAGTTTCCTCATCAGAACTGTCATCGTCCTCTTCCATCTTAGAATCATCACCCACAGCAGGTCCATCAGGGATGTTCGCCAAAGCCAGTTCCATTGCCTCTTTCATAGCATCTGAATTCTTCATTGGGGCAACTCCAGAATCGTAGAAAGACAGCCTATCCTCCACCTGCTTCTTCAGCACTTCACCAAACTTATTTGTAGGGTGATCAGAGAAAGAATCAATACGGGAAGCAATAGAGCACTTATTAGCCAAATACCTAGAGATTCTTCCCTTATTCTTTGATCCAGCACGACCAATAAACGTGGAATGATAAATCAAACCATATTTAGGAGTGTTACCCTTAGTTTTCAGAGCACGGAATAAAGCTTTCTCAGCTCCCAGAATCTGAACAGTAGAAGCAGGGTATTTAGACAAATTAGTCAAAGAACCAGCATGAGAGATCAAACGAGCACCAATAACTTCGCCAATCAGCTCAGACAAATTCGGGGCAACTGTGTGCATCTTTCCCACCAAGTAAGAGTACAATTTGTTCCTGTAATCAGTGATATCCACAACTCTAGTAGCAAAAGTAGTAACATTGAGCATATCAACGTCAGAGATATCCTGTCCCATACTTATCCTGGCAGCGTCGATAATCTGTTGAGCAATTCCAGCATCGTCGTTCACCAGAGCTGCAATATCATGCAGAGATTCATCATTCAGGGAAGCTTTATCCTTAATGAAAAGCACAAGTTTAGCAAAAGTGTAGTTATCGGAAACAATCTTAGCCAATTCAGGGAAATGCCATCCGTACCATTCTTTCACTCTCATAGCAAAAGTATTGATATCCTTGTCTAGCTGATCTAACAGGGCAATAGCTTGGATAATGTGATTATCGTTCTTTTGCACTGAGAACTTCACTTTAGCTCTAGAATAAGCATGACTCAGACCTAATTGAGCTTTTTCCAAGTCTCCTTCGAGCAAATCCTTCAAAAGCTTGAACCCATGGTATCTGATACCTCTGAGCAAGTCCTGCACAACTTCTCCCGACACGCAGTCGATGTAAGGGAACAGTTCCTTAATACTGGGGCCCAAATTCTTATCAGAGATACCCAGAGCGATTCTGTTCTTAGAAGAACCCTTGGGGATATTCATTTCCAGCACAGATTTCAGGTAGTCACTGACGATACCTTCAGAGATATCGTTAGCGTTTTCCAAAGCTTGAGCTGCAGTTTTGAAAGGGGCAAAGGAAACCAAACTGATCATTTTACCAAATTTCCCCAAATCCTGTGCAGCAGCCTGCACTTCCTTCAATCGGCTCCCAATGTCATCCTGCTGAAGGTCGACTTTGAACACGGCGTAGCCTGTCGCCTCTTCAAACAGTAGGTAGTCAACTGCACCAGACATTATTGATTCTGATCGTTTGATCGCTGACTGTCTCGTTCCGTTTCCAGTTCAATTATTTCCCGTGAAAGGTAAACTGTAGACTATCAACCTGACAGTTCAACAGACTATTCCCTTTCTACAGCAGCACCCTGTCTAGTCTAGACAACAAAGAATAACTCGGGAGAGGGTAATAGTCGTTGCAGTATTCCACTTTTCCTCCTCTAGCAAATCACATTCTGCTTCTCACATCTCACCGTTTCTAAAATCTTTTCCTGAAAATTTTTATGAAGCGCACTTGATGTCCTGAAGGTCTCGCGATGTCCCTCCCCCTTGCCCATTTTCCATCCCAATGCTCAGATTTACACCCGCAGTAACAACTAGAACGGCCTTTTCACATGTATTTTCACGTAGATGCACGTATATGCATCGTCATTTCCCGATCGGGTATATGCGCCCCTATATTGGACAGTATTGACTCATCCGAAAGGACCCGATAGGGTCAGGGAGCCGTTGTTCTCCCTATCTATTGATAGTGAAATGTATAGAATTGTTGTAGTCTGGCAGGCAGGATTATCAGAAACAGGTCAGACAGTATTTACGAGTGCTCTGGACGTTGTAGTTGCGCTGACGAGGTCTCCAGGCTGATAGGTTAATACGTTATCGTGAAGTGTGCTGTGAACATTGTATGAAGGATACCTTATCAGTCAGTACAAGGAGTATCTGTTGTATGCTGTCTGCAGTTGATCTGTGGTTATAAATTTATATTGGTGGTATTCTGTCGAAATGAATTTCCCTTCTGATAGTTCCCGTGCGTCAAGGGCCGCTAGCGGATCCGCTACCCCAGCGAACAGTTCATCGTTCATCAATTCTAGGGACGGGGCTACTCCGCAGTCTACCCCACCTACAGCGAGACCTTGCACCAGACGTAGGAGCTCAGGGGCTCTCTATAACTCACCTTTTGGTCAACGTCGCAGATCTTTTCTGTCAGAGTCTATGCTTGAGCACGAAGTGCATGCAGTGTACCCAATGACGTCGATGTCTGTCTTGTCACCGTCAGGTACTTACACAACTATTCCCGTTTACAGCCTGAGCTTGAAAGAATCTCAAGGATTTCAGTGGAATCAAGACTTGTTTACACCTAGAATGACTGATGAGCCGTCCGAGTCGCAGTACAGCAAGCCTGAAGTACTGGACGTCTTCCTTGACGAAGACGAGGACTCAGAGTACTTGGATATTTTTCCTACAGATTAGATCACATTTCTTCTCTGGAATTTTCACTTGGAGGATTGACTGGCTTTGGGGGCGGGGTTTAATAGGTTTATAAATTTGTTCACGGTTCAGGCGTTTCTACGCGATATATATCGTTTATACGTATAATGGGATAATTCGTCTGTAGATACCCATACTATCAGAGAGAGACATGATAGGCTTGTCGTTCATTGAACACTCCTCTCCCCCAGAGTTGAGAGCCGATGTACAGTCTGAATGAGGAGCTTAAAGCTCAATATTCATCTGCAATTACTCTAAAGCGGTCCACTCAATCCAGATCTTCCAATATTTCCATCGCTTCTCCTCCCCTCAACAGTCTTATCGGAGGTGCCGATAAGCAAATCGTCCCATCTCAGGGGAAGCCATTTCCCGTTCTCATTCTTACTCTGCGCAGCCTTCATGCGTGCATCTTCCAGCACAGAGTAACGCACAACAGAATACGCGGTTTTCACATGTTCATTCAAACGCCATTTTTCAATAGTGAACGAAAAAAGGTGTAAGGGGGTAATGTGGAAAATGTAGCCCAAGCTGTGAAAAATATTAGCAGAAATATGAGCGAGCAAACGATCTGGAAGGTATAGAGGGAAAAGCACATCATTTACTATCTTACAGTACACTATCTACGTGTTTCTGATTGTCCAGAAGGGGTCTTGTTAGCTGGCAAATTGTCTGCGGTAGTTGAAGGGAATTACGCGTAAAATTCACGTAAATCCACACGTACTACGCAAGCTGACTGTAAGACCAAACGGGTACAGGATAGTTGAATTATTGTGCAATTATGGCTCCGTATATCAGGCCCTCGAATGTGCTGAAGCGCGCTGAAGATTTAATTGCTGTCGACCAGTCGACAGCCGCTCTGCAGACGCTGCACGAGTTTTTGTCGTCTAGAAGACACAAGCAATTTGAAACACCAGAGCTTGAACCACTGGCTTTGTTCTTTGTAGAACTGTGCGTGAATCTGAAGCAGGGGAAAATCCTTAAAGATGGTCTTCACCAGTACAGGAAAAAAGTGTTTGGTAACCCTGTTGGCTTGGCTTCTCTGGAAACTGTGATCAAACGGCTTATTGATTTAGTTGAAGCTAAACTAGACGAAGCTGCAAAGAAAGCTGCCGAGATTGCAGGCGAAGAAGGTACTAATGAGGAAGACGAGGATGAGGATTTGGAAGATGAGCAGTCTCCGGAATACATTTTGATGTCTGCAGTTTCAAATAATCAAGCGAAAGACAGAACTGATCGTGAAATTGTTACCCCCTGGTTGAAACTTGCTTTGGAATGCTATAAGCTTTCTCTTGACCTTTTGAGAAACAGCTCGCGTACTGAAGCTACTTACCAGGCAGTTGCTTACAAAGCTTGTCAATTTTGTGAAAAGTATGATCGTAAAGCAGAATTTAGACGTTTATGTGCTATTCTCCGCAGTCACGCTCAGAATGCAGTTCAGTCTCCGAAGAATGACAGTAATCCTTTCCCTATTGACTTGAACAACCCTGACACTTTGAAGAGATACTTGGATACTAGATTTTTTCAATTGAATATCGCAGTAAAACTTGAATTATGCCAGGAATCATTCCGTTGTGTTGAAGATGTTCATACTTTACTCTCAGTGTCTAAGCAGACGCCTAAACCGGGCATGATGACGAACTACTACGAGAATCTCGCTAGAATGTTCCTCATTAGTGACAATTACGTATTCCATGCTGCTGCTTGGAGTAAGTTTTATGCCCTTTTTGTTCAGTCTCCAGCTGCTACCGTAGAGGAGAAGGTTAAATACTCCAATTTATGCCTTCTCTCAGCTCTGGCTATTCCTAAGTTGACGCAGTCCTCAGGGAAGAAACTTAATGAGGTGGATGAGTCGCGATTCCGTAACAATCAATGGTCTAAACTGTTGAATCTCAATGTTGTACCTACCAGAGATGATCTTATCAAATACTGTCTCAATTCCTCTGTTATGCAGTATGCTGATGAAAAACTGAAGCAGTTGTACAAAGTTCTGGAGGTGGATTTCCATCCTTTGAAGATCAAGCAGAGACTGGTTCCCATTTTCGATTCTATCAAAGAGATCAAGTACCTTGACACTTATCACAAGCCTTTAACTCAGGTAATTCTCACTAGACTGTTCCAGCAGTTGTCACAGGTTTACGAATCTGTTAAGCTGGAGTTTGTCTACGAGCTTGTGACGTTCCCTCAGGAAGAGTTCAAGCTGAGCCCCTTTGATATCGAGAATTTCATTGTAAAAGCTTGTAAACGAGGTGAACTCTCTTTGAAGATCAACCATGATGCCCGATCAATTGTTTTCCAGAATGACGTTTTCGAGGAGAACAACTCTTCCTTCGCTGAATCTACTTCAGAGTTACAGATGACTCCTTCGGATATCATCAAGACGAAGTTAGTGAAGCTTTCAAAGATTCTTTTAGCAGGTATTCTGTATGTGGATTCTGAGTATATTAATCATATTAATACTCAGAAGCAGAAGGCCCTTGCCTTGGCTAATAAGGGTTTGTCCAGTGAGCGTGCAGCTTTGGCTTTGAGACGTGAGAAACTGGAGAGAAAGAAAGAAGAGATTGAGTTGGCTCTGAAACGTAAGGAACAGGAAGAGGCCTTAGCTAAGAAGAAGAAGAAGGCTGAAGAGTTGGCGTTGTTGCAACAGAGACAAGAAGAAGAAGCAAGGAGACGCGAAGAACAACAAAGATTGGCGGAAGAACAAGCTATTCGAAATGAAGAGAAGAAGAAACTGGCTGAAGAAGTGAATGCTAAGGGTATCATCAAGATTGATATCAACAATATGGACGATTTGGATGCTGAAAAGATCAAACTGATGCAAGTCGAACAGCTGGCAAAGGAGAAGAATGACTTGAAGGAGAGATTAAAGAACACAGCTAAGAAATTGGATCATATTGAGAGAGCCATGAGACGGTATGAGATTCCTTTGTTGGAGAAACAAGCTGAAGAACAGAAAGAGCTTGATAAGAAATTCTACGAAGAGCATAAACAGGCCGTTATTGCTAAAGCTAAACAGAAGCATGATAATGATTTGGCTTTGAAGCAAAGATTCTCAAGAATGTTTGATGATTACATTGAGTTCCGCAATAAAATCACTGCTCATAATAAGAAGAAGCTGGAGAAGGCTAAAGCGAAAGCTAAAGCTGAATTTGAGGCAGCTAAACAAGCTAGAATCGATGAATATCGCGCTAGAAAGATTGAAGAGATCAAGAGAGCTCGCGCTGAAGAAGAAAGGAAAAGAAAGCTTGAAGAAGAGAGAAGAAAAGAAGAAGAACGTAGAAAAGCCGAAGAAGAAGAGAAGATTCAACAGCAATTGCGCAAGAAGAAAGAGCTTGAAGAACGTCGTCGTAAGAAAGATGAAGAAATTGCTGAAATCAGAAGATTGGAACAGGAACGTGAAGCTTTACTTGCAAAGAAAACTGCTGCTACCTCTGGTGCTGATAAATTCGCAAGCTCTGGTAAATTCATCTTCTCGAAAAAAGGAGGAGCCGCACCTCCACCTCCTTCTGGCCCTACTCGTGCTCCTTATGTACCTCCTTCCGCTCGGAATCGTGGACCGTCTTCTTCCCCTGCGCCCTCCGCTGGCCCCGCTCCTGCCCCAGCAGCTGGCCCCGCCTCTGGTTCCACCGCTGGGTCTTCCTCTGCAGCCGGTCCTAAAAAGTTCACCTTCCGCAAGTCTGGCAACGTTGCTCCTCCTCCTTCTTGAGCTACAGGTACACATTCCCATGTGCATTGGTTCTTACATAGTTTTGAAATAGCCTAATGTATCACTTCCCATTGTTAGTTAACGAGTAGTTCCGTATCAGACCCTGATAATAGACTCTCAATGTTTACTATACACCGTTTAAAACCCTCTAAATCAGTTTTTTTTTTGATAGCAATTTATCAGATTTTTCACTCATCTTCGCTGTTTCCCGCTTCGAGACATCAAGTCTCATCTCGGAATATATATTTTCCAGATTATGTCATCGTATATTCGGCTAAAACGCGTCGCATAACGTCGAAACATCCGATCCGTTCGCCGAAAATTACGGGAAGACATCAGTACGAAAAGAAGGCAATTGGGATCAACCAATACCGAGTTTGTTATAGCAGCAGTGAAGAAACGAAACTTATATACAAACAGAGACCTGAAAGCAGTAACTGAGATCGTAAACAGCTCATTGTATTGACACCTCACTACCATTACCACCATCATTATTATCATTATAGACACGTATTAAGATGCCGTCCTTCTTCAATGAAATGAAAAAGTCCTTCAAGGACGTTCCGATCGACGGAGACCAAATCAGCACTGCTGAGTTTCTGGAAGCCGCTGAGTCTCTCATCAAGCTGTTTGGTATGCATTGTTTAGTGGAATAAATGGGACAAATCTCCTTTTCCTTGAAAGACGCGTCTAACAATTAATATTCAGATCTGCTCGGTTCCAGTGCCTTCTCAGTTGTTCAGAAGGATATGACAGGCAATGTCGCGAAGATCCGGTCAAAGTTTTTAACCAACCCAGCGGGTCTGTCTACTCTACAGGCCATTGTACTGGATGAAGCTGGTTCTAAGAAGAAAGATGCTACTCAGGGACTGTTGTGGCTTACTAGGTACGTTGGAATCATTTCTATTGGCAGATCGGTTGGCGCTTTTCGAATAATTTACTGACCGTTTAAGGGGTTTGGAGTTCACAGCTGCTTCCATGCGACGTAGCGTTGATAACCCTACAGAGGAGCTGAGCAATTCTTTCACTACTGCTTACAGCAAAACGCTGAGCAAACACCATAATATGTTGATCAAACCCGTGTTCAAGGTATGTTTATCAATGGAGAATTTGAGAGCAGAGAAGAGAGTGGTAGTATCTTGTAGACTATACTATATCTTATACTATGTGATACTAACAGGATATAATTCAGTTGGCCATGAAGGCCTGCCCTTACAGAGCAGATTTCTATAAAAAACTCGCGGATACTTCAGGATCTGATCCCTCGCCTGAGGATGAGGCGCAAACGCTTTCTGATTTAGAAGCCTGGCTACAAGCTTTAGAGCATATTGTGAAGATTATTATGGACTTCTTTGCTTCTGGCAATTACGGTAAGGGTTTATAAGTACGGCGCCGTATTGTGTCCACTATATAAAGATAAGGCAATCAGTTATTCTAGTAAAATTACAGTAATAGAGAGTAACAGATTTCTCATTTCAATGTACTATAGAGATAGAAGTAGGTAAAGCAACCTGTGATGCATATTTTAAGTATAAATAGGTTGAGTTGAATATTGGATGAGAATAGAATGAAAAGCGAATGGAATACTGCAATACAAGTCTGCGTATTGACTGCTATAAATGAAGTAGTCTAACTAATAGAACAAACGAATAAATGATAATAAATTTAGGTAAAATGAAATAGAATAAAATAAAAATAAAATGATAAATTAAATTTAACATATAATAATAACCAGAGCCCACACAACATTTCATTTACACTGTAAAATGTGAGTTTTTCCGTTTGTCTTAATTTGATTGCTGTAAAAAACTCGACATTCTACTATCCTAAATAACGCACTATAATTATAGTGTAATTTAGAATAAGTTGAAGGCAAAAGCAGCCAAAGCACCCATAACAACTGATCCACCAACAGCAGGAGCCATTGCACCATCATGTTCCTCAGTTGTGCTAGCAGATGATGAGCTACCGCTGGAAGAAGTAGCAGTAGAAGAGTATTCCTCATCAGATGCAGTCAAAGAAACAGAAGTTGAGCTTTCGCCACCACTGCACTGGTAAGAGTTACCTCTCACAACTCCCTTCTTCTGCATAGCATTGAATTCATCACAGCTGAAATCATCACCATCACTCTCAATGGACACACCACCGGAAACGGCCTTCAAAGATGGCAAAGTAGCATTTGAGAAACTTCCTGCAAACTCAATAGCACCACCAACAGTCTCCAAATTGTCAAATCCATCAATCTTCTCAAGGGCAGAGTTGTTAGCAATAACGAAACCACCACCAATGGAAGTCAAATTGTCCATAGTAATGGAAGTCAATTCGTCGTTGGCAATGAATGACAGAGATCCGCCAAGAGTGTCAACAATTAAGTCAATCTTCTTAACACTAGTGTTAGTGAAGGACAATGAACCGTTAACGTATTCCAATTTAGGAAGGGCAACCTCATCTAAATCTCTGAAGGTAGCATTTCTAGCCCACAAAAGTTCAGGGAAGGAAGCAGTCAAAGAGTTACCAGATCCGGCACCATTGGCAGAGATTGACAAATAGTCAGAAGCAGAGATCAATCCAGTAGCGATAGTGTGGAGATATCTGTTGTTGTTGATATCGAAAATACCAACTTTAGTGACATCAATACCGGTCAATTCACTCAAACCAGTGTTAGAGATAACGACATTGTCAGCCTGCGTAATAACGCTAGACAATCCCATGGAACTCAAAGTAGGAACGGAGATGAAATCAACGTATCCAACGGCAGTCAAAGAGGGCAAAACCAAAGCAGAAAGCTCAGTAGAGTCGTGAATAGTGAACTTCTCAGTAACTGCAGCTAAGCTATCAGCTGTGAATTGAGTCAAATTCTGGTTATCATTGATGATAAGAGAACCAGCGATTGCCTCAACGCCAGGCATATTAGCAACCTGAATATCGCCAGCAATCACGACATCTCCTACAAGTGTGCTGCATGCAGCCAAAGTATCAAAATCAGCTGCAGCAGTCACAGTGTAAGTATCAAAAGAGCACCCGCTTGACACTTTAGTTCCAACGGTGACTGTTGCTATAATGTTAGTATGATGAATTAATATAATATAGAATTTCACCCTGACAACGTTGTCACGTGCAGTGTGCCGGATCGGGTAATGCTAAACATAAAGAAATAAACATGATTCCAACGCATATTAAAGTTTGTCATGACAATGTCCCATTTCATCGCGACTATTTTTAGATTCTGTGGATCAAATTAAATGATCCGCCTCGGCCAATAGCGCGATGGGCAGAGACGGCAACGGTGCTGAATAGAGGAGAATTATCAATAGAAATAAAGGTAATGAATGATTAATAAGATGAGAAATGGTGCAAGGCAATGCTGTAGTTGTTTTAGGTACTTCAGAAGTGACAGTAAACACCAGAAATGTCTTGAGAAAGAGTTTTCAAGACTGGTGATGTGACACGTCTATGTAGTATTGGAAGTACCGTTGATTTGAAGACATAAATGAGAATAATATAACGGAAGATCGTAGATTCACAGGACAGGAGAAAACAGACATTCTATATAGAAATTATAATCAATTTTGTCCATTCTGTGTAGTCTCCAAGTCTGAGAGAATGAACCACTCGAAATCAAGACGTGAAAAAATGATCTGACACGAAATCACACTCCAGCAAAGGCACCAGATACGTAGTTATCTCCTACAAATGTTCCCAGTACTATCCGGTAGAGCACAGCACAAGATTCACAATCAATACTTACTGTTAGCTGCCTGGGAGAGCCCAGCGTACAGAGCAATAGAGCTAGCAAAAGTAAGAGCGTAACGCATTGTGTTGCTATGTGTATATATGAAAATGAAGCGGTAGAACGGTACGCTCAAGTACAATTCAATGCAGTATAATATTCAAGCGATTGTATGGCTGCTAAGCTAGTATCTTGTCCCTTATATTTCACTCAACTCCATACTAATAGTAATATACAAGGAAAGAAAAACTAGGAGAAAGAATGGAATATATGAGAATTGTCGACACCCTCAGCCCCTCCGCTGAAATTCGCGGCGACAAGGCGAATTTGAGTGTCTCCTAGCTGATTCCCGAATAGAGTTCTGGGTGTGTCAGAGTGTATGCATAAGCGTGGAACTCTAACTTTATGTTCGGGACAAAATCTCATGGTAAATCTTGCCGGCTGTGAGATGTGGCGATGTTGACAGGATGAGCTTGAGGAAATGCATAGTAAAAGGATTGGAAAGTGGTTAAACGGTTGAGATGAGGTTGTTAATCTGTTTTGGAGGGATTTGGAAGAGTGTGGAGCAGTTCGGAGAGGTCGCGTGGTTTGAGAACCGCTGAGAAGGTTGTGGAAAGAGGATGTGTGTGGGGGTAGATGCATAGATAGTAACGGTGTATATTAATATGAGTATGTTCATATATATGAGACGCAATAGGCGGATAAACCGAGAAGCCGTATATGGGTTTGCATTCGTAGGAAGCCCTGGGGTTCTAGGGTGCCTGGTTCTGGGCCGGAAGTAACTACTGCCGAGCGTATAGCCTAAACCGAAGCGATACCGCAGCCTCCTCCATTCCCTTGCAACTTACGTAAATAGAAAAAAAATTGCAGTATTTTTGAGAAATCGATATCTTACAAAATTCCTATTTGGTTACATAGCATGGGAATACGCCCTGAAAACACACTCTGTATTGTCAGCCGGCTACCTCGGGCTGTGCCTCTCGGCCTAGCCCAGGTGATATAACCGTCTGCAGGAACCGATATGGCTTGAATGCAACTATATAGCATAGCACAGGAACATGCATTACACCAAATCTGACTCAATCGCTACCATTTATCTCTCATTCTTTCCTATTCCTTGCACTGCTCGTAATTTTTTATTACCCGTAGCGACAAAATTCCAGTCAAGACTCTCTTGATTTCCATACCAGTGCCTCAAATTTCCGAATTGGTCGGGGTTCTTTTGATTGTATTTTCCACCCACTATGTAGACAGCTGAACACCCCGAAAATATGCTTATTACATTCTTCAATATCATCAGATCAGCCGAATTACTGCTAATTGTTCTTCAGTCAACCCATCACTCCGCCCCCTCCAGTCATTGAGAGCAACCCGAGATCAACAAATCGTTGAATTTTAGGTTCAAATTCGGTACAGTTCGAGTCAAAGTTCTGAGAAACTCTAATAGGGTTGGAACAGGACATACTCTTGTCGGGAGACACGAACTTAGACGCGAAATTGTCCTGACATGGCTCGATACCCAGATTTTCGGACACCCGCCTTGGGTTGAGATGTAATGTGCTATTGAATGAGTGCTCAGGCAGACGAGAGAACGGGAAGAGCAAATGGCGAGTAGTATAATGCTGCTCAGAGCTTTGAAATATTAGAAATGATGATGAATTGCAAATATAGGCAGGTGTAGGCTGTATGGAATTTTCAGAGCAGAGCGTGCGGTTCTCGGTAGTACCCCCGAGTGTGGGAACCCTTCATATAGTGATAGCATATGAAAGTGAAATTATCTAGAACTTTCAAACTAACGGAAAGAGGTTCTCGGCCTTTTCGCTGTTCGGAATAACGTAGGAGACCAATGGAGTACTATGTAGCCGATAAACAGATGTGAGGATTATGCTCAATACCCACTATTTCCAGTAAATAACATCAGTATTAATGAAATTCTCTATACTCCTTCTTCTAAACCGAGATCCCCATTGTTCTGATCGAGAAATTTAATTCCAACTCTACCCAGACATTCCTCACTTCAACATAAATTCATGTACTAAAAATCATATCTTTTTCATCTATCTCCACCTACATAAATCGTATATCTTTCAATCCCTGTTCATAACTTAGCCTTCGTCAACTTGCTAGCATCTCCAGGGTATAAGGCTTTATCTCCCTTGCGATCTCTGAGAAATCTTCTGAGAATCTTCCCAGAAGGAGACTTAGGAATCGCATCAACAGGAACAATTCCTCCCCATAGACGCTTGTGACGAGCAACTTTGCTGTCGAACCAGCTCTTCACCGCCAGTATATCTGCTCCTTCCTTGAAAACTATGTAACCTCTAGGCAGCTCAGTCTGTTGCTCTTCGTCTTTCACACCTATCACTGCACAGTCCAGCACGTCAGGGCTTGTCAACAGAAGTGCCTCTAATTCAGCGGGTGCTACTTGATGCCCTTTGCTCTTGATAAGCTCCTTGATCCGATCAACAATAAAGAACTCTCCCTTTTCGTCCACGACTGCCACATCTCCTGTTTTGAACCAGCCGTCTGGGGTCACACAATCATCCGTAGCTTCTTTGTTCTTGTAGTATCCCATCATAATGTTAGGACCTCTCAGCCATATCTCTCCCTTCATATTGATCTGAGACACATCCTGGCCTTCCTCATCAACCAACCGGCATTCCTGGTACGGAATCAACCTCCCGGCAGATCCAGGAGGTGCAGGCTTCTCTACGCCAGACAGCAGGGCCACTGGTGAAGTCTCAGTGAGCCCGTATCCTTGCACAACCATCACCTTCAGTCTATCCATCACAGCATGAGCCAAAGACTCAGACAACGGAGCCGCTCCGCTGATAATAAACCTCAGAGAATCGGACAAATTAGGGTACTGATCGACCAGCGGATGTTTGGCTAGCAATACCAAGATAGGCGGCACCAAAGCGATATGCGATACTTTATGCTCAACCACCGTATCCAGGAAATGCTTCAAGTCAAACTTACGACTGATAACAGTCTTGAAACCTACACAGAGGGTAAGGTGAATGTATAACTGCAGGCCAAAAATGTGAGTTAAAGGCAGTACAGCTAAGAAAGAAGCTTTATCCGAGAAAGTTACCTCGTCAACCATTCGAGTCATCTGGGAATTAGAAGAGATGTTTAAATGTGACAACATAACTGCTTTAGGATTACCAGAAGTACCAGAGGAGAAGCACAGGTATGCTATAGTACTAGCCGCATCATCTTCAGAGATTTCAATAGGTTTCAAACCACGATTTTCCCGCTCTAAAGCTGAAGAAAACTCTTCTAAAGGCACATTATGCTTCATCTGAGTGCCTCCAAGCTTCACGGCTTCATCCACAGTCTTCAGAAACTCAGGCCCCGCAAAAGTGTACTTGATATCTCCTGTTACTAAACAGTGGTGATACTCTTCAGCATTATAAGCGATACTGATAGGGGAGATAATTCCTCCCAGCGACAACACAGCGTGGTGCAGCAGAGGAACCATAATACTCGATTCCGCAAATATAGCAACCACATCTCCTTTTTTCACAGCATATTCATTGCTCAATACGTAGGCAGCTCTTTCCACCAAAGACCAAAATTGCTTGAAAGTAACTAAACGTCCAGTATGAGATTCCACATATGCTACTTCATCGCTCTGCGAGTGCGGCTGATTTCTGCTGAAAACCGTGCAGTTACCCCGGAAAAGCTGCTCACGCGGTTTATTCAGCGCACGGAAAATATGTTCAGGCATAGTTATTGGGTATCTCAGAGGCCAAACGTCATTAACCAGTAAACCAGAGAATTATATAGCAAATGGGCGCACTTGTAAATGAGAATGATCAACTACTGTATACTAATATACGTCGCTACTTGCATTACACTGTAATTACACTAGCACACGGGGAAATACATATTTTTCACTCCGGGTTCCCCCAGCCCGTTTTATAATCACCGAACTCCGCATTTCCCCACAGTTCGTGGCGAAACTGAAAAAGATAAGCTCGGACCCTGCCTCGGCACTTACTGAAATCGGAAAGCCGTTGGACGGATAAGCCGAGAATTATCCGAGGACATGAGGTCTCACCTCGGCATAAGGCGTTAGAGCCGTTGAAGCCGTTGAAGCCGTTCGGTGAATGACTGTTCCGTCGGCTTGTATCGGTTGATCCCCGGTAGAGGCGGAATATATATAAGAACTGAAGGAAAGAATCTACAAGTGTTCATGGATGAAATTATAATATTGAAGCAGAGAGCCTGCCCATTAACAAAAGTGACTATATAGACATCAGAGCTGGGGTACTTTACAGAATGCCGATTCCCTATACTGCAGACAGGAATGGAAATCGTGCCAAAAAGATGAGCGAGTAGTGGTTGAAATAGCTAACGAGGAAGCAGAAGCTACTCGGGCAGTTTGAACGGTTTCTGCCGTTGTCGTTCATTCCAGTGCAGTGTGTTGCTGATTCCCTTAAACCAGTGCAATGAATTGTGAGAAGTTTCAATCATTGGGAACGGATACTGCGAGGTTGTGACAGTGAGGAAGTCCCCCTTTTCCAACTCAAAACGGGATTTGCCGTCAAAGGAGCACCAAGCTGTACTCCGAGAAGAGTAAGGTACCCCGATTCTCAGTATTACAGACTCAGGCACCACGAGAGGCCTAAAAGACAGAGTATGAGGGCAAATAGGCGATATAAGCATCCCTGGAATCTCAGGGTGCACAAGAGAACCCCCAGCAGACATTGAATACGCCGTTGAACCGCTAGGAGTAGCAATAACAACACCATCAGCATCAATCGTAGTCAGATACTCACAGTCAGCGTAAAGCTCAGTCGTAGTCATATTCGGGTTCGGACCTCGGCCTACGACAACATCATTGAAAATAGTAACGACATGAATCGGCTCGTGCGTAGGAAAATTCCCAGATAAACACACAGGATTCTCAATCTCATCTCGTAGTACTCGCTGGTCCATTGGGATATGATTAGGCATAGCTTTCATAATTGTACAGGTAAATCGCATTCGCAGCGAAGTTCTGAACCCCTTTTCAATCACAGTTTTCACTATCTTCTCGTATTGATCAATGGGTGACTCACTGATACGCACATGTTAATAAACTATTAATAATCAAACTACAGGTCCCTCGAGAAATACTCACGTTAAAAACCCGAGACTTCCCAGCCCAAATCCCAAAACTGGCGGACAAGCTTGCTGAAACATCCAGCTAGCAAACAGAATTGTCCCGTCCCCGCCAATGGTTATTATGAAATCGTATAGTTCAGCTTCCGCTGCTACAGTATCCGGTGCCCACGATTTGATCCGCTCTTTATAATCTGGCTTCTCTGCCACCAGTTCTGCGTACCCAAACGTCTTCATATCCAAAACTATGTCCTGGATATGGCTAGGTATAGTTAGTATGATGCGCAAAACACACATAGTTCATTCAATTCCAACTTCAGCTTACACATTGATAGGGTTCCCGTTGTTTTCCAGATCCAGTAAATACTTTGTCACTCTCCTAGTAGCGATAATTGGCTCAACATCGTATATCTTGGCTGATATAAGAACATTCTTGACCTCCAGTTTGAGTGAGAATTTATTCAGCTTCCTGCCGAATTTCCGCAAAGCAGCCACCAGCTGCGTCACATCTCGCTTCGACATCAGCTTTGCGCGGCTTTCATCCGCCGAAATGTCACCTACACTGTCCCGAGATCGAACACAATGAAGTGTATCATCAGGCAGGCTGCTCAGCATCTCATTCAGCAGATACGTCGTGCAGGACTCTCCTTTCGGCTTTATCGGAGTCCCTGAAGCCGACGGAGAGTTGGCAGACGTCGTCGGAACACTGGCGTGATTCCCAGCTTCCACGTCAGAGTAATCACTGACATCCGAGACAGTTCCCGATTCATTACTGCTGGAATTGTAACGCGTCTTCTGCAGACGATCGTCTAACCCGCTCACCAGTTCCGGAACCACTTTGCCGTGTGCCGCCTGACAGGTTTTGATTTTGCACCCATCGCTGCCACAGATACCTTGAATACCCATTATAAAGGCGTTGGAAACCCTGTGCTAGTAGTATCTATTAGTATCACCTCTAGGATGATACTGATGAAACAGCTCTGCAGGAGTTTCGAGTTAGCAGACACTGCTGAAGGCTGAAGGTACAACAAACCAGAATTCACAATACTCCAAGAGCAGATATGTGATCAATTATTCCAGTTAGCAGCTCACGACGGCGTTATTGGGCCGTAGAATACCTATAAGTCAGTGATAATTTTCGCCGAGCTTTCATCGTCTCGTCTCCTCTTTGCTTGTAAGGATAAGGCAGATTCCTGCAGGAGATGACCACCATGCATGTGAGTACATCATCGTGCATGAAGGAAAGGGAAAGACCAGAGAGACAGTGGCAGACTGGGGCGTAGAAATACAGCTTAGCTGTAAACTTCGAGGTCATAAGACTCATGAGGGGTTCATATATACCTAGATACACCATTTTAGCACTTCAAATATAAACGTAAACTGTGTTGTACAGCACATATGTCTACCTGGAGTTTCACCCGTGTGACTCGATTACCGCACTTCACGTCTCAACGCATCCAGATAACGAAAAAAAATGAAAAAGCTGGTGAAATTTTACAGCATTGCGAGACGGGAGGAAAAGCTGGGTGCCTATGGAGTATTCAGCTGCTTAGAATCTCTTCTCTGTGTTTCTCTGTTCCCAGGTTGTTTGAGCAAGTTATACTCCTATTGATACTCGGAGCTGGAAACATGGTGGTACACCCAAAGCTCGTACCGTGGAGATCATCAGAAGAGCTCGAAACTCTCAAACAATGGTTCTACGATTGCAATGGAAACCCTGAGAACCGACTCCGGGCTATACAGAAGGTGCAAGGGTACCAGACTCGGGGAAACGTGCCTATTGCTGTGGAATCTACTGCGTCTATAATGTCTACTATTCTAAAAGACGACGAAGGACTTGATGCTCTGACTCTTCGAATGAGCTATACATTGGCTCTCATTCGATTCGTCAATGGAATACTTGATCCTGCTCAGCAGTCACAGTTTGCTATCCCGTTAACGGTTTTGGCCCGAAATTTGGATTTGGATTCTTATTTTGTTGAGGTGCGACACGCTGGAACACATGAAGAACTGCCCTCGCTTGAATCTTTGAGATATTTCGCTGAAAGGGCTCTCGACTGGCTCTGGAAACACTACTGGGACGTTCCAAGTGATGTTTCGCAGCAAAGAGATGGTTTGGGAATGCTGGAAAATGGCGAGGAAGCTATAGACGGAGACGAAGAAGATGAATTAGTGATAGCAGAGAAGATCAAAGAGTGTTTCAAAGAATGGCGCCGTTTACGACGGAATGACCCTTTCAAAGTGGTCAAACGAGGAGACGGGACTCCAGATGGGAAGAAATACTGGAAAATACTCAACGAGATTGAAAACTACATAAAGAACGATGAATCGCTCTTTTTCAACGCACTGTTATACAAAGAGATTTTAATATCAAAGAAGAAATCATTCAAAGTAAGTCAATACTCTATTCTATATTCCCCAATGTTTGACGAGTTCAACGTCAACGGGTTCGTGCGCAATCTTGTATTCTTCATTCTGGAGAAACTAGCTTGTCAACCTCTGGAAAAGCCAAGCCAGAGAGATCGATCAGATCCAATGGAGTCGCTGAATGAGCCGACATCAGCTGATGCTTTGAACAGCTACGTGCTGAGCAGTCAGCAGATCGAACAGCTTGTAGAGTGGATTGAATTTTTCTTGACACCACGAATAAAAACGCGGTCTTCTCCTTGGCTGAAATCAACTGATGATGTGGCTCTTATACTAGACATTTGTCGATTCAACACATTGCATAAATGGACCGACAGACTCCAGCAGTTCATCAAGCAAAACTACGGAGATCTTACACAACAGTCCAACGAATCTGAGAATCCGGCCATGTGTGGAGCTAAGCACACGATAGATGAATTAAAGGATGAGTCGGAAGATCCAGTTCATAAGCCTGCAATAGAAGAGGAATTGCGCCTTCTTAGGAAGAGACTGAAATCAGACAACGAAGAGTGTAATACAGACGATAACGATACTCCCAAGGAGACAGAATCAGATGTGCATATGGTAAATGGATGGTCATTCATCACAGAGTGGAAACCTACACCTCTGGGAGTTACTCTGGAGAACACAGCAAACAGCGAGGTGATAACTGAGAATATACAGTAGTTATGGCTACAAACAATGCATACGATGTAAATTAGCAATTTTAATATATGGAAAATACATTACTATAAACTGTTAGCAACTTGCTTCACTTTATGTAACAATACACCTAAATGATGACATTGAAGGTTGAATCAGACATCCCAGGAAGGACTGCAGCGGTCACAGACATACAAGAATGGGTTCTAGCGTATGCTACCGAGGAAACTGCGAATGTTAGGGTAGTTTTTCATCACTTTAAACCATTCAATGCCATCATTCTACGGTAAATAATAAAATTAACATACTATAATCTAACAGTTAGTACTTGTTCAGACAGCTTGACAGTAATAACCATCACTAGCACAAGCGGAAGCTGAATGAAAGCCATAGAGTTGAAGATCAGATAGGTAAATACTGGCAAGTATGAAGTTTTTGAATCTCGACCGAAATCGAAAAACAAAAACATAAAGACAAGCCTCTCGTCAGAGTCGAATCGGATGTGGAAAAGAAGAGCAGTTTTGTCATCATTTCAATTTCATTCAGGCCGTTTCCATTCAGGTTTCACACAAATGCTAGCAATGCTATTCCATAGACTAAAACATACCATGATCATTAAATTTCTCATCTAGCAAAGCCTACAAAAGCAGACCAGAAAAGACCAGCTAATCCGAAAACTCATCAACAGCCTGAAAGCCGTTCACACAGCTGGACAGTCAATTGATCAGTCGTCAGACCCACTGGCCTACTATTTATCAACTTCAGCCAACTACCAACAGTCAACTATAGTCAAACCACCTTATTCTCTACGATCCCACCCTGAAGGACTGTTCCTCTCCCTTATATATTCCTCTCGAGAACAGCAGTGGAAAGACGGCAGAAAATTTCAGAAATTACTGGAAAATTTATTCTTTCATATAGTGCCGAGATGTACCAGCCAAACAGCACGCTCAGCGTAGGTATCAGACCGCAAGGGGTCCACCGTTTCCAAGGTGACAGCAAGAGGAGACGCGAAGGCTAGAGCAAACAACACGTCTCACCCTGTAAGGATTATCGCGAGATTGATTGAATCGCACTGCTTCCTTCAGCTAAATGCTACTACAAGGACAGTTGATTCCTACAGGAATAACGGTAAACAGACAAGCATAGTTCGAGAAACATAGTAGCTATCACAATTGCTATACGGAATACCCAATATTAGTTTGCTGTACCTGTTCTGCGTCTGAAATACTACGGCTCGGGTCCTGAAGGAAAACTGATATATACTAATTTCGAAGATATGATATTGAGGCGAAACTCATGAGATGAGCGGGACATACAGCGCTCAGCTACGAGAGCTCGAGCGCGTCAATGCTGAGTTGGAGTTGAAAGTGCGGCTGCAGGGTTTGGATATTCAGCATTTGAGCAGTGAGCTGGAGAAACGTGATGCAGAATTGCTTGCAGTAACTTCAGAGAAGCGGAAACTAGAATCACAGTTACGGGATCATGAACAGCTGGAAGAGGATATAGACAGTTGGGTGTATGAAGTGCAAGACGAGGTTGCCGATCTACAGGCGAAAATCAGCGATTTGAATACTCAATTGGACAAGGTTAAAACAGAAAATGAATTACTTCGTCGTTCACGTCAGTATGAGAACGTTTTATCATCTGCACAGAGTCGCGAAAGCTTGAGGTTGACGATTCGTGGATCCTCAACGCCGGTGAGACTTCCATTGAGGAGCAGAGATGGGGGTTACACGTGGAATTCGCATGCTAGTCCGACTAGAAGTTCCGAAATTGAGCTTTTCAATGCTAAATACACGGAATCCGAGGAAGAGGACGAGGAAAACTCTACATCTATTTTCTCTTATCAAAATGAAAGCTCAATTGTCAGTGATATCGATCAAAGACCTCCGCTTTCTACTGTATACCTCCCACCTACAATTGGCAGCTATAAAGTGAAAGCGAAAGCAGTAGTGTCAGTTTCAGCTCCTATTATTGCAACAACTGGCACTCTGACTAGCGGCGCATCATTAGGATCAGCTAAGAACTCCGAAGGATTGGAACAAAGCGGGAAAAGCTCTCTGTATCAGTTTCTCCATAAGGACAAACGGACTAGACAGGCTTCCGAGCCCTCTAGTACTACACACAGCAGACTAGTGAGCTTTACAAAGTGATGGAAACGCTACAAATATGTGAAATATCAACGGGTTGATTGGGTTTATCTAAAAATGGGAATCATAAATGAAGTATAAATGGTACTAAATTCTGGAGTTTCTGATGAAGTGCGAAGCGTCCCTCAATTTGGAGACGAATGCGTCCTGAAGGGTCACGATTGCAAACTTTTGAAGACACATTGAGTATGATAGTTCCTATATTCCGCATCAAAATTTGAGACATTCCGTTGTCGGCTTTGTCTCTCAATATTTCAGCGTCGTAGGAACGTAGGTGAACTGAGTACGAATCGAGACGTTGCTGCTACCAGTATAGTCGGGTTTGCGAATCCAGGTGTTTGTCCTGTCTTTAAAGTAGTCGTCTACAACACCCTGACCGCACCATTACCCCGCTATTAGCCCGTCATTCAACTCAGCTCACATTTATTTCACTTCCATCAAACGCATCTTCGAGTAGTTATATCTGATTACATCATCTCTTTATGCCCAATCCTGTACGATCCTGCACAAATATGTACAGTGACGAACATCCGCGATGAGTCGAGCTCACCACCGGTTGTTCTCGTCGGAGTTTCTGTTTTCTGCCCTGGCACTCCGACTATAGCAATATTGCTTTGTTACCCACCCTGCTACGAGCAATTGCCTTTTCGAGAAAGCAATTCTGGAAGGAGCTTCATAAAAGCCTTGCTCGGAAAGTACTGTGGAGTAATACAGCACCTCCTGTTCGTGCAGGTGGGGATGACTCTCAGTAGCTAACCGGAACAATAGAAAGTCTATGACGACATCAACTGTACGAAGTGAGCAGTCATTCTTCGTTAAATCAATCAACTACATACCGTAGGCCTTCCACGGTTTATACAACAGGGAGCCGTTCACCCATCTTGCTCCGACATTCCCCATAACCTACACTTACATTTACACCTACACCGCTCACCAGCTACCCACCTTCCTCCATAGCTGACACCCTTAATTACAGTAACTGTTAAAACAAATTACATACCAAAAAAAAGGTGGCCGCATCTCGTCATCCCTGTGCAACAGGGTGTGAACTCTTACGAATCGTAAACCTAGTATTCCTCCCTAAACGGAGAAACGGGACTCCTTCGCCGTCTTCCGTCTCCACCTGCTGCCCGTTCATCGCATCATTCGACGCACATTCAATGCACTATTAATGCAACGTCCCCTTACATGCATAAAGCTAATTTTAACACTATCCCAATCAGGAAACACACCTCTAACGTTATTTCCAAAAACAGAATGTAAGATGTAAACAACACTTCACTTTTCGGATTCCCATAATCACACGGTTCGATGCTGAGTTTTCATCTATACTTAGAGGAATGTGAAAAGAAAGTAACTTGAAGTGAATGTTAACGATAGATTAATTGACAGGGATGGCACAGTATGGTCATAGCGGGAGTTTCGTAGTATCAGATTTCAGTTCTATTCAACAGGAAGTCTGTAATTCTCGAGGTACTTCTATTTACCTCCATCACTTATACAAGTACAGTCAATTGGCTTCTTACAGTTTTGAGCCGAGGGTCTTTTCGTTGCTCAAGCTTTACAAGTGTTGCCAGGAGCTATTTGAAGCCGCTGTAACAACACAGTAGAATTCTCTGTCTACAGGCCTGTCTGCTGCTTTGACGTACGCATTTCCGGTCGTCCATTACTGTTGTTTGGAAAGAAAAGACTATCATTCTCAGGTGAAAGTGAAGAAAGTCGGAAAACCGGTGTATCGGAACAGCAAACGGAATAGCAAATAAAAACACCATGAAACCATTCCGCTCTTGGGTGCATGTGTTCAGCATGTTCTTCCTTGCAGGGTAAGTAGCCGGTAGAAACGAGGATAAGTCGAGAGAACTAGGCAGAGATGGAATTGTTAAAGCTTGCCAGTAGAGAATTTCAGCGTACGGCAAATGAGCGTAGTGAATTGTCAGTAAATTAGCCAGCTTACTGGCATATTTGACTGAAGGGTTTTGCTTATAGTCGTTCTTATAGTCACCAGTAGCGGAGAGAGTATTATATACAAGAAAAGTATTATAAGTAGTACTGAGGAGGTTCAAACAGGAGACTTACCTTTAAACGGATTTTTTAGCACACTCTGCGTGCTTCCTATACTTCCTGCTTTTCATCTTCTCTCTTATTCTCTCCTTCGCTCTTCCAATATCTCATACTAACCCACAGATCCACCCTGCTTCTCCTGTTTATTGTAATGTCAGGATCGATCGATCATGCACCGATAAACAAATTCTACTGGCTGCAAGCTGACACTACAGGTATCCCTGGAGCACCAGAAATCTCTCGTTGGACTTTCTGGGGTATCTGTTCACCAAGAAACAGTGGGAATAACGGTAACTGCACACAATTAGCACCAGCTTTCCCATTCTCACCAGTAGATAATTTCGATACAACGGAAAACATTCCAGACTCTTTCGTTGAAAACCGCGATACTTACTACTATCTTACCCGATTCACATTTCCACTGTACATAATTGGACTTGGATTTTGCGTTATTGCCCTGATTATTTCAATTGTAGCCTTTTGCTCAACTACAGTTTCAATTATATCAACAATATTCGGGTTTATCTCATTTATTATGGTCCTGGCTGCTACGTGTCTTGCAACAGCAGCTTACGTTATGGGGAGAGATAAATTTAATGTACAGGGAGATCGAGCATCACTAGGCCGGGATATGTTTGCTATGTCCTGGACAGCCGTTGCAACTCTACTGCTTTCTTTTATTATCGACTGCGGTTTTTGCACCCGAAACGTTTACAGACGTCACAAGATGCATATGGAAGCACAGGAACGATATGAACAATCTGAAGTAGCAGAGAAGAATGGTCAACCGTTTGATCAGTTTGATTTGAACTCAGGCGGGCTACTGCATACAAATGACTACGCTACAGCTGGACAGAATCGCCAATCATATCTGTCGGCTATCCCTCAGGACGAGGATATAAATATAAGTACAGATGTGGCAGCTCCGCAAGAAGATTCCGAAACTGGTACGGGGATTCGATTCCACAAAGTGCGGAAAGACCGATCTGATTAATTGAGGGGCTGAGGGACTATTTGGAATGAAATGTAACAGAATATAGTAGAACGACGACACAATGTCTCGCTCTTTATTTACCACCGGGATGAAATGATTTTTTTGATGCTGTTATAGATTCAACTGCTTGTAGGAGTCTGCTTGTAACAGTTACATAATAGCCAGAGACTGCTTTACAGGCCTCACAGTGTATACAATCCTTCCAGGAGACTGTTGAGATGTAGATGTAGTTCAGCTTTGCAGCGGAGGTGATATCGGATCCTAGAATGTTTATGCTGTGATATTTATATGCTCTACAAGTCAAGTGATTTCCAATATAATTGCGTACTGCCTTGCAGCTATCCTGGTTGGACATTGACATAGTTGCTGCTGATTCTCTTACTCTGAAGTGATGAAACTCCCATTTAAGAGGATTCGCTCTATACAAATTTACTCTCACTCCACTGTATTCTCAATAATTCCATACTCTCATTTCTCTTCCTTTCCCTTTCCTCAACATTACTCCCTCAACTTCAAATGACTCTCAACTATTCTTTCTCCACATCACAGACTATTCCAAACTACATCTCCCTACCTTCCCGTCGACTCATCTTACATTTCCAGCCTACACTCTTACTGCAAACTTTTAATCTACCCTACATTTAACATTTAATCTACCATTTATTCCCGTACTTCTGTATTCTACTTTCCCATCAACTACGGGCTGTAAGGCTGATGGTTGTGGCGCGGCCGCTTCTTCGACTTGACAAGCGATTTGTACTCATTTATCATTGCCGAAGATAAACTCCGCTGCCGCGTACTCAATGTGTACTTCCGACTCGACGGTGGTGTCGTCTTCTCCCTCCGAGAGGATCCCGAGCTCATACCCTGAGGATCTGATCCTATACTGTACTGAGATCGAGTATTAGTCATCTTCGGCTCACCGTTTTGCTCGGCTTTCGCTTCCATTTTCGGGAATTCGATAGGTTTCACTTCCCCACTGGCATCGTTGATGCAGCTGCCGGAATCTCGAAGCATTGGCGAAGGCGGAACGCTAGAAGTTTGCGAACTACAAGCGGAACCCAAGGGGATAGTGTTTTGGCGTGTGGCAGTCGGCGAAGGTGTTTTCCCACCGCTTCGCGTCGACACGTGGGTAACAACGTGCGCCACCACTGTTTCCCGCAGGGTATCGGCTGTCTCTTCTGAAGCGTAGGCCGTAGTGACTGTCGCTTCCAGTTGTACCACTGCTGGATTGGACTGTTGTGTTCTGGGTTCCTTTGCCGCTGCTTCGGTGTTCGGATGTGCTACAGTTTCTGTGGTTTGTGTCACTTTTTCTTCCTCGGCTTGCTTCCCCGCTTCCGTCTGCGCCACAGTTTCTTTATCTTTTTCTGCTTCCGTCTTTACTTCCGTTTTTCCTTCCGCCTTAGATTCCTCCTCAGAATCCTTCTTATCCTCCTCGGCTTTCGGCTCCACCTCATCCAGCAAACTCCGGTACGTCGTATTGGCCGCCTTCTTCGGAGTTACAATCCCATGCCTGTCTCCGCGGAATCCCGAAGGATTCAGCATACTACGGAATGGTCGGCCCGAAGTCACTTTCGGCGCACTCGCTACATCCAACATCGATTTCACTCCGGCAGTTCTACCGTGGCTTTTTTGTGCTCCCGAGTTGTTCGATCTCTCAGATTTCTGAGATTTCTCCGATTTTTCACCTTCCGAGAAATCCGACTTCTCTGACTGCGCGTCTTCCGAGCTCGATTCCTCAGACTCCGAATCTGATAATTGGAACCGCCGCATACCTTTCAAGAACGACCCGTTGCGGATCCGACTGTGAAGCTCTTCATGTATATGGTGCAGTTCTTGCTGTCGTTTCTTCACGTGCTCACTCAGCTTATGAGCTACAGTATCTTCAATAGATTCGTCTTCTCCGTGTTCCTCCTCTGTCTCGGCAATGGCCTCGGTACTCCCGCCGCTGCCACTGCCGCTTTCTCCGTCAAACACATCGTCTCCAACGTAACGATCTTCGAAAACTTCCGGGAAATCTAAATCGTAGTCCTCTACACACGTGTCGAAATCGTCCAGATACGGGTTATACAGAATATCAAACACCGTAGCCCGAGAATCCGGCTTGGGATCCAACATAAGTAGCAGAATCTTCACTAGCGCTGGGCTCAACGTACGGATACGGCCCAAAGCGTTCAACGGAGTCGCATGCGACGCTGCATGCGCACTCAGTGACGACGTATAGTGGTTGTGCGTCAATCCTGCCGAGGACCCGGAAGCGGAAGCCGAAGGCGCAGCAGAAAGCATGGCTAGCGACGCCGTCGACCCTGAAGCTCTTTCTAACGTTGCGCCCTCAGCAAGTTCCCCTGAAGCTGTGGCAGGGCTCGGCAAAGCGCTCTCTGTTTCTCGCTGTACGGCTTCCGCATCCATACTGATGGAATTAAGCAGAATCATCCGTTTCCGACTCAGCTTTGTATCCCGATACCCTGGCACGGTCATCACAACAGACTCGTAATGCTGTTGAAAGTCTCGGAAGTTTGCATCCAGCAATGACGGCTCCTGCCAGGGCAACGACATGAATTCGATATTGTACAGCGTGACACCTAACGCCCACACATCTACTTTAAACGGGTCGTACGGTACAGCCGAGGAGCCCTGATCTTTAGCAGCCAGAACTTCCGGTGCTAAATACGGTGCCGAGCCTACAAATTTCGTACTACGGCGAACACGGAACTGTTCCGGTTCTTTACTGCTACGGGGGTTCCGACGGCCCTGTGGGAGCCGAGCAAACTCCGGTCGGTAGTCTAACTGACCCACTAAAGCGTAGATATCGTCCTCGTCGCCGTCGTACTGATAAGCAAATTCGCAAGTCCCGAAATCTGTGAGTTTTACCTCATTGCGGCTGTTCACCAGGATATTTTCAGGCTTTACATCGCGATGGACAATACCGTTTTTATGCAGATAGGCCAAACCTCGGACAATTTGCTTGAAAATGCAAGTCCGTTCGTCCATGGGTATGACATGGTGATACTTCCGGTGAGACATCAGAATAGAGAACAAGTCACCCGACTCGCAGTACTCTAAAACAATCCCTAGCCCGTGGCCCAGGGAAGGTTCCGGGTCTGCCGGTTCAGGATTTTGTGCTAATCGTATTAAAGCCAGGGTGCGCACCAGGTTTGGATGTTTCAGGTTCTTGGCTAGTTTGAATTCCCGGCTCACACGGCGATAGTACTGTTCGTAAGTTTCTGAGCGGTAGAGGAAAGTATTGAACTTCTTTAGAGCAAAAACGTGGTTGGAAGATTTACGGCATACAGTAATTACAGCACAAGTAGCACCGGTCCCAAGGGATTTGCTTTTGAACGTTGTCTTCTTGCGGTACGTTCCAGGTTTCCCGTTTGAGTTGGGCGCATCCACTTCAATGACTCTGTCCTGAGTAGTATAGTATTTTTCATATTCTTGGAAAGAGGATAGACAGAATGGTTTGAACGCCGGGGAAACCAAATCCTTCGGATCTGCGATTGGTTCTTGTGGTTTCGGGAGTTTTGCCGAGCCATGCGGACCGTCCTCGGATGCGATGGAATGTTCTGTCGGTCTGTGTAGTCCCATTTCTGTCGCGTAAGCATTCTTTACAGATGTGTCTGTAAACAGCGGAGCGCCTTTCCGTTCCGGGGCTCGGGAATTCGGTTTGAGTCCCTTTGTGGCATCAATTTGTCGTGGCACTGCTGCGCCACGTTTATTTTGCAATTCAGTATGAGCTCGTTGTGCTGTGGCGTTAGGTGTGGCTAAACCTACATCGGAATTGTGTTTTTTGAGTAATCCGCGTTTCGGTTTGTGATCCGCTTCATCATGATGTTTGTGGCCGAATATTTTGGACAGCGTATGCGTTTTGCGGATCTTTTTCGGCTCTTTATGGCTGTTCGGATGAACATGATGGTCATGACTCGGGAGTTTCGATTGCTGAGCCACCGCTGCGGGACTTGCAGCTTTCTGAGGCGGCTTTTCATGCTTGTCGACATCCTTCGGTGTAGCCAGCATACCGGTAGGAGTTCTCGCCATAGTAGAGCAGGAATCGTCATTCGGTGCCGCTGATGGTTCAGGAATATCCACCGAGAGAGCTCCAGGGGCAGCAATGTGCTGTTGGACTGCCGGGGCCGCATGAGCAATAACTGGTGGAGCGCACATTGTGAGAGGTTCCGAATCTGTCGTTGGTTCCGGCGATTTACCTTCTGGCGACGAAGTTGGCGGGGTAAGCGGCGTACCTGGTGGGTTCCCTTTGTCCTTTACAGCTTCATTTGACGGCTCCTTTGTGGGTTCCTGCGGCTTGTCATTTGACACCTTTTTCGGTACTTCGGTTTCAGGTTCCTTGTGTTTCTTCTTTTCAGGAGTAACAGAGCTCTGAGCTGCCGGTGCTGCCGGTGCTGCCGGTGCCGCCGGTGGTGTAATGGGTTTTCTCCCCGTCAGAGCCCTGAAAGTTCTGTGTTTACTCTTTTCCGGGGCTGGACGGTCAGATTTGCCCTTGTGCCTGCTCAAAAGTCCCATGGCTGATACACTAGTATGATTCAGGGTCCCTTAGGTACGAGTTAATACTCAGAATTCACAGCTAAACAGCGAAAATGGCCAACCAGAGTTGAGTCAGAGATATGAGCAGAAATGCTCTGGATGTGTAGGTTAGGTAACGGTTTTCTCATGTATCTGCTAAATTTTTTGCTCAATAAACCTGAAATCTGCTATAAATCAAACAGAAAACCAACAATCTTCCTGTACTGAACGCTCAAAAGCAGCGAACGTGCTCTCACCTCTCCGTCTTCCAACAACTACTCTTCTCTCACTCGCTGGTTCACCGGTATATTTCCGTTGAGAGCGCCGAAATACTGGATGAGCATGCAGGAGGCTGCATGGGCTTACGAGGGTCTTGCGGCTGGATTGATTTTACTTACGGTAATAGGAGGGTCTCAGAAATGAGGCGCAGCATGCAGGTGGTTGCTCCTGATGCAGATGGATGCATGAACTTGCAGACACTTCCTGAGGTGGAACAGAGGAGAGGGTAGTAATGGATGAAGAAGGGGAAGAAGAGAAGAGAAAGGAAGAGGGAGGAATACAGGAATGGATGGTCGTGTTTATATTATTCTATATCTTTGATTAGTGTATATACTGTAGATGGTATTGCAGAACAGTTCCGTAGGCTGGCCAGAATTAGCGTGAACTGCGCGAGTGCGTGAAACTGAGAAGGAAACGAATCCAGTAGTTGTAGCGAAGACGCAAGGGAAACACGAGGATGGCAGCCGCAGGCTAACCGGCTAAGCCTGGCACAGCAAGAAGCTGTTTTCGGGAGCATGAAGAATGCGAGGGTCTCAGGGTTCAAGTAGTTCCCCATATTTTATGTTGGTACATAGAATAATAGACATGTTCGATAGCCAACAGATGAGGTCGTAGGGTTCACTTCCCTGTACGTCTATTAGCATGTAGGGAGGCCGTACAGGGCAATGAGCCAGGAATGGGAAGCATTCAGCCTTTCAAGATACGAGGAATCCATCCTGAATTCATATAGTGCATTCAGTATGAGCAGTTTATATTAAAATGGCGTAGTTAATAATGGCAGGTGGAATGTAGTTCTGGCAAGAACAGGTAACCGTGGGGCAAGGGCAGCAAACGATGACGAATAGAAGCCCAAAAATAAGGAATAACAACATTATAGAATGGAATATAGCGAACTTTTGACTACATTGTACTGTAGGGTGGGATATATGAGTCAAATAAGCATGGAAGCATATTGAGAAGGGGAATAGTAGCGTAGCTTCTGTGAGAATGCGTATACCGAGCCGAGTAGCGAAGTATGTTGCGATCTCCAATGATTACCAATGATAAGGAGAATAATGATGAGCCAAAGCAGCATTGTAAGAGTGGATGTATAAGTTGACCAAACACTAGGAAGCAGTGCTGCCCAAGAAGCAGAATGTTGACAAGCAGTAATTATAAGAGGTAGAAGGTCAAATTATTTATCGGTGAGAATAAAAATGAATAACCAAAGATGAACAACCAGATGAACAACCAGATGAACAACCAGATGAACCATACGAACAAATAAAAATATGCCTAGGAGTAATTTTACGAAAATCTCAACACCCAACTAACGGTACTTTCATTCCCTTCTAAATCAATTGATAGGTAGGTTATTTCTCACGGAATGGAAATTTGTACAGTTCCTGCTTCATCTGATACGAAATTTGTATTGTAGATTCCATAGCTGACGATTTGAACACCTAACGCAACTACTTTGACATCTTTCAATACAATCTTCCATTTTCAAACATGCAGCACCGGGAAACTTGGCTACTTTCCGGTGAGAATCTATTATGAAGAATCTACGAAACAGCAAAACTCAAAGGAGAAAACTGTGAATGATATTGTATTGGAGGAATGCAATGATATATGACCGCTAGAGAATTTAAATCGGTCAAAGTGAAGGAAAGAAAACTTGAAAGAAGAAATGAAGGTAAACAACTAAGTTTATCACGGTTATAAAACCGTTTTCAGCTCATATCGTCTCTCAGATTCCGTTTCTCACAAAAAATAATACACTAATGATAAAAAACACATAAAATACACGATAAAGTAATGAACAAAAGATATAAAATAAATAAATAGAAAAGACAGAAAGAAGAAAAATCCCGAGTAATGCCCATTAGATAACACAATAACCCATCAAATATCACCTCCATCCGTACTTGTGCTGTCCTGAAGCTAAGTTTCCATTATTTGAAGCTCCAGTATTGAGACCCACACTACTACTACTACCACCTGAACCACTCATACCGCCAGAGTTATTCCCCTTGCTCTGGCTGCGCACACCCAGTGGATTCTTTGAGAAGGAAAGACGAATACCCCCCTTCACTGAATTACTCAGTCCACGTCCATACAGTTCAGTTAAAGCTCTGGTTGCGTATGCCACATCCTCAAATTCCACAAAGCACATCGGCCCATTCCCTTTATTTTTAAAAGATAACCGTTTGTACCCGCGTTGAGACGAGAATAAAGATTTCAACTCCTCCTCGCTGGCATTCATCGGCAAATTTCCAACATACAACGTGTTGCATGGCGGATTCTGATCAGCAGGATTAGCAGGCGGCAGTACTCTCCCACCATTTTGCAGTACTTGCAGAGAGGTAGAAGAAGAACCAGGTGAATACTGCATAACTATCTTACTTGCAGCACTCGGCGGTATCTGCCCTGGCCCGTGTCCAACTCCATTAACCAGAGCCATTGGTGACTGTGGAGGAGACGTTATGCTCAGCTCCTGTAAGCTACGAGCAACATCCTCTGCACCATTCTCTACTGTTTTATCCCCATCTGGGCCATTCTTCTTGCCTACAACGCTAGCAACTCCACTGCTAGAACCACTTCCTGGTATGCTACTGCCTACAACTGTACTAGTAGAATCACTAGGCGGAGACGCAGGAGGGTACACATCATGAGAGAAGGAAAACCGTGACCCTCTAGCGGCAACTCCAGTTACACCGGTTGGAGCTGTACTGGAAGTTGAAGTATTGGTCATGCTGTTTGAGGAAGCTGAAGCCGATGATAGATCTGACAAAACGCCAGAAAATGACGACCTCGTAGACCCTGGTGACACTGTAGAAGCAGCAGGGAAATGCGCTCCGCTTGCAGACATCCCAGCAGTACTGCCAGCTGCGCCAGCTGTAAGCGGGAGCTGTTTACCACTTCCTGGCGCTGCTGTGGCGGACACTGGAGCAGTCTTGAGCTTCGGTATGTACTCAGGCGCCGTTGCGGAACCTGCCGATGTACTCCCTGCGTACTGCCTTGGCCCAAACAATTCACATTTCAATGGTGCTCCATCGAATAAATCACCACGTCCATCAAGCATAGAACAACAGTACTGACCGCTCTGATAACTGTGTAGTTGTACCACCCCCGTTTTTGATTCACCTGGCACAGATCCGTCAACTGAAGTCTTTTTGAATTCGCAACCAGCAAAATCAGGTATCAGGGCGAAAACAAGTCTCAGTTCTCGCACAGTAACGTCAGATGGGATATTGTGAATGAATAGTGTACACATACCTTGCATAGGCTGTTGACTAAGGAATCCTGGTGCTGGCCCAGGGAAGTAAGTACTTGTTTGTCCAGGTGGGATCTGCGAGGGGATACCAGACGGAGGAGCTGAAGTAGCGTTACCAACTACAGGGTTAGAACTAGCTGAGGATGTTGTCCCTAAAGATGGGGTAATAGATGAGAAATTTTGAGGATAAGCACTGAGTCCTGGTGTAGTTATACCGATATTGAAGTTAGAAGCAGAGAAACTACCACTATTTGGCCTCACTTGTGATTGATTAGTTAAATTTGGTCCTGATGGGTGCCGCTGAGTGTCGATTGGTGTATTCATCGACAAGAATGGCTTAAAAGTATCATAAGAGCTGTGAGAGTTGTGCGACGTTGACGAATGTCTTGGTGCGTTACCGGTAAATGGGATATTCCCAATAGTTTGCTCTTCAATAGAGTCCATTAGCAGTGAATGCTGTTGACTTTGTTGACCCTGAGCAAGTGGCGGTGCGCTGTTTGGTAAACCTGAGGAATGAGCCATTTGTGCGTCAAAGGGGGAAAATAGTGCCCCAGCTGACGCAGGAACCTGTACCTGTGAATTGTAAGAAGGGGTATTCCATATTGATTGTCGTTTAGGCATTTGACTATTTGGCATAAATCCTGCTGCTGGATCAGTTAAATTACTACCAGAAGATAAAGCAAAATTACTCGCAGCTGCTGGAAGATCCGTCGGAGACGGACTGTGCGAAGCCTGCGCTGTTTCTTGCTTTGATTCAGCTTCTTTTCCCGTAGGAAGGTCAAAATTTGTCGTATCCCCCATAGTTTACAACTATATAATGCTGACTAATATAAATGATTGCTGACTGTCTAAAATAAAAGACCAGTATGCTTGATAGAAATGTACCTTTGCAGGGGGAATAAGGAATAGTGTTGAGGCTAGCGTTGAAACCTGAATCAGAAACTCAAGTGTTGTATGCGAAGCCTCCTATAACAGTATAACAGTATGATATGACCTTATGAAATGATAAGGGGAAGGCAGTTTAAACTGCTAAAAGACCAATGCTGGAGGAACGCGACTAACAGGCAACGCACTCAGTGATTCTCTGTAGTGGAATGCGTCAGGCCAGTTACTTCTCTCACTAGGGCAATTGTCAACCCGTAGGATGGAAAATGGTGGCACAGTGAAGCGGTACCGCAACGCAGAAAAGCGCAGTCTCCCAGACGCTGGAAGGCGCCACAAGTAACTCCGAGCTTCAGCTGCTGCACGCCCTGACACTCACAGCGCGCAGGTTCTTCGTTGTACAGACTTTACAGCAGTTTGCCACTCCTGTACTGCTTTAAACTATTGCAAGAAACTTATTACCTTCTCTTGACCTTAAATCCGCGGGAATAATTTGTATAACCCAGTATTCCAACTACAAATACAGCCCACTAAAGCTTGTAAAGCTTCTCAATAATATTCTGAACACCAATCCACTGTTTTCCTCTCCTTTATTCAGCCATATATTCTGTTCTGCTCACCTACTCCTTGGAAAAGCTTTTGCCATATCTCAATCAATTTCTATTTCCTCTTCCCGTTGTGTAGTAAAAATGGGGCGGAAGGGGGATAGGGTGTGGCGAGAAAGGCAAGCAGAATTGGGTTTGTATGCCTGTACGTATTGATTGGCGTGTACGTAGCAAACGGTTGGGGCGGGGCGGGACGAGATGCGAAGGTCGGGGAGGGCGTAGTTGAGTAGATGAAATGGCGGTGATCTGAGAGGGAAATGGGGAAAAAGGTGAGAGTGAACGGTAGTGAGGGAATGTATACTTGTGGGGGTATATTGGAGAAGTTGGAGATGGATTTGCTAGCTTGGAGTGGGCTTTGATGTGACTGAGAACAAGAGAGACATATTGAGTGGCTTTTCACTTAGTTGAGTACACTTAACTTCGTTATACCGGAATGGGCAATGCGGCTCATGTGACCGGGGTAGCGCCGGGCTTTGACACTGTGGTAACTATCAGCACGCTCGCTTCCGGGTTAGTGTCATCAATTAGAGTTTGAAACTTATCTGCCGTGTCACCAGGGTTGGATGGACGATTACGTGATCGACTAAAACCCTGGGGGAAGCAGGAGGAGACGTGATGAGATGGAAGAGATGGATGGAAATGGGGATAAATAGCAGTATATACAGCTCAAGAGCGACGGAATACACATACATGGAATTTTACAACAACAGGAATAAATACTGTAAACGTGTTATATGTACATGAATCTCTAATACTATGAGACAGCTTCATGCACCTCTAGAAACCTGACTGCTACTTCATAGATTTGGAAGAAGGAGCTTCGTCGACAGCCAGAGAAACGACATCGACTTCCCCAGTCTCCAAATCATACTTCCGGTCTTCCGAATACTCCAGCGATAAGCTCTCGCTCTTCTTCCGGGCAGTACCCACACCAGCGATACCCTTCTTCTGATCCTCTCCTAACCAAGGTTTGTATTGATCGCCCTTAGGATTCTTCGGGAACAAAACGTACACCACAGTTCCAAGGATAGTAAATACAAATCCAAGGTAGTAGATCCAGTAAGCTTTATACCCGAATAACTTCAGACCGATAAGCAAACCCCAGAAATCTGACGTCAAAATCGACAGATTGTAGAATGAGGCAGATGTCATACGGAAGAGAATAGGCGTAGTAGTATAAATGATCAACATGACCAACGTGTATCCTACCAAATAGCCTCCAACTTTCCCATTCCAATTGGCTGCCGCAATAGTTGCCCGGTCAAAGATAGCAGCTTGAACTCCCATAATAATCATTGCCCAGAATCCCAACTGTCCAACAACCATATACAGAGGCTTCTTAGAGACCAGAAACTCCTCAAAAGTATTCGAAATACCATAGCACGTTGCTGCGACAATAACAAAGGCGTCACCTTTGCCCATGTCAGTAGCAGCATAGTTCCGGCCTTTGATCACATCCCCAACTGTGACTAAGACCATACCTCCTATACAAACAGCAATACCCAAAATCTGAATCCAACGATACCGCACCTTCAAGCAGAGGAACGACAAAATCACAACCACGCAAATAGCCCAAGAATCGAGAATCTGAGCTGAGAGCAAGTCCGTATAGTTGTACGCCAGAACAATGAAATAGTTCCCTTGAACATCAGCAAAAGCTAACAAAAAGAACTTCCAACCATCCTTAACAACCATCTTGAACCAGCCTTTAAACCCAATCCGATACATAGTATAAGGCGTGAAAACTACGTTCAGAGTAGCATAGGTAATCAGAGACTGGATTGAAGGCATGTTGGCTCCATTGTCTGCAATGTAGGTTGTGAAAGTGTTTGTTCCAACTAAACACCAGGACAAAATCTGGCCATGGATAATCGTGATCCAGAAGTGCCAGGTTTTCATAGTAGCCAGAATATTAGCAATGAAAATGTGGAATCGCTCTTTATAAGTGAGTTTCATTAATTCATCTGGCTCCGTACGATCCTCTTCACCCCCAGTTGGACAACTCTCCCTGGTATCAGTAACAATCTCATCATCTTTAAGGTCCTTCCCTTCGAAGGATTCAGATCTCTCAACAAAGCTCATGTCGTTAGTAGGGTTTGATGTAGTATAGGAGTGGAAATATGCTTCTTTTAGCAACGGCTCGGTCATCAAGTGTTCTAGTAGCAAAACACAGAAGAAGAACACTTGAAAGGTAATCTGTGTCGATCCCAGCTTTCGCTTATGGGAATCAAGTAACTACTGTCTGTTTTGAGTCTCTGCTTTGTCCTGTCAATAGTATATTCTCTACAACTGTCTACTATTACAATATACACTGGGAGATAGTCGAAATGAGTTGCTTCAACTTCAGTTTTCCTTCTGGAAAAATTTCTACTGTCTCAAATCAGGGTGGCCGGAAAAGTACGCACATGACGTAATCATATATTAAACTAATTCGGAATAGTGCATAATTGTGCAGGGCGGCTAAACTGAAGTATCGGAAGAGTTCCTCGGAAACGGTAAAATGTGGAGTAGACGGATTCGTTGAAAGAAACCCGAGAACCGTTTAAAGCGGCCTACGAGTTTTCAATGGGGAGAATTGATGACTCAGGCCTTTTCATACGTCTTCGGGGTAGGTGAATGTACGCATAGTTGGCGTTGAAGCATTCGGAGAAGTCCCTTTGCCCGAGGCATTCTCCCTCGAGGCACACTAT
Organism: Sporopachydermia lactativora; assembly: GCA_030579575.1. Classification (NCBI taxonomy): domain Eukaryota; kingdom Fungi; phylum Ascomycota; class Sporopachydermiomycetes; order Sporopachydermiales; family Sporopachydermiaceae; genus Sporopachydermia; species Sporopachydermia lactativora. The sequence goes on along the minus strand of JAKTRH010000038.1, from coordinate 22,859 downwards.
ACCCATATCCTTGAAATAGATATTTGCATTCTCCCATTATTCCATAATTCTATAATTCCATTATTCCGTCGTTGTAATACATAATCACACAGAGGTCCTATAATGACCGACAGCTGGCAGGCAGAACCATGCTCAGTGTGTCTCGACCATCCAGGAGCTAAGCCGATTCTCCCGTACTGCATATCGGGAGTATTCCTCCGTAATACGGTAACTGGGGAAGAACTTGTAGCGTCTATCATCCCCACAATCCTTCTGAGCATGAAGAATGACCCGAAACTAGAGATCCTTATTACCACTCAGTCATTGATAGACAAATATACAGTATCGTGGACTACTGGTCATATTGATAAAGCTGAACGTCTCACGGAATTAGACGAATTCCATTCTAAGCTCATATCCTCTGGATTTGAATTTCTTCCGGATCTGAACAGACAGGTGAACCCCAAACTGGCTGATATTGTCAATACGGACGATCCGCAACAAGCAGGACTCCGGCAATCGTCTCTTTATGCGATTATAATACGACCAAATACGCCCATATATCCCCATATTGTGTTCAACAGGAAAGAACCCAATCTGCGTCCTATCCAGCTCATCAGTGACTCCCCAACTTTGAAGCCTGCGATCTCCCTAATATGCTACTCAAGCCCTTTCTGTCTTGCCAATCCCGCTCTGTTCACTGGGTACGTATCTACTGGCACTATGAGTTACCGGTTGCCTTCTTCTGTAGGATATCTCACTGATCTTCGGTATTTAGAAGGAATGGAGGGTGGCCTGGTAGCTATACGTGATATTTCTGAGCTCAGGCCCTTGAATGATACAAGAAAACCCCTTAAGTCTATTGGTTTGGTGGCAGGAGAGTACAGGAAATCATCTGGAGAAGGAGATCTGACGTTGATAGTCCCATGGTCTTCTATATTCCCTCAAATGGTTCAGCCCCACCATCCAAGCATACCCTCTGAACCGAAACTGAAAGCAAATTTTACTCGGTCAGTTCTTGCTGTGACGACTAGGGCTTCAACAGGCAACCTAATTTGGGGCTCAGCTGTTCTTATAAGTCCTACAATGCTAGTGACAAACCACCATGTGGCGTCCTCTTCGAAACACCGCGTGCATGTTTGGTTTTCCAACAGGCAGCATGCTGAAGCACAAGTTCTGCCATCACCAGTAAAAGGTTTAGACGTCACATTCCTCCAGCTATCTTCTCCAGTTCCTTCGTATCACGTTCCTGCTATTGTAGATGACTCTCCCGATTGCTTTCAGCCTGGTACACCCGTAGTATCAGTTGGATTTGGGATTTTATCGCCCTTGGATGCAATAGACGAAATTGCTCCAATAGTTTCGCGCGGGGTGATTTCTTGTTCCATCAGCCGTGATGTCCAACTGCAGGATACTCAGCTGAAAAGCACGCCAGTTCTTTCAATTGGATCTGCTGGGTGTTGGAACGGTTCATCCGGAGGAGGGGTATTCACAAGTAATGGACTTATTGGTCTGATGGCTAGCAACGGGAAGAACGAGCAAACTGGACAAATATACCCGTTTCTTGCTATGAATATCCCACTCTACAAACTGCTGCCATACTGCCTGGAAGTGTTTGAACGGCGGAAACGTGGAGAAAAAATTTCTGACGAGGTTGTTGATAAGGAGGTGACTCAACTGTGGGATCTTCAGAGTATTCACAAGCAGAAAGTAATACGGGAGAGCAAACTTTAGTTTTGTATTTAGTTGTGAGAAAAATGAGAGAATATGAAGAGTATTGACGATTTAGGGTGGAACGTTCATCACTTTACATGCTGCTGGCTGTTTTGATTTCGAAATTGCATAGAGAGAATGGTAGAATTTGAGGAGTTCTGCATTCATATTGGAGAAGAATTATACAAATCTAATAGATACTGCTATACGATGAACCGACAAATGAATAGAACTGGGAACATTAGCAAATATATCAAGACAGAGCATCTCTGCATTATTGATTCAATGTGCCACGTAGTTATCTGTTTGAGCCTCAAGGAACATCATCTTCTGCGAGACCTGTCCTAAGATAACAAATAAAACGGTAAATGATCTCAGTTAAGCAGCTTAAAACAGTTCAGGTACTATGGGTACGGAATTTAGCGTTTTTTGAAAGCAAATGATTATCGTATGTGAAATGCCTATTGTCTAAATAATTTACAGAACAGCTGCTAGTCAGAACGTACGCGAAAGGCAGTTTCAAGATATTGGAAAGTGATAATAAACGAATCTCGATAATTATGGAGAATCCAAGAGCCTATTTATGTAGATACCTTACATCCGATCTTCAGAAGAGTGATAATACCATGAAGCATTCAATTATAATTGTCCTGATATTAACAAATCCACGCAATAATATAAACCGAGATTTATATTAGTCAAAAAACAAGTTCAGTCTCAGATTTCAAAAATAATAATATTAAATATTGAATATTAGGTATTAAAAATCAGCCTGGTGTACAGTGAGAAGCCAAGAGATGGCGGCCAATCGTCATAGCCGTGTAATTCTGAAGATATCAACCAATCGCTATACTGAAACTGAAGGTTATAGCTGGAACAATCATTTAAAAATGACTTCAAAATTCATTACTCGGGACAATTGTATACCACTTGAAAGGGATCCTCGTTCAGAAAATTCCTCGTAGTACAACCAGTTACCCCAGACTCAGTAATCGCTCTTCAACGGACTATGATGCTCTTCTCAACTTTCTATGTAAAAGCAACTCTCTTCTCGAAACTGAATAATAATTTATGGAAAATAAGAGGTATAGTAGACAGTTAATTAATCAAGCTATTCACAGTTATTGACAGTTACATGAGATCACTTGACTTCGAAATTTATGGAGAGCTGAAACGACACTGAAGTACAGCACTACTATAGGGCAAAGAAACAGACGATTCCAGCGTTGTGACCACTTTCATGCTACACTCCTATTATTAATTACACTATGAATCGTATATGCCTTCAGTTATAACCTCTGTTCTCTTCCTCAGTTGCTGCCGAACTTGAACTTGAGACGAATATGCGAATTCCCGGGTGTCTCTATGCCTGAGCTTAATCGCAGTGGTTTCCGGATGCGGATAAAGACGACCGTTAAGGCTCCAAGAATGCATAAACCTTGTGTCGTTTACTAGGATATACCACACAATAAGGTTAAGATGCGCCCAAACCTTAGTTTTTGAAAAAACGCTTAACCTTATTCCGGGAACTGGAACTCAAACTGAAGGAGGGTGAAACCATGAGAGCAACTCGGCGATTATGCGGCGATTATAACTACTTGAGGGTCCTAGTGGAGTTGGTATTTTGAGCTGACTACATCAAAAGCTTAAGCTAACTGAGGAAATATTATAAGTTGATTGATTGATTGTTCGACACTACCCTGCGTCAGTCAGGTGATGTCTCGCGAGCAGTATTCTTTTACAGCACACCAGGACCGAATAAAGAGTACTAAGAGCTCTAATACAAACATGTCTCGTAAAATCAAAAACAAATTACTAAATAATCCTGTAGAACCCTCACAAAATGCAGATTTTCAAGCCGACTGGAAACCGCAGTCTTCCTTCCCATCTTTCCACATGCCACGCCTACTGTAACCCACGCATCTTTGCTTCTCATATTTCGCTCAAACACTCCCATATTTTAGCGCAACTTGACCATTCATCGGGAACCACTCCTGATCCCATTCCGCGCCAATTCTACCACCCGTTCAACGATACTTTCTTCCTTAACAATCCTCCTATCGTCATGAACAAAGAATTCTCGTGCAATTTAAACTCCAACACTGTCCAACCTTGTACTGCAGGCTCATGCAGGCGCCTCAGCATCCACCTGCATTAATCTCACTAGACAGGCAAGATGCATACTCATGCGTCACTCACTGCCCTAATGGGCACACTCAATTCTAAACATTGCAGCTTTGACCCGAATTAACTTTCTGGCAGGTCCGAAAAAATCAATCAAACCTCGCAGTCTGGCGAGATGCCAACAAACGACGACCACTTTAACGGATGGCCAGACCGACTTTACGAGAATTAAATGACGGAAAACCATTAAAAAACTCAGTTTCCAAACTTCTCGCGGAAATTATCGGTTTTAGCCTTCTAAAGAAGGCAATTTTTGCATATTCGGAAGACCTTTTCTGACCGGCATACAGGGTCAAATTCACGCCGACTGGGCGAATAGTCGTTTACTGTATTTCTATAGTATTGAAAACAGTTTAGAACGGCAGTAAATAAGATAAAAAAAATAGTCTAGGAAAGCGGAAGTTTTACTGAGCATTTTCGGTTTTATATTTTATTTTAATTTTTCGGCTAGGCCGCAGTGCAGTGGTAAGTATAGTTAATATTTTGCCAGCTTGAGAGTCTCAGCCACGATACTAGTAAGCAGGAGTTATCTACCAGTGTAATATGAAGGATGATGCGGGAAATGAGACTTCAGCTTGCTTATTCTTGTAAAATCGACGGATTTTAGTATTAACAATTCTCTATAGTTACCTCCCTTCCAGCTGTATACCGCAAACTAATTTTTACGGGTCAGCATGTCGGAGAGTTCACATGTGGCCGGAGAGGAGCAGGAGAATCAGTGGAGAGTTGCGAACGACACGAACAGTGGAGAGAGATCAGATCAAATGCAACTACAGGAACCATCACGAGACTACGAAACGGCCGACGCAGCTGGAAGGAATTTTTTAGCTAGCCCAAACCTCATGGCAAGTCAGAATTTTCCTCATACAAACACTATGAGGAAGCGAAGCAGATTTTCAGCTTTTGACGAAGCAGACAACTGGAAACACGAAAACTGGAAAGAAGCACCTTCTGGGTACAGTAATGAGAATTTAGGACACATTTTTCAAGCATATCGGCCTCCAAATTCTGCTGTAGAAACAGGGAAACAAGAAAGAGGGAAACAGTCATCAATAGCCAGTCTACAGCCTACTCCATGCAGTGACTTCTATTCTACTAGAAAGCCGGCACCTCCAGCCGCAAGAAATGCACTGGCATTGGTTGAAGAGGACGCATCTCGTGTTTTAGTGGAGATCAATTCTACTAGGGAGCCGTACGCTGTTACCCAGCAGGATCCTCGTCTGCTGTACCATTACTACGCAGGAGATACCCAGAATTTTGCACGGCAAACGTCAATTCCGGATCACACGCTGGCTGAGACCGAATCGAACGCTATAGGTGCTCTTATAGGTCTCAATTCCGATACATCAGGCCTCACTAACGGCCAGGTGTTACCCCATAGCAGTTTTTTCCCTGAAGAGCACGACAGTGATGGCCAGTCAGACGACTCAAGCAGTGAAACTACCCCCGTAGAGCCGCCTGTTTTGGGCGATGATTTCCCTGAAGCTCAGCTAGATGTGACCATCCAGCCTGTAACTATAGGGAACTCCGATCGATATAGCTATACACATAACAGCATCACATTTAATCCACAGGTATGCAAGCCGTCAATAGAGCACAATGCAGCAAAGAAAGGGAAACGTATTCTGGAAACTATCAAAAGCGAGGATCTGATTCCCAGTGCGGCGTTCTCGAAACTCAGCTCACAGTCGTCTTTGGTGTCAAGAAGTTTGGCTTCCCGCTATATAGGGATCAATGGAAGTCCTGCAAACCTGAGCGCAAATCAAAACTCTGCTGTGGATATCTCAGTGGTTGATGGGAACAAAGCACTCAGTAAAAGCAACGCAGAGATTATCAATCCTACTTTTGCTCGACGCGATATCAGAGCTCGCAGACTTAGCAAACAAATGAAGCGAATGGACTCGTATATGGAGAAGAGAAGGTTGAAAATATATCGTGCTCTTCGGCTAGAGCTGGAACGCAGATTACAAGGGCTTTTGGAGTACGAATGTATTGTGAAAGGTCTGAAACAGGAAAAGCCGACTTCTGGTAGGATTTCCACTCGAAGAACTTCAGCTGTAGACATTTCAGACGTCTGGGAATACGTTGAGAAAGTGACTGATTTAGAGGAGCTGAGAGATTTTGAGATGTACTCAACTATTCTCCAACGCAACTACTCAATCAGACGCAACTATAAACTCCTGAAAGACGAGAACGACTTGCTGACTTTTAAGCAGAAGTGCTTACTTCTCATTATTCTTACTAACATGCAAAACTTTCTCAACTATCAAATCTCGACACTCAAGGAAGTGGGTGTATTGAAAAGAAAATATTTCAGGAGAAAACTACAAGCTAAGAGAAAGGCGACCAATATACCAGAAGTTCAGACAGAGGAAAACATACCCAATCCAGCGTCTTTACCCTCTGTCACAGTCAGCTCTCTGATAGCTATGGACAGCGTCGAGCCAGAGGATTCCACTAACGGCGTAGAAGGTGAAGAAGACGACGACGAGGAAGAAGAAGAAGAACTCGAGAACTCTCAATCGCAATCTGGGCAGCACACACAAGGAGATGAACTCAGTGGTGATAGCGAAATGGCGGACTACCAGGAGTTTCTCAAACAGTTCAAGCCAAATGATCTTCATAGTATATCCTCATCAAAGTCGTATAACCTCAGTAGCGGATTTGGCCTTTCTGCTCAATCTCTGTTTGACCAATCAGTCGAGGAGACCTCAAACGATGAAAAAGCAGCCGCTAGTGGGAACGCGATGTCAAAGGAGGACTTAAAAGACCTTGAAACAAAGCGAAACCGTCTGCGAAAAGCCCTAGGAGGCTCTAACCTTGCCAGATACTCTGTGACGAGCTCAAATGGTACCAGCACTTCAAGTGCCTCGCAGGCAATAGACAGGAGGATCAGAACCAGAGTCCGCAACCATAAAGGTCTACAGCTGAACAAAGAAAACAACTTTGGGTTTACAGGAGACGGAGATTCAGACAGGGGATCAGACTCTAATACGAATGGCCTCCATCACCACAGCAGCCACAATGGAGGTCCCAGTACAGGAAATACTCAAAGAACATCTTTTCGGCGGACTGGCGCTTCTGAAAACTCATTCCGCAGCGACGGAGAAGAGTCCGGATTCAACAACGAAAGCAGCTCTCATGAAACGTTGGACGAGAGTGCAGTTTCAGCCAATCAGACCACTACCACTACAGCTCGGAGGCGTGTTGGACGGCCCAAGTCGTCTAAAAACAAAACTGGCCCTTCCACTGTGACCAAATTGAAATCCGCTATGCTTCCCGGGTCTCTATTTGTAGCAGAACCTGAGGAAAACATGGTATTCAATAATTTTGATTTCTATGGTGCGGAAAATGATTTAGGCATGATTTACAAACTGAGAAAATGTGAGAATTTTAATTTCTTCTTTGCTGATGCCAACAATAACCTGGATTATAACTATATATTTGACACGGACTCGAACACTTTCCTAGCGCAGGAACTTGAGAATGAACAGAACCACCCGGCAGACGCTATTCTGAGCACAGGCGAAGATGATCAATCAGATCTGGTCAACAAGTTCACTTTCACTCGGGTTATGAGAGGAGAATCCCGAGGACGTGCGAATGATCTAACTAATGATATTACTATGGATATTAGTTCCAGCACAACAGGCGGAGACAGTGGATTGCGACAATCTGGTTCGAGCAGCAGTGATGTCGGCTGGAGACACGAATACGGCAGTGGGTCAGAATCCTCTAATGAAAATTCTAACAAACTTATCGTTATTCCTCCTAACTACCTACTGTCTCAAGACTTCTCGAATCCCGAGCTGAATAATTTCCCCATGATCCCCTGTAGAAAGAACAATGGACACAACTTGTCAGGTCTCACAAAGTACAAGTACACCAATAACAAGAACTACAACTATGGGACATATAGTAACAGCTTTGGGTTCAAGGAGAAAGACTACAGTGCAACTTTCATGAAACGACTCAGAGTCGCTGGACTACTGAAAAGCCTTACAAAAGAAGAAGTCGACCACGATCTGCATGTCATGACTAACAACTCTTCCACATCTAATAACAACGAGCAACCATAGCACTTGTATATAGTGAATACGACTCACGATTTATTTCAGTTGATCTACAGGAACTGTATAGCGATTGAATACGAATATCATGCCCATCACCCTTTAATCATCACATAGTGACCTATATATGTGGAACTTATACGTGCAACCTATATATCTCCCTTCTTCCAAACTCCTCAAGCTATTTACCCACATCTCACCATCCTTACTTCATCTATAATACATAAATCCTACATTCCTATCGCTTCTCCGCTTATCAGATCAGCCATCACCTCCCTATCAGCTCTCGGATGACATAATCAAATATTGCGTCCAAACCCCAGTCCCTGCACGTATCGGGCGAGACCCTCAAATGTACTTATAAGGAGTCAGTACGTACTACAATGTACAGCACAAAGCCGTTTCATGCGTGCACACACCAGCACGGTCTGAAGTCTCGCAGTTCATCCCACTCAATTGTCCAGACACCCAAACATCGGTGACGCAGGTTGTCTGCGGGACACTGCAAGAGTCAAATATCCGCTTCAAGTTAGTATGCAGATTTATGCAGTGTCCTCGACTTATGCGTCGATGTTGCATCTATTCAATTGATAGATGTGAGTACGCAGGGGCTTATTCGTGCGATTTGCCGTGAATAAGTGGGTGTTTTGTTGCTAAATTTCCAGAAATATTCACATATTTCCATTATTTTAGGCCCCTAGATTAATTATATACATTTTCCTGCTATTTTTTCCCCACCCTCACTACCCTTTCACCACTCACGACAACGGTAACCAGCGTCTCAAAATTTTTCTTGCGTAAATTTTTTCAGTACATTTTCTGACTTCTTCCTTTTTCCTTCCTTTACATTTAGAGAGTTGAAATAACTCTAATGAAATTTTTCTTCCTTTTTTCCTCTTGATTTTCTATTGTAGCCTTTTGAGCAGTTCGTTCTTTGGTTTAACGTTCATCTTTCGATAGTTAATTGATCCTTATCGTTACTTACCAGCCGCCAAAATGTCTGATCACGAAGAAGTAAGTTGCAGCTGACAGATGAATGAAATGAAGGGAAAGAAAGGGAAGCGGGGAACAAATGGGATACTCAACGCAGTGTAAGCAATTGCACTGGCCAGTTTTTCCAAGTGTATCATCCACATCATCAGCAAATGCGCCGTCAGCGGGATCAGAGTTGTTTGCTTTACAGAGCATTCGACGTGCGATTTGTTACTTCACAGGATCAAAAGATGTTCAAGTATAATAATTTTTCACTGTGAACACCTATCTGTATTACCAGTTTAGAGGGCTAAATGGATGAATAGTACATCACTATCATCTGATGGCTATCTGAGGGTAACAGAATAGTCTGAAATTTATCTGGATGGTGGATTGCTAATGGAAAAAGATGATGGAAAAGTTCACATTGGAGATGAAGTGAAATTCATGAGTACCCCTCCATCTAGTACCCTTCCCATATAACTGGTTCGTATCTTTAAACTAACACCCCTTGTAGCACACTTTCGAGACCGCCAACGCTGGTGCGTCCTTGACTTACCCTATGCAATGTTCCGCTCTGAGAAAGAACGGACACGTTGTCATCAAGGGACGTCCTTGCAAGATTGTTGACATGTCTACCTCTAAGACTGGTAAGCACGGTCACGCCAAGGTTCATTTGGTTGCCATTGATATCTTCACTGGTAAGAAGTTGGAAGATTTGTCTCCTTCTACCCACAATATGGAGGTTCCCAATGTCACCCGTACTGAATACCAGTTGATTGACATTGATGACGGATACTTGAACCTCATGACCAACGACGGTACTACCAAGGACGACGTTAAGGCTCCTGAGGGTGAATTGGGTGAGAAATTGCAGGCTGATTTCGATGAGGGCAAGGATTTGCTTGTCACTATCATCTCTGCTATGGGTGAAGAGGCTGCCATCTCTTACAAGGAGGCTCCTAAGAACTAAGCAGTGTTTGTTTGATTGTACAATTTATGAATATCAACAAACGTGTGCCCTCTGGGCATGTAGGATGGGATGGGTTACTATATAATGAATAGGACTTGATTCATCTCTGCGCTGGAAAGCTTTAATCTGTAAGAGTAAATGTAGAAATGTAAATGAACTGTTGACTGGTATTGCAATACAAACGTTAATTATCCATAAACTGTCTTGCGGCTACGATACATTAACCTAAGTTGAGGTAAGCAACAAATATACTAATCAATAATAAAATTTTCAAAGGTAATAAAACAATCAACACTCACCAATAAACAAATAGTTTGCGGTGTCAACTAAAAGTACATAATCGCTCCATTGGGCTTCGATCAACAAGTAAGCTCAAGCTGCCCATCGATTCAAACTTCAAGCCCCGTATAGTACAATCAATGTAGGAAAGAATAGCTATAAGTTTCAATAACTATAACTGCAATTCCATCCCACAGTACAACGACAACGACAGCGCGTCACACTTAGTAAAGAGCAGAGTATAAAGCTACAGCGGCACCGACGAGTCCGCCAATATAAGGAATATCGCCCAGAATAGTGTACACAGTCTCAGAAGATGATACGACAAACTGAGCAACGTTATACAGATAATGATAAAACCACGAGTCAGAAGTTGTCAGGGGAACGATAGCCGTAGTAAGTTTCGTGAATACAAAATACGTTAACAGAACCTTTGTCAAGGCAAAAGTGAAAGGATCTAAAGATTTTCTCTTATTAGACGTCACAGCGAGGAATGAAGAATCATAAAAATCATCTTCATCTTCATCTTCGTCGTCATCTTCCTCATTATCGTCATCTTCCTCTTCTGACTCATTTTCTACGTCTTCAGCTTCAACTTCTTCATCGTCTTCAGCGTCCTCTTCAAGTGCATCCAGCGCGGCCAAGAAAGCTTCGTCGTCTTCCTCTTCAAAAGTCTCAATAGTGCTGAGAGAGGAGCGAGTGAAATTGAAATAGAAAGAACCAGCAAGAGGAATTCCAATAGAAAACACTGCCCAGAAAGCCAAGAATAGCAAAGTGTCAACTTTCAGAAGATTCAAAGTATTAGGAACCGGATAATATACATTCTTAAGGGAATTGGGCACTTTAATCACCGAGTAATCAGCTTCCACTTGTCTAGCAACATCGGCAATAGGGGTAAGAGGGAAAACGTTATTGCAAACCAGGACAAATTCAAGCAGAATCTCAAGATAGAGAACAGTTTCCACCTGGCTGAAAGTGTCTTGCAGAAGATAGTTCAGGCCAAGGAAATCAAAATACTTCTCCAAGGCAAAATCTTCAACTTCCCATTTATAGAATTCTAAAGAGTTTAACAATTTATCGTACAAACTAACTTTATACTCATCATCTTCAGCCTCTTCTGATTCTTCATCATCTTTCTTATCCTCTTCCCCTTCTTCCTCCGCCTCTTCGTCTACGTCTTCTTCTTCTTCTTCTTCTTCTTCATTCTCTTCCTCCTCCTCTTCTACTTCTTCTTGAACCTCCTCTTCCTCCTCAGATTCAGGCTCAGGCTCAGGTTTCACAGGCGGTTTCAAATTAGGAGGAGGCTTAGATGGCGTGAAAGCGCTGGTCTGAGAAATGAAAATACCAGCATTCTTTCTAGGAGATCTTCTATAGTATCTCGCGTATTTTTCGCTTGATGCAAGCTCAGGATGTTCATCAAAGTACTCTCCTACTCTTCTTTCTATATCAGGTTTCACTCCAGATGAGCTGTTGGAAAATTGAAATTGAACTTGTTAGTTACAGTTTCTTTGCCATGAGAATACTAGTGGATACATAAGAAGTATTTAACAGCCAACTTGCTAATAAAGTAACTGGAAAGTATGAAGCAACAAGGCGCTGTTCTACTAAACAAAAGAATACAACGCCTGCTACGCCACTTATAAATCAACACGATAGACACTTACTCAACCCCGAGTTCATCGGCAAGAGACACTAAGTCTCCTTTCTTCAAAGATTTCAGACTCATAATGAACTACGCTTAGCTATGAATTGTTAGTCAACCCATTCCGTATGATAAGCACACGCTCGAACTAGCTAACCATCTAGCTGCAGAAGTAACAGTTCTGGGTGCTCAAAGGACTGATTGCTGCTTCCACTACAGGCTATTTACGTGTTTAACTGTGGGATAATGCAGTTTATATGAACAGCAGACTCTTAAACAACAGATTCCTCATAAACTCAGGGAAACATCAATCAACAAATTGAACCATCAGAAAAAAATAATCATAAATTTCTAAACAGCATTGAGGATTCTCCATAAATCCATGAAACCCACAGCCTTTCTAACATTGGAATTTCAACTCTTCAACTTGCTTTCCGTCCATAACTTTCATCACCCGACGCAATCAGCTCACAGCCCACATCCCACAGCTCACAGAATCGCTTGTTTATCCCTGCTGTTTTACTTACCAATCGACTTCCTGTTATTATAATCAGGGATGCGCCAGTCGCAATACAGACAAATTTCGGGCAGTTGCTTCAGGTATTCGTCACAACGCGTTGTATCAATACAATTGAGCACTATATAGACAAGATACCCAATCCCAGTACTACAATTGCTATATATTATAAAGCAAATACATCAACTATGCTAATTTATTATTTACCACGTCGGAAATTGTTGATTTGTCAATGAAAACAATCAAATAACAAGAAGAAAAAGGATCTTCCCGAACGTGGGAAACAGAAAAGATACGATTACCGAAACGGGGGTTAACAACAACGAAAACATACAAATCACTACAATGGGGGTATTCAACGGGTTTTACAGTAATTGAGGGGTAAAATGGAGAGTCGATTTTGAAATTTCAGTGTAAATAGTTTGCTCGAGGTAAATTATATTTGCTCTATTGTTTATACGAGAATGACGATGGCTTTTTCCTTCCTACAACTGAGTTGTTCGCTCTAATGAACGTGGGCGTGTGACATACTGGAGGCTGACGGTGTAAACAATGGCTTTTACCGCGTTTTCTCGGGAATATAAAAACTAAAAACTATATATAAGATGGTGGGATTATGTTCTATTCATTAAATAAAAGTTATCACTTAAATATCTTGCAATTCTTATAGCATTAATGCTACCATTACGCGGTGACGACCGTGTTGATGGAGTGGAATTAGAGTTTGGTGATGTAGCTAAAAAGGAAGGAAAATAAACAAATCAGTTCAGAAAGTCATATAAATGTAATATGATGACGTGAACATATAATAATGAGGAATTAGGTATTACGTCATCCAGAAAGAATACGACGCGACGATCAACGAGATGAGCGACGAAGTGTGGTATTTTACTATGAGATGCTAGATAGTAGTAGACTGACTGATGATAATTGATATGAACATAATGGCAGCCTCGCGAAGGAGTAGCTGGTCGTCAGATGCTAGTAGTTGAGGGAAACGTATGGCGGGTTTGGGTGGTTTGATCAGAAAAGCTGCTTCATAGTAACTGGAGCTGAGAAGCGGCCGGGTCAAATTCGCAGCAGAAGGAGGTTTCGTTATTGAGAATCTGCAAAACCCATAGAAAAGACTGAAATTACTGAAATAAACCTGTAATATAGAGACAATTGACCACTGAAAAGATGGCGACTCACCTTATCCGAGCGGCCCATTGAATGCAATCATGCTATGCTGATATATGTAGTTTAATCCTGAAGAGTAAACCCGTAGAGTATAAAATTCAGACTTCAAGAGTTCAAAATAGCTTGATCGGTTATATCTTCCTCTTCTTCCTCTGTTAGTTCCCCTCGAGCTTCAACGTCAGCTTCCACCTCCTCTTTAATGCGAAATGAATGGAAGAAAGCACCTAAACAGAGCAATGCCATAACCCAGTAAGTCAATTGAACAAATTCAATCTCTTGAGACCAAGCCATGACAAATCCAAACCCCAATGGTCCAATAAATCGGGCGGACGCAGATATCATTTGAGCCAAACCGTTGACTGAACCCAGATAGGATTTTTCATCTACGCTCCGATTAATGAGCAGCATGACACACGGGAACCCGAGAGTACTCAGAATAGTTTTCACTGCCAGCAGCAAAAACGTGAATCCATATTGGACTTCTTTTCTTGCCCCACCTAGTAGAATAAGGTAGGGAAATATCAAGTAAAGAAAAGAATAAAGGATCACAGATGTTTGATAAGGTCTCAAAATTCCATAAATGCGTTCAATTGTAGGAAATAGGAAAATCATGCAAACCATACCAATAGCCCCATTGACTGACAGCAGTTTCCCAATCAAAGCTGACGTGAGATTGAGTCCCCCAGCAAGAACAAATGGGAAATGAGAGATGAGCTTCCCGTTGTCATCCTTCGCCACAGGAACTGAGAATAACACAGGGAAAAACTCATCAAACACCACAGTATGCAAAGCCAGTATAAAATTCCCAAAGAGAGCATCCAATACTTTAGGTGTAAGCATTCTGCCCCACTCTTCTCTGGGCATTTCAGACAGTTGAGAAAGCTGTGTATTGTATCGTGTGAGTTTGTGAGATTCTGAAACACTTTCATCTTCTTGCGAGTCCCTACTGATTGAAACAATTTCAGAAACATCAGAACCATCGTCTTGCGCGCGGGATTCCCCAGAGTATTCAGTTTGATTCTCATCATGAGAAACAATCAGAAGCGGTCTCTGCTCTTGAGGCAGTCTCGGAGTTCTCTCAGTGTTCCTTTCCGTTCGTTTCTTCCGTCGCACGGCGTTAGCAACAAAAGCCTTGATTTTAGTTCCGAGAATGATCCCCGGATCTCTGCGGTTCTCAAACCTCGGATGACTCTCTTTCAAAAACAGGACAGCTATCAGAGTAGAGAATAGAATAAGACATGCCACTACAACGTTAGGAAGAGCATATGGATGATTTTGGAATACTGGCAAGCTGGAAACCCACCATTCAGGATGATGAGCAGCCGGATTTGACAGGAAACCACCGACCATAGGTCCAATAGTTGAACCGATTTGCCATAGTAAAGGCATAGTAGAGAATGCCAGAGCTTCATGCTTTCTTTCTTTTGCTACCTCACCCAGCACACTTCGCATAACCCCCACATTTCCGTTGAGAACTCCCTGGAGACTTCTGGCAAACATTGCAGCAGCAAAAGACTTGGAAAACCCAAACATAAGCATCGTTATACTATTACCAAGCATACCTATGATCAGTATAGGTTTCCGTCCGTGTTTATCACTCATACGACCCCAAAATATACCTGTGAAAACCTGTGCTAGAGAGAACGAAGCCGATAGGATCCCAGAGTACGTGGATATCTTATCGTCTGACTTGGCGACGCCGAAGTCTCTCACCATGAAGTAAATATACGGGAAAAGCTGAGTAAACGCGATTGGCTCAGCAAATCGTACTAACCCGATAACCAAAACTTGACCAAGCGGGAAACCCACTAGTTGTTCTTTCAGTGTAAGATGTTTTCGCGTCATTTTGCATAGATGTTCCAGTAATGAGGAATAGGAATAGTAATGGTAATAGGAATAATAATAGAAGTCCGGAACTCAACTGTTCATCAGGTTCTATCAACACAGCAGAGTAAATTCAAACCAGAAGATCACCGTGCAGAGTATCCCGACTCTAAGCTGACAACCCTCGAGACTCAGCTATATGACTCACACCGGTGAGACTCAACCCTTCAATTCTTCTTTAATCTCTGCTCCTTCGCGATGTCCCAGATTTTAGATTTTCAGCTTTTGTAGTTCTTTCGCGTCTCTATAACTTATCTCCAACCTTTTGTATATTACACGAAAATTTCACTGATCTCTTCAAATCACTTTCATCTCATCTGCCGCTTCCTTTAGTTCCACCACGTGCCTTTCAACGCCGAGACCTTTAAATGAAATGAAAAACTGCCCCGGCATTCTGAATGAAATTTCACTTTTTCCCTTTTTATTTTTCACTTTTTCACTTTCCACTTTTCCATTTTCGATCATACCTAATTAGACAATCAAAAGCCGGAAGCACGCAAGAGAAGGAATATCCGCAGTTTCCTTTCTCAAATGAGGGTAAATAAGGCCTATTCTGACTGAAAAATATTCTAAAATGGCTATAACAAATGATTTAGATCCATTTGGGCTCTTTTTAGTCAGTTTATTGGATCTAAGACAGTGATATCTCTCGCTTTAAAGCCTTCGAATAATTTTCTACCGATAAGCGATATCGAAAAAACTTCCCTTTCTGGCATGCCGACAGTGAAAAATTTCGGCCGAGGTGGGCGAAACGAAAAGAGTGGAGAAATTGATTTCACGATCGGGCCGAAAGAGTGGAAATGGAGTTGAGTGGTTTATCGGGATTGAATATTTCACTGAGTGTTGTGTGTGAGACTGTTAATTATAGAAAAGTATACAACCCGATAGTAAGTATATAGAATACTTACTATCTGTCTATGGTGGTTGATGAATGGGAAAGATAAGAAGTCAGGATATCATTTGACGTGCGACTGGTAATGTAGAGTGGTAAAATAGTATCAAATGTTAATCTCAATGCTTGGTAGATGTTATCAAAGGGTATCAAACGTACGATTTCGATGGTTAGTTGTTCAATGAGTCATCAGATTCCATAGAATTTCTGATATGAGTTGTGCTTGAATAATTCTGAAAGCGATGCTCGATTCATCCTATCTAAATCCACAGTAAGTTATCACAGGTGGATATATAGATCGGAATAAAGCACAATACACACTGATCACTTGTGATATAGACAAATATAGAACAAATTCCACACATCTCTGGAACCAGAAGAGTGCTGCTAAGCCCTACTAATCTACATCCCTACGGCTTCTCATATACTCATATAATCACAAAATTTGCTACACCATCAGCACTTTCCTGCCTCTCCTCTCCAGGATAATTCTGTGATACTTTGCAACAGCAACAGCATCAGAATCAGCATCAGCCTAGAACCTGGCGAAAATTGGCAATACTAGTCTTAACGGTACAATATTAACCCAAACGCTGCCAGCAGCACTCAACCAGCACTCAAGCAGCCAGCGACTCTGCGAAACCCAAGCCAAAGACAACTAGAGACACCATATATCCAAGGTTGAGCAGCATGCTCCCTCCATGGAACTGACCAAACTTCTTGTTCAATTGCTTCATTTCATCACTTGCTGTAGGGTCTTTACAGTCTTTCCCTTCTTTAGCTTCCTGTTCATGGCGCGCGGCAATAACTTTACGGCTCAGAGGAAGGAGAACTTTCAGATTTGCCAGTGCCAAAGCAAAGCAAACACCTAGAGACGCAGTGCAAGCCACTGTAACTCCACTAGCTAACGTAGCAGGTGCTGTAATAAGCGGAGACGTCGCGGGAGTAAGCAGGTATAAAATTGGCGGTAAATAAGTTTGAATCTTGAAGTAAGCCGGGAAGATTCGATTCTGCAGCAATGAGAAGTTCTTCCTGTCCAGGGATTTGCTTGCAAGTACTCCAGCGATGAAAGATTGGTACACTGAGGTACCAAACAGGAATGAGTACAGCAGAAAGCTGTACGTGGAGGGATTTGCCAGTGTTGAAATGACTGCCATCGTGTAGATGATATCTGATATAAGTAGCAGAAAAAGTACGGGAAGTGTGATTCACTAATCAGTTACAATGGAATTCTATAGATACTATACTATATACTCTTCAATTGAAACAATCAGCCTAAAACCAGCTAAGCAGTAGACTCAATCAGCGCAGTATCCCTATCAAATCCCAGATAAAAATGTAACCGGGTAACTGTTAGTTCCACTTTATTCCTTTATTCCTTTATTACTTTATTCCTTCCTTCCTTCCTTTCTTCCTCTCTCTATTCATCCCTCTTTATATACTTCTAACCCCTATAGAAAACCCCATTGGATGGCGGAAGAACCATCACGTCTCATCACAGACAGGGGGTCTCGGAGGCCTATGAAATGAGTGACCGAAGGGATGGAACGGTGGGGTGATTGATGGAATAGGATGATAGATTACAAGATATGCTGGGGAAAAAAGAGGAGGGAAGATGAAGAAGAAAAGGAGATAAGAATAGATGAGAAAATAGGCAGCTGTGTGTGTGGATACTGTTATCTTTGGAGGTGGGTTGATTGCTCTGGGGTGAATCGTCTATATAGTGGGATGAAGGGAGGGAGATGTGAGCTACGAGTAGAATGAATATAAGAGACATGAAGTATGAGATATGAGGTATAAGAAGAGGTATAAGAAGACCTATTTGTTTCAAAGATTATGTAAATTTCCTACTGAATTATCCTCGTTCCATCCATGATAAACTCCAGTCCTGCGAGGGTCTTTTTCTTCAGTAGAATGGAGATCAGTTCATATATAGTAGTGAGGTATATAGGTTCTACTCAGCTAAGTACTGTAAATCAGCTAGGTGACGTGACGACATATCAGCACATATTGATGTAAAATGTATATAAATCGGAAGGCAAGCAAGATGGGACAATTGTCTTTATCTCTGCCTATTTACTTCATCCCTGCCTATACAACATAGCCCATTTCCTTCTCAACATCTCCATTCCCATCCATCATTCCACATCATTCCACAGGTTGATCGACAATCCACTCCTTCCACCCTTTTCTACAGTTCTCGATAAAATCATACCTAATTACCTATACATCCGTATTCATTCCTGCTACTCCATCAATTGATCAACGGCGCAGTCTCCGTGTCTCGCGATGTGTTCTTTGATCCCAATGCCATCTGACCAACGGAAGCAATGAGCGACGCGACAGCCAATACAATAGCAATGACTAAAGCGAAAATCCACTGCAGAGCAAACGACTTGATCTGAATTTGACCCAAAGCAACTGCCAGCTGCAGCAGCGCAGACGTATACCCAATTGCCCAGTCATTGTAGAAAGCCAGAAACATAAGAGGAACAATGAGAAAGTCCCAAATGAATATGTTAGCCAGTATGCGAGCTACAAATCCACGGTGAGCATGGAACATCACAGCTCCGTTCCAGAAGATGGCATACATGATCCACGAGATGGGGAAAGCCGCAGTCGGGACGTGAATGGCAAACCAGCTAGACAGAGGCTTGATGGCATAAGTCTTGTGCTGCATGTATAGAGTGAAGAGGTTCACCAGGTTGACAATCAGCACAATTTCAGCCATGATGTAATGGCCCCGGCGGAATAGCCAGGCCCATAGAATGTGCAGGACGTTGAATAGCGAAAAGTGCCATCCTACAACGTTTGCTACGCTCAGGCGGGAGCTTGAAGGTCCTAAGCTGACCCCTGATTCGTCTGGGAAGAAGAACTGAACGACAAAAGCTGCCTGAGCAATATACGTGAGAATCCAGTAGACAAATATTACAAAGAACGAACCTGTGAATGGCGTTTCCCAGATATTGAAGTGTCCATGCTTGAAATCGGATCCATGAACCAAAAATCGGTAACTGCCATAGATAGAGAGGATGAATACCAGTGTAGAAAACACTCGGTGAGTGAGAATTGATGAATGTGAGGCTGCCATTGCTGTGAGTTCAGTATATTCTGTTAGTCTACAGGTGCTGAATAATAGCAGACAGTTTCTACTATATCCGGTGAACACTAGAACTATCAGAGTTGTATTCCGTGACTATAAATTTCTATACTTTTCCTCAGTTCAAAGAGGCGCAACAGGTATATATAGATGGATAGTATGGAAGTTAAGCATCACATCACTATTATTCCCCTGATAGTACACGTAATAGGGTTCAACTGAAATAAGCGTCCTTAAGGCTACCGCACCACTTATTTCTCCGCTTTCGTCTATAAGGAGTAGGCAGAGAAGCATTCAGAACCCTCTGAGAACCCTCTTGGTCGTTGACGTCAGACCAGAAGCCGGTTATGGGAACTCACAGGCAGGGCTGAACCTGACGATATTCCTACGATATCGAGGTTATACGGCCGCGACATGTCAATTGTGCATTGATAAGCAGGAAAAAGATGATCAATGACCTCTTTGCTAGCGGAAATTTGATCTTGGGCTGCCTACGGAGTACAACTCAATACCCCTGTAACTTTCCAGTCTAGGCTCGAAAGGTAATCGGGTCCTTATTGCTTTACTTGTATATACCATCTTCAAGCTATTAAAAATATCTTATATAAGTACACTATATAGACACTATACCATTCAGCCAATATTTTATATAGACTAATCAGCCTTAAGCTGCTCTCTTGGCTGTTCTTCCAGCTCCCATAAGCTCCTCAACCCTCCTCGCCCACGCTTCGGCACCTCCTGAGATCCCCGGATTCAATACTTCCCTTTATGACGTCATTGTTCGGGCTGATCCGAGCACGTTTACCATCTCATCGCCACACCTGTTATGAGACGCCAAAATATGCAACTCAGCTGCACGTGAAAAGAGGTCTTTTACACCGGAAATGAGACAATTCGGGAATCCCGAGGGAGCGGAACGGCGATGAGCCGACGGTCGGATAGTTGTTTGTGCCTCGGAACGTGGATAGCCGAGTATTTCGGCATTGTACAAACGGAAGGTTGAAGGAAATAGCAGAAACTTACCTGAAGAACTCGTCTGCCGCGATTTATGCCTCTGCTAGGCCCCTCCAGAGGACTCTGAGACGGGGTTATAGCGGTGCCAGCCTTCCTGGTGGAAATTCCTCGGCAAAATGAGTGACCAACCCCGACAGGAGCCGATTACGGAAGAAATCGAGCCTCCCAGCAGCTTACAGAAGGCACATCTGGTGCGGGGAGTGTCCAGCGCGGTGCTAGCGGACTCTGAACTGTCATTTGAAGCAGCTCCTTCGGCCATAGGAGTCGGTTCATCCCGTTCGTCTCGTTCAGCTCCTTCAGTAGCCAGAGAATCCGTATACCGTTCAGATTCTCCTACCCTGCAGCAGGCCGTGAGCTACGGAGCAGCCGGCCCGTTTGCGGACCTGTCGACGGAACAGGGGGAGAACTCTGTAGATGTTCCGCCTGATAATCAGATAGTCAGGAAGCCGGACTATTTGAGCTTCCATGAGAGGTACCCTGTGCTGACTCAGTGGGAGACTGTTGTGGTGGATGTGAATACTTCTGAGCCCCGTGATCTGCTGCAGTGCGAACGGACAGTTTTGGGATGGATAAAGCTGTCAGTTACCCTGGGGCTTGTTTCTGCAGCTTTCCTGCTGGATTTCCGTATAAATGATGCGACTCCCGGTGGTGATGATGGCCGGCTGACGTGGTTGCGGTCTAAGACTTTTGTGCGTATTTCTGCTGCTTGGTTTACAGTGTTGGCGCTGTTAGGGATAATTTCTGGCGGTTTGAATTATTTTTTTACGTTGAATAACTACGCTGCTAGGACTATAAAGGTATCCTACAATTGGATGGTTTTCCCGACTTTTCTGCTGCTTGTTGTGTCTATTGTGACGTACAATGTGTTTATTCTTGTAAGGCAGTATTAGAATAGTAGTATATAGAATGATATAATGGCTGGGGATTGAGAGGAAATATTGGTGACAATTATTGCTACTTATTGCTACTTCTTCCTACTTTTGACCTTGCAATACTGCAAATGACTACCAGGACCCCGTTGAAGGCTTCAACCTTCTATTTTATACCTTTCCCACTCACAATCGACACCACTTCTTCTTCTACCTCTATGGCGTCAACAATATCAGCATCTTCCGGCATATACAGAGGCCCTTTGAAGTGTTTCCGGCCCCAAAGAACGTACCAGACGCCTGAGACGACAGAGAAGCCAAACCCGACGACGGAAGCGTAGTTCATAGTATCAAAAGTCACAGGAATAGCCGTAGGCATACAGAAGAGGAACACAGCAATGGCTATCCATAGAATAGACAGTATATTGACAGCGTAGCCCAATTTCCCCAGTGAATAAGGCGCATTCCGCATATGGGATCGTCCAGACAGAATATTAAGCAAAATCGGTATTCCATTAGAAGCAGATAAGCAAATAGTGGCTACACCAGTAAACGCGTTGAACGCCGCTGAGCTTCCAAGATAAATCAGCCCCAGCGAGGCTGAAACTACCGAGGAAAGCAGCAGCCCATTCAATGGGAGTTCCCATCGAGGGTCTACTCGATTCCACACCGAGGAAAACGGGATTGCCCCGTCTCGGGCGAAAGCGTAAGTACACCGAGAGGAAGCAGTGAGCGCTCCTACGCCTGCAAAGAGGAATATTCCTACTATAAGCCCCAGAAGCAAAGCAGCAATAAATTCTGAGCCTGTAGCACTCTTGAAAATGAGCCCCAGTGGCATAGGAGAAGCCAGTAAACTGGAAACATCCGGCAGAACGTACAATACAGGGACAATAAAGAGAACCCCTGTGAGGCCTGCAGCAACTACAGACAGCACCATCCCCCGCGGTACTGATCTCTCTGGCCTGTGTACTTCGTCGCACATTGCTGCCACCATTCCATAGCCCTGTAGAGTGTAGGAAGCCTGGAGTAATCCTACGAGGAAAGCTACATAGTAAGGCCAGCCTGAGGGCGATGGATCGTAGGAAGTGAGGATATAGCTGGGGCTGTGTGAGATATCTGTGAGAGTTACAAGGGTAACCATGATGGCTAGCACGGCTATTCCTGTCCAGTAGACGCATACAGTGTTTACGAAGTCCAAATGGCGAGCAGCAAATACATTTACTGCTAGGCATAAAGCCATGAAACCCCAGAATACGCAGAGAGTATGGAAAGCACTTGGGGTCCAATCAGGCAGGAACAGCTGAATGACTGATATGGAGAGCTCAGACCCTCCGAATACTATGGACGTTGTGACAGTCCAGTTGCCTACCAGGGTGAGCCATCCTGTTATCCAGGAGGCGAGCGGAGCTCTGTCGTGAGTTGTGAGGATTGCGCTCCACTGTGGGGTTAGTAGGGGGCTATGAAGGGTTGAAAAGGAAGGAAAGGAAGGAAAGGAAGGAAAGGAAGGAAAGGAAGGAAAGGAAGGAAAGGAAGGAAAGGAAGGAAAGGAAGGAAAGGAAGGAAAGGAAGGAAAGGAAGGAAAGGAAGGAAAG
>JAKTRH010000037.1:0-121147 GCA_030579575.1 Sporopachydermia lactativora | reverse complement strand
GTGGATTTAATATTTGCTTAATACCCTTTTCTTGTAAATAACTACCTAACATTCCATTTTTAAATTCAGAACCACTATCTGACTTCACCTCTAGTACCTTTCTCTTTAATCTGTTTTCCCAATATGATATAACAATCGCTATCTCCTGTTTGACTGTTCTCATATCTTTATTTTGAATATTCTTCACCACAGCATACCCTGAGAAAACGTCTGTAATTACTAGCGCATATCTAGCGCCAGTTACTGATACATTTCCTTTCATGTCAATCAAATCCATCTGTAACCTTTCCAAAGGCGCCTTGATTTCCGTCTTACTCACTTCTGTCCTTAACTCATTGTATGGAGTTCTATTCACCGTTTTTCCTAATTTGCATGTTTCACAGCCATTCAGAACTGCACTAATGTGAGACCTTTTTCCTTTTAGAATCTTAATTAAAACATTTATTCCGCAGTGGGCATATCTTCTATGCCATAGCATTATATCATCGTTACTTATACCTTGAATCCCATTGTCACTTGATTTTTCTTGATCTACATTCCCTACAACATTGTTCTCTAACCATCTGTCTGTCTCATGTTTTCCAATTTCCTTTAATACTTTAAAATTTGCAATTATCAAATCATTTTCTTCTAATTTTCCGACAATAAGATGTTTATTATTCACAATCACATTCAAAATCCCGTCTTTCAGCAAAAATCCTGAAACTCCAATAAACTTCTTTGGATTTACATAATTTCCTTCAATCTCCGATGAAATAAAAACCTCTTCTAAACATAAAGTAGCTCCGTTCTCTGTTTTGACTATCATTTTTCCTTTCTCTTTCAATTTAAGCTTTGTACCATTAGCCACAACAGCGTTCTCAGTACAATTCTGAATATTCTGAACTAATTCTCTATCTTTGACAATATTAATAGACGCCCCAGTATCCAATAAAATCACATTATTTTTGAGAATTGATCCTAAAATAGCATTTAATTGCTCATTTTTAGAGAATCTTGGACTACTTTGATGTTTAAACAACTCTCTCAGTTGTCTGTACCCTTCGTCCATTTTCTCTTTCTTAAATCTCTTATATTTCGTTACTTTTCCATCTACTTCAGTCTCAAAATCTTCAAACCAGTTAGGTTCCTTCTCAAAAATCTCAAATAGATGACATTTTCCTTTCATATGTCCTTGTTTCCCACAAAAGAAACAATTCTGTTTTGATTTTGACCAGTGTTTTGGTGTACGAACTCGAAAATGAGCTCCTTTGCCTGGGGGTTTTCCAATCCTCCCTACAGTTGTCCTATATCCATCTCTTTCTCCTGATCTAAGACCCCATTTATTGTCTTCTTTTGGATTAATTATTGATCGATCCAGCCTCGCAATCATATTCGATGATTCTCCAGTTGATATAATTCCATAATTAGAACTGGATACCTCCCTTTCATTTTGTTCCAAAGCACTAACATACTCAGCCCAATTTTCCCAGGTCATTAGTTTGTCTACAGTCAGAGGAACCCAGTTCACCTTTCCTTCAAACCCATAAACCCGCTCCATATACATTCTACATATTATCTCTTCTATTAGCTCCTTATATTTTTCGGCAGAGTAAGTTCGGGTCTCTGCAATGAACTGCTCGGCCTTCGACATATAACCTGTACGATCAAATACTTCTTTATTGACCATATTTGCCAAATCAAAGAAGTCATAGGTACGAACTTTTATATTAGTTCTCCCTATCTCTCTCATAATGTCTTGAAAGACTCGTCGTGTTTTGATTCCCGATGAGCTTTGAAGTAAACGGTATTTATTTCCTACGCTCTCTCGATCGAGAGTATTCTCAATAAATTTTTCACCTATAATCTCAAATATTCCATTTTCAGGAATTCGAGTTTCATCAGAATATAAATAAGTCTTCAGTTGGGGATACGCCGTGAGAGTTCTGTTCACCTCTCTTATCCAGGCATTTGCATTGAACCCATTGAATCTGAAATCCTTCTTAAAGCTATTGTAAGCTAGTTCAAAAGCTTTATCGGAGTACTCGTCAGATTTGTTTGATGGAGTTGAGTTCTGCTCATCTGCCGGTTCAGAAACTCCCACTGTAACATCACCATCATGGGCACCAGGGCTCATAACCTGTTGAGCGTGCGCAGTATTATCACTTGAAGTTGAAGCTGGACTTGACATTTTCTTTTGTTTTTTTTATTTTTAAATATTACGTAATCAATTATTAATCAATTTTTATTTTCAATTGTCCCACCTTACCACCCTTCTTTTAGAATAAGAAACAGCTATTAAAATATATGTTTTAAGAGGATTATTTCCATCCTTTATATCTTGTTCAATTAACCCTTTTATTCCTCTAGGGTTCAATTTCTCCTCATTTGCTTTCACCAAGATACATACATGTATCTTCATTTGTTGGTACTCAACAGCGGGCAAACATGGCGTCTCAACATGAATAGCAAGATATTGTATGACGTAACCAGTAAATGATCAGAGTAGTAAATGAAGGAGACGCGTCGCCAGTGAAGTTGTCGTGATTATCCACAGTACATGCATACTTTTATACATTGAACCCCATTTTTAAAGCAACCGTCTATTTTACTGTCCATAATATAGTCTTGTTCATCCTGGTTTATCCACTTTTCCCCCGAATTCCTCACTTTTACCTTCCTTCCACCTCGCCTCTCCTCGTAACACTACGTCTCATCCCATATTATCGGCTTACCTCATCAACAAATATTGAGCCGTTTTCAAACGCCACAGCCCGCCGCCCGCAGCCCGCCGCCCCTCAGCCACCTAACAAAAACACTGCGCCTCTAAGCTCAGTTCCGTTCGGCACCTCCTCCGGCTTTTCCGATGAACCCCGAGAAATACACAGCACACGCTATTTCTCCCTAAACCCTCTAAAAGAGTTCTCAAAGTCACTATGTTGCCTCGAATAGTGCCCCGCGCCACATCGGCATTTGCCCGTGCCGGTTTCCGTTCCGATTTCCGTTCCGATTTCCGTTCCGGTTTCCACGCCATGGCGGCAGTTCGGTCCGAAGCCCCGGACCCATACGCCGACGACCCGTTTTCCGCCAGAGCCGCTGATCCCACAGTGGCTGCGTCCAAATCTGTATCTGCTGCGCCTCCGGCTTCCGCTACACCGAATACCACATCATCTCCCAGTGCTACTACTACTTCTACTACTGGAAATCGTACAACGGTCATCCGAGATCTCGGCGATAGACCCCTGGAATCCTCAGGACGCAACTGGGCTTCCTCTTTCCACGGTTTGGGCGCTGCTTCGTTCCCTAAGGAGACTGTAGACGTTTTATTAGCACCTATTGACCCAGAAGACGTAGAAATCACTCCTGACGGGTTGCTGTTCCTCCCAGAGATTAAATATCGTAGAATTCTCAATAAAGCCTTTGGCCCAGGCGGCTGGGGGCTGGCCCCGAGATCGGAGACTACTATAACTCCGAAATCTGTAACACGGGAGTACGGATTAGTATGTGGGGGTCGATTAGTATCAATTGCTCGTGGAGAGCAGGATTATTTCAATCCTGATGGGATTCCTACGGCTTTAGAAGGATGCAAGAGCAATGCTATGATGCGGTGCTGTAAAGATCTGGGGATTGCTAGTGAGTTGTGGGATCCGAAGTTCATCAGAGTTTTTAAGAAGAAGTACTGTGAGGAAGCATTTGTACAGCATGTTGTGTCGAAGAAGAAGAGGAAACTCTGGAAGAGGAAAGACGCCAGCTGGGAGTATCCGTATAAAGCGTCGACTTTTTAGATTGTAGTGTGTAGAAAGAGAATGAAATAGGCGTAGAAAGGGGGTAATATGGGGAAAGAAGGAGAAAAAGCTGGTAGTTTGAAGAGCTGAGAAACTTGGATTTCAAGCTATAGTAGTTTTGAGAAGAAAACGAAACTCGGAGAGATATAGTTGTATATTCAAGGAATTATGAGCTTTGAATAGCTTCCAATGGTTTTTCATAGCTTTTCTGAGGATTTCTACGGATTTCCCCTTATTTCTGATGTTGATATAATATGTTTGGTATTCTGTGGGTGAAAGGTAATATTTCTATAGTAGCCAGACTTGCTTGTAATTAAATTTGACTTTTTTTATTCTTTTCTATTATTTTGGCTTACTGGTTAAAGTGTATCTAATATTGGTATTCTCGTTTATTTTAGGAGAAAAATAAGCGAGAAATTGTGAATTCTATCTATCCTTCTATTAGGATATTGAAGTCTGAATCTCTCGGGTTTACTGTTATAAAACAGACATCCCTTCTTAGGTTATTCTACGTCAGCTATCACTGTGGAAAACTGATGAGTACTTGACTTATCTGCTTGTAAGGATATTCGAGATTCCATCTTCTCATCCTTCTGATTCTGTTTTGAATCTCTGTATATCAGAGTTGCTGTCGATTCAACGAGGATGGATC
This sequence comes from Sporopachydermia lactativora, assembly GCA_030579575.1. Taxonomy (NCBI): domain Eukaryota; kingdom Fungi; phylum Ascomycota; class Sporopachydermiomycetes; order Sporopachydermiales; family Sporopachydermiaceae; genus Sporopachydermia; species Sporopachydermia lactativora. The sequence continues at coordinate 116,731 of JAKTRH010000037.1, read as the reverse complement.
TCTGGTCTCTCAGGTTTCGTAGTTGATTTACGTTATCTGAGGGAACTGAAGGGGTAGAGATTGATTGCAGGAAAGAGGAGAAATGAAGAACTCGTTCACAGAGTACAGTATGGATGTGTTTATGGATTTGTAGTTTCTACAGTGGAGTTGTTCAACTGTCAGGCTACAAAGTATGCTCTCTTTTTCCCCGGATTTCTACATATCTTTACATCTTATATAGACTTTTTGCTCTTCCCTATATCTATATTATTTATGTTTTCTTCCTTTTCGTTATTACTACATTATCTATATATTCCATATTTCCCGTCTTTCTGTCTTCCGTCTTCCATCTTCCGTCTTCCCGTCTTTCCTGTTACCTTTACATTCTTCCATTTTATTTCACCCTTTTTCTCCTTCATACCTCCGTCCTACAACTTCCTCACTTCATATCGTACGCACAGCAACTCCACCCTCGGAAGAATCACTCCTCTAAGGTCAACCACTTTGCCCTCTTCTCATAGATATATATATATATATTTATATATATCACCGCTCTATACTCCAATATTCAGCCTCTTTCCTGCCTTTCAATGCTTCCTTCCAGATATCAAACTGCTATAAAAATCAGCGATGAGACGTCAAGCCCAGATCCGAACATCGCGTCTCATTTCGCCGAGACAAACTTCACGTCTCACTCTGTTACAGGAGTTCTCGTAGTTGTGAAATACAAGTGAGCTTTCGATTGATATAAAAGGTATTAATGGGGCTGTAATTCTAGCAAATATATGTTTTTTTCATTATCATAGCAGGGTTTATAGTGTATATGAATGCGGTATGGTGGGTATTCATTCAATAGAAGATGTATTATTGACATCTGTAGATCACTGAATCTCTGGAGTAAATATTTCACTCCGTTCCTCGTACGTGTTTTTGGACACCCAAGGTACTCCCCTATCTGTGTTGAGACTAGGATGAAACATCAAGTCTCATTATGAAACCAACTTGAAACGACTATGAAACGGAGATGAAACATCTACTGTTCATACAAAGAATAAACGATGGCCTATTTAATAGAGCCGATTCCCCCAACTGAATAAGAGAGTTGGAATAAGAAAGATTTATAAAAATATATAAGAAATTAATAACACCAACGCTTTCACTAACGAACCATACGTAACAACTAACTACACTCACTGAACAATCTATCGAAATGTCAAATATCGGAGATCTTAATCGTAATACCGGAGATGATATCCTTTCCGGAGATGATATCTCTTCCGCCTCCCCTGTATCGCAACAATCTGGATAAGATATCTGATTTATGATGTGTTTTACTGTCTTTCTTCGTGTTTTTTTCTACTATTTTACACTCCTTTATCCTCCCTCATTCCCCTTTCCACCTCCTACAGCAGTCATACCATAAAAATACCTTCCTATACAGCTAACAAAGACTAACTTCATGCCCAAATCCTGTCATATCCCTGCCGCATCATCTCTTCTTCCTCCCTCTTTTCTCCCTCTTTTCTCCCTCTTCTCTCCTCTTTTCTCCCTTCCTAACCTCACTGATCATCCGGATTCGTCACCTGCAATATCTTCCTCGAATAGTCTCGCGCATCAGCCAAAGACGTCACACTCATTCTCTGCGTCGTGCCCAGCATAAACGGATTCATACGCTGATCAATAGCAACAAACGTATTCTCCTGCCCGTCTATCGGCACAATCCCGCCGCTGGGTTTCAGGGTATTGGGCGGGGGTTGCGGCAGATCAGAATGATTATGCGGCGAAAGGAACAACTTGTCTTCAATAGGAGAAGCAAACGGATTTTCTAAAGGCGGGGTATCATTGTGCCCAGAGCTTTCATCGTCGTCGTCCTCGGCAGCTCGTCGCCGCATACAGATAAACACTACAAACGCCACAGCTGCCAACGCCACAACTCCGCCTATGACGCCTCCGACGATGGCTCCAACTGGCGTTGAGCTTTTATCCGCTGTTTTAGCACTATCTGATGCGCCACTAGTTGTGGCGCTGTCTGTAGCACTATCTGTGGCGCTGTCTGTGGCGCTCGTCGTAGGAGTCGGGCCGTTCGTTGAGAATATCACTACAGTAGACTCGGAGATGATAGTAGTGTAGGACAGAGCTGTGCTCGTAGGCTGGGTTGAAGATGTGGAAGCCTGCGTAGTAGTAGAAGTGGCTGGCGCCACAGTTGATGGAACGGAACTCTGTGTGGCTGAGGATGTGGCTGATGTGGCTGAGTCGGTGGCTGAATCTGTGGCTGAGTCGGTGGCTGAGCTCGAGGAATCACTGCTGGACCCGTCGGAATCGCCGTTGAGATAGGAAACGTCTCCTGCGCCGGTCAAAAAAATAGTATAGTCGGAATCTCCGCCACAGTCTTCATAGGGATACCCGACACACTTAGAATTGCAGTCAGACGACGTACTAAAGGAATCGCCCGGAACAGTATTACCACAGAAACATTTAGACCCGTCTGTCAGGGCAAAAGCGGAGAAACCTTTATCAGCACATAGCGAAGAGCAGTGATCCGAAGACTGCCAAGTGTAGTCGTCTCCAGTTTGCAGGTTCAGTTGGTCGGCGACGGAGGCCGAGTAGCAGCCGACGAGAGATTTGGCGGCTGCCGTGCCGAATAGCAGCACGGAAGATACAAAGAGAGAGCGCATAGGGCGGAGACGGCACTCACCCGGGGTGAAATAAAGGCAGAAGCACTCAAGGAGTGAAAATAGTAGGGGAACGAGTGGCTAAATGGGGCTAAATGGGGTAAACTGTGGCAAAATGTGGCGCAAAGATTGGCAGCAGTTGGGTCAGAAGCGAATGAATGCGCTTTTGTATTATAAAACGGCTTTTTTCATTGATTTACTATACCGAAACTGCGCTGTTGAACATGCAAATATAAGGAAAAGTGCCTCTTGTGAGGCTCAAGCAAGGATTTTTCCTACTTTGAGCGAGGAGAATACGTGGATAGGGAAGTCTCGGATTAGAGTTAGGGTTTGAAGACGTGCAGATTAAGGTTTGAAACGGGATATGGGAGTGGGTGATGGGACGCGGGTGGACGGGTGGGCAATGGGACAGGAAAAGCGTATAAACGGGGGTGTAATAAAGGAGATTTGGGTATTAACGGGGTTATATGAGTTGAGATGATGAGTGTGTGGATATTAAGAGTGACAGCAGTGAGTTTCTGGGCTTTGGGGGGACTGTGGTGGCACGTTTGACTTGGAGAAATGTGCATGAGGAGGCAGGAGAGGAGACGCGAAGTGCCGAGGGGCCAACAGCGCTAGAACAATCGTGTCTCGTGGTTCTCGGCAGTGTAGGCTTCGGTGCACACGACGTTCGCGGTAAGAGAAGCGAGTTCTGGCCGAAGAACGACGGGTTGCCCACGGCTTACACGGCTTTACGCGTGAAAAGGTTGTCCGAAGAAAGGTATAGATTTGTCTAATTGAGAATACAGTTTAGGAATGTCTTGTTTGGGGATTAGGTTCGGCCTACGTTCTGAAAAATTAGCCGAACATCTTCGGAGCGTATGCTGTTAGCAGGACGTGAGCAACGCAAAAGCCATCAGAAGTGTGTAGTAATTGCATTTGTAAGTTTATTCTGCCAGATAGATCACCATAAAACTTTTTGAAGTGAGAATAATTGAAAGAAAAGTCAACAAGACTGCATATGTATTTTTCAGCTTCGCATGATTAAGTTCAACCAACTTTCTATAATAGGAAAGCACCCAAGACCTTTCAAACTTTAATCGGAAACGTTAGCTCAAATAATTTGCACCGAGAGGAGACGCGATGGTGGAAATATCAGTGAAGATGTTTCAAAAGCAGCACGGCGAACCAGTCGATAGCAGATGTACTGGCGCATATTGTAACTGCAAATGAGTTGCCAGTTCTGCAAAAGACCGGAATCACTGGGTTTCAACGTGCACGCGTCTCTTTCGGCAAGCTTAACAGGCAAACAGGGCGATCTGCACGAGCCCTGTTTCACCGGCTCGATCGGATACGCCGTCTTCCGTCTTCGTCGTTCGTGACTACCGAATGCTCCGAAAAAAGCATTTCTGTTTCCGCTATCAGCTTATACTCGTTTCTGGGGTTGGACGATTCTGGGCCCTTTCAACACAGCCTCGTGTAATAAATTCCTTTTCCCTTTCAGTCGTTTCGACGCGTAATTTCCGCCCCGTTTTGGCTTTCCCGAAACTTTTCTTTTACAGATCACGTCACCAACTAATACCTTGACGTTTTATATTACGTAAGCCATATTTACCCTTCTACTCATTTTTCATGCCGAGCCGATTAAACCTCCGATCCGATCCGATCCGATCCGATGCCGCTCCGATACTATTGCGGCCGCTTTTTCGGGTATTCAGGGCCGAAGAATTTAATTCCCACTTTCAAAATGTCCGAAAGGTTGTCCTCGGACCCTCCGGGCGGCTCGGAAGCACCGCCCTCGGCATATGCGCCATCTATATCTCTCGATCTGCCGCACCTGTCAGTCATTGAGTTCCCGTTCGTTATCCGAGAGAAAAGCCGAACTTCGGATGCTACCAGCGGACCACAAACACCTCCAGACTACAGCAAAATTACCGACAAAATTGACGGCGGCGTGGAAGCCATTAAAAAGGCAATTGTAGCGCATTCAGAAGACGCGGAAATACTTGAACTACGACTACACGGCAGTAAAGACAGATTTGATCACCCAATTCGCTCACATTTGCTTAAGAAACAGAACATCCTGCTCAAACTATCCTTCTCACGCCGCATATGGAAACAGGTTCAACGTGAGAAAGCCGCAGGATTGCTTATAGGGCAATCAGAAGTATCCCGAGCAATTCAACTCACTTCTCAGTCTTCTCAGGACTCTTCTGGCCCTAAATTTACTGCTAAACCGATTGCCATAATCAACAAAACGTTCCGGTTCCGATCTATGACGGATTTCCAGTACAATCCGCACAATTCTCGTACTGCTGCTGCCGTTTCTAAAGCTCTTTATCAAGGCCAATTACAGGATATCAAAGATCTCAGTTGTAAACTCACAGATAGTACTAAAAACCTGCGAATCTCTGCAGACGGAACTTTGCATCCGGATTTGTATCCTGCCGGGTTTGATTTGTCTGCTCCTCCGGTGTTTTCCACTATTTCTGTTCCATTCTCATATAATTTCAGACACAATCCGTCCACCCAACTTGTAAAAGACGAAACCGGGGGTTCCCGTTTAGTAAGCCGTATCCGTAGACAGTTTATATACCCATCTTTGTACTCTTGGGGCGACCCGGTGCCACAGGAGATGCGGCCCGAATTACAGCATAGGCTGTCACTCTTAACGGCTTTGCGGAGCCAACTACTGGACAGATTCCGAGATTCTCCGAGTACGCCGCAGCACGTGTTGTTCTCGTCCTCGGAGAATAACGAAATGTTCCTCTACGGCACGATTTTGTACCTCCGAGAGTTGTTTTCCTTGCATCCATGCTGGCTACGAAGAGTTTTAGAATGCGCTGAAATTACTCCCGCAGCTTACGTACCGTATTTAAAGTATGCCCTACCGTATGTAGCGTACGCGGCACAAAGCGGGCCGTGGCGGCGTAATTATATCCGATTCGGTGTTGATCCGAGCTCCGATCCTGCGTACCGATTCTACCAGACGGAAGAGTTCCGTACAATCCAAGACGAGGATGCCGAGGACGACGCTTTAGCGGAAGCGGATCCCCTGGCGGCTGGAAGGCTCACTCGGCCGTTCCCGGAGCTTTCCGAAGAACAGGCCAGTCGGCTGGACGACCCAGAGTTTGAGCCGTTTTTAATCCCGGAAGCTAAACAATTGTTGAGCCAATTAAAGCGGCAACCTCCGGGATCGTCTCTTGTGCCACCTCGGTTTACTTTCACGGGATCGGCAGTTCCAAAGATCAAACTGTTTAATCTGAAGGACATTACTGACCCTGATGTGTTGTATTTGCTTGAAAGTGCCACTTTGCGGCCTCCGGAAGATTGTTCCGAGTCTAGCGGGTTCTTTGACGACGCCACAATGAACACGCTTCGGCTAGTTTGCCGATATAAACTGCAGTGTCTTGTGGCGCGGACGGAGATCAGTGAGGCGCAGGTGCAGAAGCTGTTGGAGGAGCGGTTTGCGCCTGAGGACGGGAATTCCAGCCGGGCGCGGCCTCGGGATAAAGAGGGGAAGTTTCTGAGTGAGTATGTGGATAATGTGCGGAATGTGGATAGTTATCGGGCGTCAGAGTTGCCTAGTAGGGAAGGAGGGGATGCGGGGGCGGATGTGGATGTAGAGATGAGGACGGAAGCCGAAGCAGAAGCAGAAGCCGAAGCCGAAGCCGAAGCCGAAGCCGAAGCGGAAGGCGGGGATGATGAAGTACATGTAGAAGACGAATTGGCGTACGAGGATTCTGAGGAGGCTGAAGCTGTGCTGGATTGGGTGGAAAAAGCAGATATGCTTGGAGCAGAGCAGTTGAGAGAGTTGACAGGGTTTCTGCAGCAGAGTAGTTTGCCTTAGATGAAAAGAGAGAAGAGAGAATATGAAGGGTGAGACGGGCGAATGGGAGGCTGAATTGTGTACGAATTCGGGTATTCTCATTGAGTCACTAAGTCACTAAGTCATCGTCATCTCGTGTTATATGGAGAACTCCGAGCTCCGAGAGACCTCAGCAATGCCGAGAATCCAGGCAAGGTCGGAGAATTTCATTCTGTGTACTATACAGTGTATCATAATATATCATATATCATGTCATAATTATTTATTCATTAAGTACCCAACTATAGTCCCATTTCCTGTAGCACTGCCAATTCCTCTTCGTTTTCGTCGTCCATTTCATCGGGAGGTTGCTGTTCTGAAGCATAAGTAGAAGGGAGGGGAGGAGAAGTAGGAGCGGAAGCCGAAGTAGAAGCCGAAGCCGAAGCCGAAGCGGCTGTAGATATGGTAGAGTTTCCGTGTGGTTCCGAATTCCTCGGCTCTGATGCTAAAATTTCCTTGGTTTGTCCGTCCTTTTCCACCACAAACTCCTCCTCTACATCCGAATCAGCTTCCTCGGGCCGTTTGGCAAAAGCTGCTTCCAGCCAATTATCATCATCTGAATCGTCCAATAAAACGTCGTTCCGCGGTTCAACGGCTGGTTTGCGGCCCAGAAACAGTGAATTGTCATTCATATCGGCATCCGAATCCTCAGAATCACTAAGCGCCACCCGTGGAACCACCCGCGCAGCCACCGGAGCCTCCGATCGGCCCGTTTCCGACCCTTCTGTGCCCGATTGAGCAGGAACCTCCCCGTTCCCTCCGCTCTCCGTTTCCGCATTATCTCCGTCAGAGTGGAACAAATGATGCCTGTCGTGATTTGAATTGCCGAATGCGTCTCGCCTTGTAGCTTCAATTGCCTCATCTATCCAAACTAGCCGATATTCACGGAGCCTTCTAGATTTCTTCCCTACGGAATCTGCTAAAACTGCGAAATCTTCTAGCCGAGCTTTCGGGAAAATCCCGTGGGCCCAAAGCTGGTAGAAATCTAGCAGTTTCCGTAAATCGTTGAGCTCGTGGCCTTTACCGCGAAGACGCAGCGGGTTGTTCTTCAGGGCAGCTGTGGCTACAGTTTTCCTAATTCGTGGTAAACCCTTCGGCTGTAGTAGTTTTTCATCATCCAGGACGACTTTTTTCCGACGGTGTTTTATTTGTACTTCGGAATCCAAGCCGAGGATGTCTGTGTCTGCCGTTGTCGGGTCGGTGGCTTCATTTGTACCATTACCGAGCCGAGCTGGTTCCAGTGACGCGTCACTCACAGCTCCGGCATCGTCTTCGAAGTCATGGAAAAGGTCATTTTCGTCAAACAGCGGGGCGTTTCGAGCCATTATGTGAACAATTCCTCTGTTTGAGGTTCGGCAGTGTTGACGGCACGTTCGGGATAAGCTAATAACGCGGCACGGCTCGGAAGAACGCGTCGGAAGTCATCGGGTATCCTCGGAATCGATTCTTCTAATATTGAAAAATTTCCACGCGTCGTGGGGGGTGTTATGGGACGCGTCCAAAATCACATGCCAAAAAACCAATTGTTGATTACGTCATCTGCAATTATCTGTTTGTTTACATTTTATTCGAATTTGCTATGATCGGCGCGGAAGTTCCGCTGTTCGGATGAATTTCGGGCAAAAGCCGAGATTTTCCCGGATCACAAACATCTCTATGCTTCACCCGTACATCTGTGGACTACTATAATTGCAAATGTTTGCCCCAAGCGGCTCACAGCGAATGCCGAGCTCGGCTGAGGCGTTCAATGCCTCGGCTCCGACTTTATCCGATCTTGTTCGGCAGTTTCGGCCCGAAACCGAGCCGACGGAAGCCGCAGTGCTCCAGTCGTTAATGTACACACTTCTTGGGTCTCCCTCGCACGTGTTCCCCTCGGCAAAGGACTTCAAATCTGTGTCAATTCCGTGTACTTTGCCGACGGGTTCTGCCGCTTTAGTGGCGCAGCTCGTTGAACTCGGCTTATTGTACCGCCATTTAGCGCAGGGCCCGCCGGCCCGCGGGCAGATCCCCGCGGCGTTTTTCCGCAGTGTACAATCCGGGTTGGAAGCCGGATATGTGGCGAAAGTGAATGAGATAGCTGTATCTGTGGAGATAAATACTGTTGGGTATTCGGAAGTTTCTCTTACGTTTGTGTATTCCGAGCTTTCAATTTTTGTTCCCCAATTAAGGTTTCTGTGGTATTTACACACTCACGTGGCTCACGGGGAACCCGCTGGACGATTTTTATCCCGAATTTATGGATTTGTATCACATGGAGATCCGAATATTTGTGCCGAAGCCGGGCGAGTATTCCGGGCTACTTGTGAACCTTTTTTCCGTATGACGGAACAATGGGTGCTTTTCGGTGCTGTTGAGGACAAAATTGGGGAGTTTTTCGTACAATTGAATTCTATTTCGGCACCACAAATTGATTATTCCCGAGTCCCGATTTTTTTCTCAACTGAAATAGCTGAAAGAATATTCCAAGTAGGTAAAACGCTTATTTTCCTGAAAACTCACTCGCGAGATTTCCAGTGGGCTGAAACGTTTTCTGCTCGGCATTCTGCTGAGTTTTCGGCAATTTTAAACGGGAAATCGGATGTTTCAGCCACAGTTTCAAATATAATCCGTATTGTAGACAGTATGTATGCCGAATTACTCGGCAGAGTAGCTTTTGTGCTTTTCCGAACGTTCCGAATGGGCCAGCACTTGTTAGGACTGAAAAAGTACATTTTAATGGCCAATGGAGAATTTATTGAAGCACTTTTAGAATCAAGTGAAATTTTATCATTGCCTGCTTCTTCCGTGTCGGCCCACCACGTGACACGCGTGCTTGAATCTGCTAAAACGGTAACCACAAATTCGAAAGAAATATCGGAAATTTCTTCAGCTGTAGACGCTCGGCTTTTGGATTTGCAAACATCCGCTGCCGCTTTGCCCGCTTGGGAAGTTTTCACTTTAGATTACAGGCTAGACGGGAATCCGGTTAAGATTGTGTTAGAATTGGATACCCAAAAGGGATATTTGAAGATGTTTAATATGCTTTGGAGGTTCCGTCGGGCGGAGAAAGGATTGAGAGATTTGTGGCAACGGGATAATTCGGAACGGAAGCGGAGCCGCGGGCGGGGTTTTTGCGGGGCACGCGGGGCACGCGGGGCTCGGAGGACTCGGGAAGCGGGGCAGCTGGCGGCCCGGATGCGTGGGTTTCTAACGGCTGTTTTACAGTATTTTTTCGCTAGTATTGAAACAGCATGGTCGGAATTAGTAGCGGCTTTAGAGGCGCAGGAGGCTCAGCTGGGTGACGATGTGGCTGAGGCGCAGGTTGAGGCTTTGGCGGCAGTTGGGTTACAGCTTGGAGAGGTAGGCGGGGTAAGTGGGGTAAGTGGGGTAAGTGGGAAGATTGAACATCAAACATTAGACGCTATAACGAGCCATCATCGGGAATATTTACATAAAATCGTAGAAAGCGGGCTTCTAGCCGATGGACTGATAGGTTCGTTTACAGGTAAAGAAGTGAAAAGTGAGATATTTCAGATTTTAGTATTGATTGAATCGTTTTTAGCAGTGGCTGATGGGATACGAGAAGCCACAATTGAAGAGGAAACGGCATATCGGCTTCGGCAAGAGCTCGGAACAGCCGAGAGTCGGAGTTTAGCAGCATTAGATGAGAGGTTGAAGACGATTTCTCGGTATTTCCGTAAACGGATGCAGTATTTAGTAATTGATTTAAGCCGAGGAGACGGGAAAGGAACGGAAATGGATAGGAAGATGAAAAGTTTAGCGCTGGCGCTGAATATGAATGGATATTACTGAAGGGGTGTTGTCGGTGTTTGTGTTGATGTTTAAAGTATACTGATAGTTAAGCGGAATAAGCGGAATAAGCGGAAGTGGTTGTAGTATTTATTCCGGCATAGTTTCCGAAATATCTGTGCGATCGTCTCCGAAATGTGCTATCGTCTCCGGTATTTCATCTAGAGTTTTTACCTGATGTAATTGTACGTACCACAAACAAGGTGTACGGAAGCAACCTAATGAAACTTTGACATTCCACTGTGAGGATGAACCGCGTTTTTGCCCAAACAGGAAATAACTCATTAACCCTAATTAGCAGTACGCGGGAGGGTCTGGACGCGCGATGATTTTGCTCAAAAGGGTCTGAGAATGCGCTTTCACCGGAGATTTAATAGGAGGGAGAAAACGGTTAACTCTGGGAGCTGGTGAGAATGTTATGGAAAGTGATGGGATTTCCAGCATTCTGGTGAGTTGGAGGGGTTCCTATCGCACAAGGGAAGCTTCTGTATCTTCTGTAGCGCGTTGTAGCGGTCTAGTTTGGTTTCAAGCGGGTTTGGTGAGATCTCTGAGTACTGAAAACTTGGGAATTTTTTATTGGGGAATGCCAAGAGAGGAGTTTTGGCGGAAACAGTAGGAACTGAACTGAATTGTATTGAAAGGGGGCTCAATGAGATATAATATTCTTATGAGGGAGGAGAAGTCAGAGAAGAAATGTGTGAATAGATAGATATAATCTGAAACTCATCGCAGTAACGAATAATGATAATACGTCTGGAATTAATATACGAGCTTTCAAGAAGGGATATATGAGCGTCTCAAGTAACGATTTTTCCCACCTTTAATTGTAATCCTGTAAGCTCGTAAAGTGAAAAATGCATAAAGACTAGAATAGACTAAGAGACTACTACATTCGTATATATCAGTTGAAATACAGTTGAGAATTACCCGATTTCGGGATACACCGTACAGATGTTCCGCAAAGCCCCTCACCAACAACAAGATCAGACCTCTTCCATACATATTTCAGCATTCTACTGCCCAAATTCTACGTCTTTAATTCGCATTTCATCTTTCCTCTCTCTTTCTCCCTCTCCTTTTCACTCATCTTCACTCCTTTTTCACTTCTCCATCACCGCACCCTCGCGTCTCACCTCGGCTGCTGCCAGACCCTCCACGTCTAAGTTAAACTTCTCCCGCTTGTTGCCCCATTAATCCACCCCCTTGCGTACACTTTCCAGAACACAAACACCAAAAATATGATCAGCGCGAAGTAAATCAAAGTACCACAATTTCTATAGAATTCCCATTCCCTGCGCTCACCGCATATTCGGACACACTCGGAACTCTTCGGCACCACAAAACCAACTCCGAACCCGAAATTCCGTCCTTCGGCAGTAGCAACAACCCCAGTTTCACTCATTTTAACCCATTTTAACCCCATTTTTCATCATAATCCTCAAATCTGATAAATTTTCAACCCGAAACTCATGTTTTACGGATATTCAACTCACTAATTCACATTCTCTATAATGGAAGAAGCCGATAAGTGCCGTAAATGTGCCGAGCCGCTTGACGAAGGCCAGGCTTTTGAACTCGGTGGTGAAAGGTGGCATATTGAATGCTTCCGTTGCTCAAAATGCTCAGCACGGCTCGACGCTGACTCAGATTTCTTAGTATTAGGCAATGGTACTTTGATATGTAATGCCTGCTCTTATAGCTGCCATATGTGTCATAAGAAGATCGACGATCTGGCTATTCTTACTGGTGATCAAGCTTATTGTTCTCAGTGTTTCTGTTGTCGGAATTGTAAACGCAAAATTGAGAACCTCAGATATGCGCGTACTTCTAAGGGTCTTTTCTGTATGCCGTGTCATGAGAAGCTTTTACAGCGGAAGCGTCGGAAGCAGCGGGAACGGGAAATGGAAAGGGAGAAAGAGACGGAACGGGAGCGGCTGCGGTCAGGTGATGGAAATGGGAATGGGAATGGGAATGGAAAACCAGGAATTCATCATTCGGATAGTTTTCTTCGTAAATCGCTTCCTCGGCTTCCTGGGGTGCCGGAAGTTTCTGTAGAATCTGTAGACTCGGCTGTTTCGGCTGTTTCGGCAACATCCACAAACTCAGCAAACTCCGCAAATTCGGCAAATTCGGCAAATTCGGCAAATTCGGCAAATTCAGCAAAATCTTCCAGCACTTCCGGCTCCCGCTCCGCCAATTCCGCCCGATCGGCTGTTTCCGCAACATCCACCGGCACCTCCGGCACCTCCGGCACTTCCGAATCATCCCCGCCGTCCCTCCATACACCCCTGAGCAGCCCAACTAAACAGAATGCCGATATAAATACCACAAACATTAATTCAACATCCACAAAACTACGCAGCCCGATCGCCCCGCACTCCAAATCCATCACAGCACATCCGCCACCTTCGGCACCTTCGGCACCACTCGCCGCGTTTGCACAACTCGCCCCGCCGGCTCATCCGACGTCCCCGAACCCTCGGAATGTCCCGCCGTCGCCGTTTTCACCGGGAAACCGCGCCGGGATGGTTTTGGAAACACCGGAACCGGAAATGGAAGCGGAAGGAGAAGCGGAAGCGGAATCCGGGCTGAATGCCGGATTAAACCCTTTTCAAATTGAATTAAGCATTGCGGGACCGAAAGACGGAGAAGCCGAGTTTAAAACCACAAAGGAAACACATTTGCCCCGTTCTACAATGGCTCGGAAAGATTCTTTGTACCTCCTGGGTATTATGGATTCTTATGACGATGAAACACCGGAAACGGAAGCCGGAACGGAAGCTGGGATTGTGGACGCTGACACCACAGAAACAGACGATGCGGATACCACAATTGACGCCACATCCGACCCGCTACGAACTCCCAAAGCTCCGCGATCCGACCCGGCAACCTCCGTAGGACTGCCGCCCGTCCAGCAGTTGTCTCCGCTGTTTGCAAACTCGTTTATCGACGCAATGAGCCCGAAAGACCGGAACGGAACGGAAAAACCCTCATTCCCATCGGATATTCCCGAAACAACCGAGCCAGGGAAACCCGCGACAGGCAAAGACGGCCCGCCCCGCACACCACGTGGTCTTCGGCTGTTCCGCCGCGGTTCTGTGCGTTCTGCGGCACCATCGGGACAGCTAGGAGTGTCGGGACCGTTGGGACAGTCGGGACAGTCGGGACATCCGACGGAGACATCTACGGCTTCTTCTGGGTTTGTGCCAAGTCATTCTCGGCAATCTTCGTCCGTAGGAAGTTTACAAGAGTTACAATCACGCATTATGTCCTCTTTTTCGCCGTTCCGAGCCGACGGGCCGCCCGGATCGCCGACAATCTCACCGCCTGTGCTGCAATCCACAACGATGGGCGGCGCGTCGAATCTGCCGACCGGACCGGTGAGCGGGCCGTCGGAATCGTTGCGACTGGCAGAGGAAAACCGGCAATTGCGTGCCGAAGTGGCGGATCTGCGGCGGCAATTGCGTGAGAAGCAAACGGCTATGGAAGCTTTGGAACACAAATTCGAACAGCTACAATTATCTGTCAATTCCGCTTCCGCTTCGGCTTCTTTATCGGCCCCGCCGGCCCGAATGCCGCACTCTTCTTCCGTCAGTTCGGCACTCAACGACTACGACGTGCTTTCCGGGCCGGAAGACGAACCCGCAGTTACGATTCTCGGCGCGGCACATACGGAGATAATTGATACACACAAACACGAAAAACCGCGACTTGCATTCTGGAAACGCGGTGGGACAGCCGTTGCGAAGTTTTTCGCGTCTTCCGACTCTGCTGTTGGCAACGGAAGCGGCAGCGGAAGCGGGAACGGAAACGGGAACGGAAATGGTAACGGAAATGCCAACGGGAACGGAAACGGAAGCGGGAATGGGAATGGGAATGGAAACGGAATACTACAAAACTCTTTACGGGATTCTCTGCTTGATATGTCGCTGGATGCCCGAACAGCCCTGGAAAACACCGAAGTTCCATTTGTAGTTTCTCGTATAATGCGCGAAGTTGAAGCCCGAGGTCTCACTTCGCAAGGATTATACAGGAAATCGGGTGCACAAACTCAAGTTGAGACGATTCTTTCAGCATTCCGAGCAATTGGTAAAAATCCGACATCTTCAGCGCAATCTGAGCTCGAATCTGTGCTTTCTGGAGATATCAACGCGCTCACTTCGGCACTGAAAAAATATCTTCGGAGTATACCAGAACCAGTAATTCCTTTTGCTCAGTATAAACTATTTATATCCATTGCTGAGTACCAAACAGTGAGTATGAAAGTAAATCAACTTCGGGAAATGGTTCGGCAACTTCCTGCGGCGCATTCGGCAACTTTACGGGCTTTGTGTCGTCATTTGTGCCGAGTAGCGGAGTTTAGTAGTCAGAATTTGATGCATGTAGGTAATTTAGCTGTAGTTTTCGCTCCTACTATCTCCTGGGAGCAAACGAGCAAGCGTGAAGCTGAGGATATGCGGGCGAAGAATGAAGGAGTTCAGTTGTTATTGGGGCATTTTGAGCAGGTTTTTGGTGAGTGAGGAAGGAGGAAAGTGGGAAGTGGGAAAAGCGCAAGGAAAGAAGGGGAATAAATTTGGGTGGAGACTTGAAGGAACAAAGAAAGAAAACAATAGATGGAAATAGGAACACAAAATGGAAAGCTGTAAACTATCAAGTGACAAGAAAGCAGCAATATAAATCAGTCTGTAAGGATCTTACTATCGCCAGTTTTCTCAATGGCCAATTTATTCTCTTCCATTCTCTCTTTTTCTCCCTTTCTTCTTTTCTCCTTCTTTCCTTTTCTCTTTTCTTCTTCCTGATAACACTGTAGTCATAAACTGTGTCCCTCGCTCGTTTACCAGTACGAAATAAACTACAAATCACAGGATAATTTGACGAAAACCGGTAGAAATTCACTCTATCATATATTTCATGTCAAAAGAGCTGTACTTAACGCTCAACAACACACAGAGATGTGGAAGATGCCGTTCCGAACATTTTCCTGTTTTGCCAGCCTCTCTGGCCGTTTTCTCCAACAGATTAGTTAAAATGTTCACTGAAAGAACTGAAAAAGTGGACATATCTGAGAAGAGAATTTCCGTGGAAACCGTTTGGTGATATCGGCGGTTTTTTTATAATCAGGCAGGCATTTGAAACAAGGCGTTCAGTTGGCTGGTTCAGTTGGAGTTTGGCAAAGAGATCCCGCCTAAGGAGTTCGGTTAACAAGTTAGGTATAAAAGTTCTGTCAAGGAGTTATGTTGACACTTGTCCAGCTGTATAGATTTTGGAGTGATTCTGACCTTTCTTGAGTTTCCATTCCTCCATTTATTTGGAGAGCAAGCGAGGTGAGACAAAGAAAGGTAAAAAGAAAGGAGTGACGAACGAAGCCATCAAAAGGAACGAAAGGAACAAAGACAGCAAGAATATAAGCCTAGGTGGGAACAAGAACGTAAAAATCTAAAGAAAGAGGTGTCGCTGGGCAGGGAAAGGAAAAAATGAGGAGAATATGTGATCATAATGAACCCAGAGAGGTAGAAAAGGGAAATGAAAAGGCTGGGGTGGAAAGAATGAATCAGAAGTTGAACTGTGAAGGCAAATGAGCTGTAAATCAGCTGACCTAACTGCGGAAGGGAAATTCAGAATGAAATCAAAGGCTTCAATAGTTTTATTCCGTTGAATTGACATTACCATTAGGGAAAAGACTCTTCCTTTCTACAGCTTTTTTCCCCCCGTTGCTCTCAGCCAATGGGGACGGAATTAAGGATTCACTGTGTTATCAGGTATTTCAGACTACCAGAACTTTTAACAGGTCAATTATTTCATTATAACTTGGTCATCTGGCTATATGAGTCTATGATTAGCTGTATTGGAATGGATATAAGGCCATTAGGCATGTTCTGTCGTCGATTGTGAAGAATTTAGTAGTCAACTCCAATATCTCTTCTATCGCCCCTCAATCAGGAACAACGTGACGATACACATTGCAAGACAAACATGAAGAATGTCTGATTTTCCGCTTTTTACAGTAGAATAACTGGGGTTCTCGTTTGATTGAAATTTGTAAAGAGAGAATCAATTGGATTGGCAATGTACCGGATATGCGCACTATATTTAGTGCCGCTCATGACACATAGCCGAGAAATAAACGGCGAAATTTGTTATCTCTTTTGTAGACTGTTTAATTGCTTTGTGGTGCCGAACAATCTCGGAAATGCCGAGTTATCGGATGTGAGCTCGGGATATCATGCAGCTCTATGCACTACTTACATGATAGTGCATTCCCTTGCAATACCAACTTTTACCACACCTGATATGAGACGGGAGAGAAACAGTTGTGGGAAGAATAAGCAATACACCCACCAGCGTTTCTACCGGTTTAACCAAACATTTCAATCCTTTTAGTCCTTTTCTTTTCATTCTACTTGCATAATCGCTATTCGGGACACTCTGCTTCTCATGGAAAAGAGTAAAGCTGGATTCACATCATAGGTATCAGTATTTTCAGATTACGTGATCGAGATCAAACGGGACCTGATCCACCGAGACTGAACGTCCCATGACACCTTCAAAATCCATCCTTTCCCGACATTCTGACCCCTAAAGCTGCTTACAGGGTATTATACAGTCCGGTGAATATCCGGGTATACCGTAGGGTTCTCAGAGAACGACCTCTCTGCGGTGGACATCGTGGATGTGTTGAGTGCTGAAGTTAGGTGTATTTTGCATGTGAAAATGAAACGAAAAATTGAAAAAATGAAAAAACCCAGCCGGAAATCAATAAAACTGTATAAACGTTCGATCTCTCCCTACAAGTAGTTTACCTGGTATTATAAATAGCTGAATATCACGTTCAGGTCGCAAATTGGGCTCATTTCCAGTTGATTCTCCTGTCTATCATACTCGTTACTCGTTCCATACTCCAACTTCTCCATTCCTTTTCCTTTTCTCTTCTCTTTCTTCTCGCAACGTCAATAAAACTTCCCCACAGATTCCAGCGTCTCCTCAGTATGTACAAAATGCTGTTTGTGTTCCCATTTTCCCGAATCCTCGTATTACGGCGACTTCTTCGGCTTTTCCGAAGATCCCGTTAATGAATATTCCTTACTTGTTCCTCCTTCAAATACTCTAATTTCTGGAACCCCTTCCGCAGCAGGTACTCTATAGTGGCGAAATCCTTCCTAGCAATCGATGTGCGGTATTTGCCGAACTCTGATCGGATATATTCTCGGAATCTCGGCTGATTCTCCACAGGTTTCGTCTTTACCTGCCGAATACACATCCGATACAGCTTAGTGACATCTTTCTGGAGTCCTGAAAGGCGGGCCATTGTGGAAGTTGGGTTTACGGATTCTCAGGGCACAGAAGTGTAGTTTTACGTGACTTTCGGCTTTGTAAACTCCGAACTCGGATCACAATCCCGTCCCGAATGTCTTCAATGCCGATAGGATGGCGAATTACCGAAATCTGGAGTGGTGGAACTTCGGGGAAGACGGGAAAAGAGACGCTGGGATGAGACGTGAAGTGTGGCGCAAGAACAGCAAAGCAGGCCGAATCAGGTTAAAAACAGGGGAAATATAGGAATAAAACGACAGGAAATGACATACAGGCTTATAAACGCTCTCAAAATCTATAAATATTAAACATGATGTGCCATCTAGCCCTTTCACGTCCTACTGAGCACATAATTACCATATCATCCATTTTACGATCACGTCATCGGAAATAACTCTACGCCTATCTCCCATTATTCCACTCAAATCCTCGGCAATTTCCCACTCATAACGCCTATATCTATATTACACTGTACATGCATACATCTCTCTGCTTCCCTTCAACATCTACGGGGCATACTGGCCGCCACTGTACATAGGCGGAGGCGGCCCGTAGTATTCACCTACAGGCGGTGCTTCCATTCCTTGCAGCCCTGGATGCCCCACGTATTCTGGGTGTCCCAAATGTCCCGGTCCTGGCCCGAAATACTGCCTATATCCTACATTAGCCTGCTGCGCCACAGGCTGAGCCACAGGCTGAGTCACAGGGTCACCCATAGTATAACCAGGAATCTGAGGGGGTCCATAAGGACCCATCGGAATCGGCACAGCCTCCATCTGCGCCACAGCAGGCCCGCCAAACTGTTCCGAGCCGCCTGCAGGCGCAATGAACTGATCCCAGATCGGTCCGCCTGGAACGTCGTTGATTAAATCAAACATTCCCTGATCTTCTTTCGGTATTGTAGACTGTACATGCGCCAGATTGCCGAAAACGTCCCGAAAATTAGCCGCACTCCGCTCCGCGTTTGTGCCAATCACGGGTTCACCACCGGGATCCGATGATATACTGGAAGTGTGGCTTATCGGTGACGAATGCCCGGGGACAAAGTACTCTTCGGGCATTACAGGGATAGTTGCAGGGCCGAAACTGAGGCTCGGCTGCAGTTTGCGGACAATTTCGGCTGCCGACTCGGCTGTGAGCTGTCCAGGCTGCCGTTTTGCGGGTTCCGCCTGAATTTCCGCTGCTTCCTGGAAGAATCTTTCCAGGTCTTCGTCCCATTGCGGGTTCAGCGACCATTCGGGGGCTTCCCGTTTAATAGCTTTCCTCGGTGGCTCATCAGAGGATGTGGCTGACTCTGTGGCTGGATTTTCTACTTTCGCAATGTACTCAGCTTTCGCTTGCGCCTCCGCTTGCGCCTCAGCTTCCGCTTTCGCTGTATACTCATTCCGCACTTCGCGTCTCATCCCGTACTGCGCCCCGACATCGCGTCTCGCTTCGGATCCCATCACATATTCAGATTTCGTCCCGACGGCCGCTTCCGCTTCAGCTTCCGCTTCAGCTTCCGCTCTTGATTTGTACTCAGATTTTGCCATGGCTTCCGTCTCGGTCTCGGCTTCCAACCCTCGCTTGAACACAGGCGTCCCCAACCTCTCGTGACGACTGAGTCTGAGAATTGCTGCCGCAATCAGCTCTAAAGTGTCCCGGCACGCCCCAGCCGCGGCACATCCGTCTTTCAAAGCGTCGAGAACAGCCAAACACATCCGAGTGTGGCGTTCCACGTCTGCCAACGGCGTCTGCCGCCGCAGCGGGGCACAGTGGTACAAAGCGTATAAATAGCTTGTCCCGCTTACAAATAGATTATGTACTGCTGCCCAGGTATAATTAATAGCTCTTTCGGCGTTTTGCGCTCCGTAGATTTCAATTACATGCGCCCCAGCGTCAGCCAATACCATCAATGCTTCTGTAGACAATTGCTGTGCTCTGGGGCAAATTCCGTTTAATTGGAGCCGAGTTTGATGATAATTCAAGTCGAAAAACGCTCTAGGAAATCGGCAATTCACTCTGTGGCTCGAACGAGGCAATTTACGGTGCCATTCGTCCAGCCGAGCGGCCATATCTTTGCGCCACGCGTCTAAACTGCGGAACGGAGCTGGCAACGCGACACAATCGTATAAAACTCGTTGAATCTCCGCTTGTAACTTCCGTACACAGAAAAATGCCAATGAGACGATCTTATACGATGCCGTATACGTCCGCTCTTTCGAGTAGTCGATCCGCACGCTCGGATTGTCCGGTAAGATGAGCGTGTCGTCCAATTCCGAGGGAAACGGCACAGACACGGATTCTTCCGGTATCCCGAACGGCCGCCCCAAATATACGCAGATCTGTCTGTCCAAAGCGTAAGTACACCAAAACAGCCTACGACGCATTTCTACGGTAAACGAATCGTACAAACGAGGAGCGGAAACGGCACCGGCACCGGCACCGGGAGCGGGAGCGGAAGCAGCTGGGGTTTCTGTGTGTAATCCTAAATCAACACAAAGCCGTATAGCCGAACCGAGTATATACCAAACTCCCGGTACACTCGGCTGCATTGTAGAGTACAAAGACAGAAGCAGAAGTCCCTGCAACACTACAAGCCGATTCGGAGCGGCATAAACCGCGTCTATGTGTTTCAGTGCTGCCGCTTTGTACGATTCCGCTCTCCGGGTTTCATCCCGCTGGTGCCGAGTGGAAACGGCAATGGCAAACACCATATTAAGGAAATACAAACAAGGCAAGATCTCCGGAGGCGCAGGTGGCGCAGCTCGGCCACGGGACGCCGCAGCCACACAAGCAGCATAGTAAGTATCCTGTGGCGCAATCTGCCGTTCGGGTAACCCGATCTTTGTGTGATCCGAAGCCAGAGACACGCCAGGTGACAGCAAACCATACACGGGTTCAAACCAGTTCCGGAGGAAATGTTCTCTGTGGAGGATCGGGAGCTGGGCGTTGGCGTTTGTGAAATACACCGAAAGCAGTTCTTCCGCTTCCTGTTTCGGCGGGAGCGGAGCCGCCCGCGGCAGTTCCGCTTTGTGCTGTAAAGCGAGAGCCGAGGGGGTCTCATTATCGTGAATGTTATCTACGTAGGACAAAGACAGAATACTCGGGCGGCGGGCCGGAGAAACGGAAGCGTCTGAGGCCGCTGGACCGGAATTAGTAGAGTTTGTACCATTTGCCGTTGAAACTGCGGGATTTTCCGCGTTTGCCGAACTCTCAACTCCTCCGGAATTCCCATTCCCATTCTCATTCCCATTCCCATTTCCGGGTCCACCGGATTTGCCCCACCCGCCAACACCAGAAACCGGCGTTCTGTGCCGCGAGAGGTTCCGCATTTTCACTGCCGTCAGCATCAGCTTGGCAAACGACAGTCCCGCGGATTCTCCGAGGAACGACGACGGGATAGACGAACCGGAAGCCGTTGACACGCTTCCGACGCGGTCTAGCAGATTCCCGTCGGCAGGTTCCGTTTCCGGTAAGGATTGTGGCGCAGCAGGCGTAGTTTTAGTACCGTCAGATGAGCCACTTTTACTTATTCCAGTTCCTACGGCATTTTCTCCTAATCCAAGCTGAGAAGCGGTAAACTGTACGCCTGCTCGCATCTGTAGTGTATGTTTCAGTGGCGCATTTCCGAGAGTTCCGCTTCCGCTTCCGTTTCCGCTTCCAGTTCCGCTTCCGCTTCCGCTTCCGGCTCCGGATCCGGCTTTAAGCCGCTCAAATCGGGCATTGTACTCTTCTAATCCCATAGGATTGACGTCGTAATCGTGGATGCCGCGGGCCCGCAGTTGGACCTCCAAATAGGCAATGCGGTCTTCCAAATGCGACACGTAGCTGCGGGGTATTTCCCGGCCTGTAGCGGGGTCGAAGCCGATGCATTCTACGTTCGCTTTTTCACATGCTGAACAACTAGGGAATTTCTGATCACATTTAATCTTTTTAGACCTGCACCGCTGGCACGCGGCCGTCTTTCTGTAAGCCGAGACAGAAGAGCGGCTCTGTTTGCGGCTATCGGGGGTACCTGTGGCTGAAGCTGTGGCTGTAGAAGCTGTGGCTGAGCCTGTGGCTGTAGAAGCTGTAGAGGCTGAAGTAGCAGTGGACATACTTGCGATGGAGTCACGGGAGCCGCGGCGGAGCAAATCCGGCCGAAGTCCCGGCCGAAACTCAGAACTGCTGGAGCTGCCTGAGCTCATAGCGGAGCCGGCTATGCAAATGCGAGCCTCAGTTGAGCGGGTAGCTTACGGGATCCCTGGTTGAACCATGTGATCTTGGGTCTTCCAAGCGGGATTCTTCGGGCTCAGCGGGGTTCGCAGTGGACGGGTTCGGAGTTCAGGGTCCAGGGGGTTCGGATGTTTCTTAGGAGATAGCGGAAGTTCGGCAAGGTTTATTCGGAGTTCCAGGCGGATGTTCCGACGTTGTTTGCAGTTAGTTATTCGGAGTGCGGACGAATCTTTTTCGGTATTTCTTGACCCGAGGGTCTCTTGCTTATCTCTCGGGATTGGGTTCGAGGGTCTGGCACGCTATGGGTATGAAATGGCGTCGTTTCGGAGCCAGACCCTTTTGCAGACCCTTGTGTAAGCATACATATGTATGCAGGTTTATGCGAGATGCTGCATGACGGGTAAGTAATCTGCACGGCTCATGTGGGATGTTGAACTTTGATTTTTTTTTCTTTTTGCTGCAGAGGTGAAATTTGCAGTATACACGGTAGAACGCTATCGGTTGCTTTGCGGAGGTGGTGTCGGTATCAGCTATAGCTACTGGGATTATCTGTTTTTGCTGAAGATTAATCGCTGCTCTTTATATAGGAGAGTTATATATGACTATGATTACCGAGACCTTATCTCATTTGTAGATCACGTAATCATGTAAGCAGTGGTAGTAGCCGTGTGATACCATCGGCAAGTGCATTGATAAGACCCTTAAATTGCTTCTTATCAACTATTGATAGGCATTCAGGTATGAATAGAGATTAACAACTCTTCCAGCATAACGTATCTGTAATTGGACTCCCAGAACTGAAAGATATGAAAAGACATATGCGATCATACGAGCCTTGCCAGAGATTAACAGATTACGTGATTGTAAATGTCAATGATTATGTATTATGTAATCTCGAGACTCTCAGTGAACTGCAATCTCCGATAAGGAGTTTTCCTTCTAACAGCGATAAGGCAGCTATTCAACTGCTGGAAATTGCTTGTAGGATAGTTGTCTGCGACTGTACGGGTTGATAACAGTAGAAGAAAGTGGGAAATACTTGTGGATAACCGCAGTAGAGGCAGAACCGGGGAAATGAGAGTCCAAGTTGCCCGATCGATAGATCAAGAGTATTGAGATTTACAACACTGGAAAGATCATACTATTCCTACTCATTTACCACTCATATTTAATGATTTCCATATATTCCTACCTTTCGTATTAGATGTCAGATATGCAGAGTAAAGAGTGTTCCTGTGGAAGTCAACACAAGTTATTTCTATTGCATTCCTTCAATCTTTCTCTCACCTCCTCACCTGTACTAAGACACTCTTACACCCATTTTCCCCTGCTTGGATGAAGTTTCCTATACCATTTCTCTGTTTCACATATTTCAATACCCTAAATACTTTGAAAGCACCTCCATATTGCCTCTGAACGATTTGCATTCTGCTTCTCCCCTCCATTCTTCTCAGTTGTACACTGCCACCTTCCTTCTCCGTACTTCTAACTCCAGCAATTTCATCAGCGCATCACCCCATTTCAGATCCGTCCAATTCCACCACGTTTCCCCCTTACAAATTCTTCAATTTCTTTAAAATCTGCCCCATTCTTACCCCTCCATCTCCCACTTCACCTCCTTCGTCTCCTTCGTCTCCTTCGACCTTCGCGTCTCCGCTCGCTTCCGCAATTCCCGAAACCTCCGGACTTCGGGTCTCCTCTCGTCCCATATTCGACCTCGGGTGAATCGGGAAGAATTACAGCCGCATGTGAGCCTTTGATTTCGGCGTCGCCATCGGAACATCCGAGCCACTGAATGTCGGCATATCTTGGTCTTTGTGGTACCTTGTTTCGGATTCAAACTCGGCTTCAAATCTCCGCCTATAATAAGCATCCCTGTCCCTCTCAGCTTAAGAAGTACTCCATCTAATTCCGTGCCGTCCCGGCTATTCCGCTTTCAAAAGGCTGCAGATCCGCTCACCTGATCTGCCGCCTCGGCTGCTACCCGGGATCCATTCCGCCAGCCTTTTGCTGCGCCTCTCATCTCTCTAATTTTTTGTCTGTGTTTCTCTCTTTCTACCTCTCTATTTCCTTTCCATATCTGCCTTCTTCCCACCGCTCCTTCTCATCTCTTCTTCCATGGCTTTTGCGGCTTTGCTTGCCGCTGTGGCTCTCATATGGTACATTTCAATAGGCCTGATTGCCGCGTGGGGGTGGTACATCATACAAACGAAATTCCGTCTCCCGCCGAATGTTAATTCCAGTGTTAATCCCACCTCGGCTCTCACCTCGGCTCATACCGGTTCGGGTCTTATCTCGGAACCTGGCTCGGCCTCCGCGTCGCTCCCTGGCGTGACAATTCTTCGGCCCATCAGCGGCTTTGATGCCGAACTCTTGGCTTGCTTGGAATGCTCATTCCTGCAAACATACCCTCACAAACAGATAATCTTCTGTTTTGACGATTCTCCGCACCCAGCGGCTGTTGCTGCAGTTACAGACTTGTGTGCTCGGTATCCGCATGTGGACTCGCTGGTTCTGCACGGATATTCCGCCGATCTGCCTGGGCCGAACCCGAAAGTGGGGAATCTATTCAAAGGCTATCAAGCAGCCAAATACGATATTCTATGGGTACTGGATTCTAATGTATGGGCTAGCCATGGGACTCTGGAAAGAGCTGTTCAAGTTTTGACCTCGGAACCCGGGATTGGGCACGTGCATCATCTCCCGATAGCTATTCCTATAAACGCAGCAAATAATCCCGGTTTGGGGGCTCAGCTCGATTCTATATTCCTGTCTACGGCTCATGCGAAGTTCTACTGCGCTATAAACAGCTTCCGGGTGGCGCCGTGTGTCAACGGGAAGTCTAATTTGTTCTCCCGTGCCGCTTTGGACCGAGCAGTGAAGCAACTGGCTTTAAGTAGTACTGAATTTTCGGAATCGGAAAAACAATTCTACAGTTCGGAAGAGGCGCACCGAGGGCTTGGATATTTTGCTAGGGTGATTGGAGAGGATAATATGATTGCCGACGTTCTGTGGCACTACGGAGCGAAAAGCCGAACTTTCCTGACGAATGACGTTGTGGTGCAGCCCGAGGCGCCCCTGCCGCTACGAGACTACATAGGACGCCGAGTGCGGTGGCTCAGAGTTCGGAAGTACATGGTGGTGGCTGCTACGTTAGTGGAGCCGGCTACAGAGTGTCTTCTTTTAGGTAGTTTTGGGACCTATGGATTCTCTTGGTGGCTGACTAGTGGGGCTCAGCGATGGAGTTGGCTGTTTTTTTTCTGTCACGTGGCAGTGTGGCTGATTTCCGATGTGGCGCAGTGCCGAGTTTTGCATAGGTTCCGTCGGCTAACGCGGGATTGTGTCGGAACTGAAAGGGGAAGTCAGACTCGGGCCGAAGGGCCGAGCCGTAGTACGCCGAATTCAATGGAGCGAGGAATGGGAGGGCACACGGTTCCCTGGTTTATTCAGGCACATACAGGGCTGTGGTCGGACTCGGCCAAGGGCCTGGTGACTGAATTTGTGGTTCCGTGGTTGTTGCGGGAGGTTTTAGCCCTTCCCGTATGGCTCTACGCAATGAGTGGGGAGAGTATTGTGTGGCGGGGTCGGCGATTTCGCATCCGGTGGGACCTGAGCACAGAGACGTTGTAAAGGTGAGTCGAGGCATGTAGTATATAGTCATATAAGTAGATAAGTATATAAATAGACCTGAATGATAGATGATAGATGATATATGATAGAGAACGAGCACGATAACTGACTCTGGATCAATAGATTACGTAATCGAGTGTGAGCTAATACGGATTATGTCATCTGTATATATTGATTATTGAGTACGTAATCAACAAGCATTTCACCGAGTCAGAGAATTTTTCACAGCGATTCAATTCCTTTCTTTGTTCGTCTCTTTCCACCGAGTCAACTCGGCGTACCCGACTAGTGTAATGTATGTGATGTATACCGTGATAGGAAAGTCATCTCATCGCTGTGCACGCTGACCAGCTAATTGATATAGATTGAGGGTAACTGTGAGCCCTTACTGTCCTTATTGTGTGAACCGAACTGAGGTTCCAACACTGAATTGTGAGTATTCCATTCCGTTTGTTGCTGAGAAATCCTGAACTTCCGAAAGAAGGCCGATCTGAAGAGCCATTGCTTCATTCTCTGGTCTCCAGTGTGAGACAAGCTATGCGAGCGACAATTTCTCGGTTAGAAGCTCTTCAAGTGCGTTCTTCTACGGCAGAAGTGACTGCTGAGTCCTGGAAACCTCCCGCCGTGAGAGTAATCTCCTCTGACTCATTCCACTTGTTCTTCTCTTCACCTCGTGCCGTTCGCTCAGTTACCTGCATGTTTATGCAGTCCTTGGGACCTCTGCATATACATGCATGAGCGACATGGAATCTCACCTTGATGCTGTTTTCTGTTCACGTCATCTCATCTCTTTCACCGAGTCTATTCTCCCGAGTGAAGAGCATCGCCGATCGGTGAACAGCATTATCTCAGGTTTCCTGATGGTTAAGCGGACTTTTAGGGCTATAAAGGGATCCTGGAACCGCTTATAGGTATTCTGAAAACATCTATAGTGTGTGGTATCTTGATTTGCAGGTGAAAACACCAATTTTTTTCCTACTTTTCTCTCAAATCAGCAAAACTAGCTTCAGAATAGGCTCATTGCTCTTCGGAACTTCACGGAATTGACATAGAATATCACCGTTCTAACCTCCAGCTGTTCTTAATTGTCCTGTAAATCATGTTGTCTTTTTCCCAGCTCAGCCGATTGGCTGTCAGAGCTAAACCTGTGACTCAGGTGATTAGAGTACGTATTGATATTGGATTATAAGCTCAAGAAAGCAAAGCGGATATAAACGGGAAGTTCTCATTTGTTTAAAATACGTAGAAAGTACTGGTTTATTTTGTATTATCCCAATTGATTTTTGCTC
This sequence comes from Sporopachydermia lactativora, assembly GCA_030579575.1. Lineage (NCBI taxonomy): Eukaryota > Fungi > Ascomycota > Sporopachydermiomycetes > Sporopachydermiales > Sporopachydermiaceae > Sporopachydermia > Sporopachydermia lactativora. Next base: position 90,017 of record JAKTRH010000037.1, on the reverse strand, counting down.
AATTGTTATTCCAGTTTGGTGGCGTTTCTACTAGAAGTGATTATTCTCAGGAAATACTTTCTTTCTCGGAAATAGTTACTGTTGATTGGTTTTTAATGATACCTGAAAGAAATATTTCGTTGCTATTATTGGTCTGACACTTTCCAAGTGGTGGAAAACGTGTTCAGTTTATGTTTGGTTGATAATTCTTGTCCAATTGTTCGTAAATATCTACGTATATTCTCTATCTGGTGTTTTTAGATTCCCTGTCTCTTTCTGCTCTTTCTGTTCTTTCTGCTCTTTCTGTTCTTTCTGCTCTTTCTGCTCTTTTCACTCTTTCCAATTTCCATTTCTTATTGATAATCTAAGTTATTCACTTCTGCTATTATCTCCATACTCTGCAGATCAGGTTATGACAGTACATTCCTGGTTTCACGGGTATTTTTTTTCATCTACTTTGCTGGTTTCTCAAAAGATTGGTTATCTGCTTGAGTTTATTTATATTGATGGTTTTCAGCCAATATAAATCATGTTTTTTTTTCCCCTATCACATCCACCATCCCTACTGAAAACCTCGTTGTCTTTTCTTGCTTGATATATTTTTTCACAAATATCAAGTATCTTCACTATCGGTACTTATGAGAGTTTCTATCACTCTTTATATAATATAATACCCCATAATCCGTACATATTCAGTCAAATCGAAGAAGATCCTTTTTTTTTCTTCTCCAGCATTCTCAACGAATACGTGCGAATGAGGATTCTTCGACTGCTTTTTCTTTAGTTTTCCTCTTACCGCAAAAGTTCTTCTTTCAATATCCAAACGAAAACGTTATTTTCTCACTTATCCAGTATATTATCATCTCATTACACTTCTTATATTCCCTCCTCACCCTTCTTACTCTCTTTACTAACTCTTCAGCGCTCCTACTCCGTCACCACCCAATCCCAGGCTCTCATCTCCGCTCCAGTGTCTCAAGTAGACCCGGAAATGTACGAAATTCTGAACCGAGAGAAAACTCGGCAAAAGAACTCCATCACTCTGATCCCAAGTGAAAATTTCACCTCAAAAGCTGTAATGGACTTACTCGGATCCGAAATGCAGAATAAGTACTCTGAAGGTTACCCTGGTGAAAGATACTATGGAGGGAATCAATTCATTGATGAAGCGGAAAACCTGTGCCGATCTCGGGCTCTGCGGGCTTTCCGTCTCGACCCGGCAAACTGGGGGGTCAACGTACAACCTTTATCGGGGGCTCCGGCCAATTTGTACGCATATTCAGCAGTTATGAACGTAGGAGACAGACTTATGGGGCTTGATTTACCTCATGGAGGTCATTTATCTCACGGATATCAAACTCCAACTGCTAAGATCTCATATATCTCTAAATACTTTCAAACTATGCCGTACAGGCTTGATGAGTCTACTGGTCTTATCGACTACGACAAATTAGCCGAGACGGCTCAGTTGTTCCGTCCTAAAGTGATTGTGGCGGGTGCTTCGGCGTATTCACGTGTAATTGACTATAAGCGGATGCGGGAAATTGCCGATTCCGTTAACGCTTACTTGTTATCTGACATGGCACACATTTCCGGGCTCGTGGCAGCTGGAGTTACTGACTCTCCGTTTGAGTATAGTGACATTGTGACTACTACGACTCACAAGTCACTCCGAGGACCCCGTGGAGCGATGATTTTCTTCCGAAGAGGAGTTCGGAAAGTTACAAAGAAGGGGGAAGTATTGTACGATTTAGAGAAACCTATTAACTTCTCCGTATTCCCAGGACACCAAGGTGGACCGCACAACCATACAATCTCGGCATTGGCTGTGGCTTTGGGCCAGGCAGCCACTCCCGAGTTCCGGGCTTACCAGGAAGCGATTTTGTCAAACGCGCAAGCTTTCGCGGCTGCTCTGACAGCTAGAGGGTTTGATTTGGTGTCAGGAGGCACTGACACTCATTTAGTACTGATTGATTTGACTTCTAAAGGTGTAGATGGAGCCCGGGTAGAGTATGTGTTGGAATTGATGAATATTGCTGCTAATAAGAACACAGTTCCTGGTGATAAATCAGCTTTGCGTCCTTCTGGGTTGCGAGTCGGCACTCCGGCTATGACGACGCGCGGGTTTGGTAAAGAAGATTTTGAGAAAGTAGCGGAGTATATTGAGAAAGCTGTAGGTATTACTCAGAGGTTGAATGCCGAGCTGGCCAAGGAGGAGAAGGGTTTGAAGGCCAAGGCGGCATATGCTGCGTTCCGGGCCCTGGCAGCGGAAGACGCGGAATTGCGCGAATTAGGGAAGGAAGTCGAAGAATTTGCGGCGTCTTTTCCGGTTCCTGGAGAGTACTGAGTGAGTAGAAGCCGCAGAATGTGGGGAAATTCGGTGAAATAGCGGAAGAGAGCGAAGCTCGGATACTTCACGTCTCGTCTCGTCTCGGTTTCGCAATTGACTTGTGCTACGAGTTGAGGTTGGAAATGGTCTATGGAGTGTTCCAGTTGTTGCTCAAATGTTGTGGATTGAAGGGTGATGAATTCTAGTCTTTTATAGGAGCCGTTTAGCGGATGTGAAAGGCGTAGCGACTCAATTGCTGACTTTCCGTTCCATTCCGTCGGTAGGTGATGTGTGATTATGTAATCAGTAAATGTCCCAAGTTGATAGTTTGAATCGAATTTGACAGTCCAGTGGTGATGCGAAGGTCGTAGTTTTCTGGTTATGAGTATATGTTTTTCAGTTAATTGAGAGGTGTTATTTGATTGTCAATATCCGTCTGAGAAGATTATATTTCTATCTCTTCTCTGTTACATATCCTTAGATGCACTTGAATGCACTTGAATGCACCTAAATGCATGTTGTGCCCTCTGCGTTACCTCATATTGGACGGGAAACCGTCAATTATCGCCAGTTAAAATACACGAGCTAGCAGAATCTAGTAAGCTTTTACCCCCATTTATCACAATTCCGCATTTCCATGTCTTTCTCCGGCTTTTCCACCTCCAACATAATCAAATAGTCATTCATCAGACGCCCAGCTTATGAACTTCGAGTATCATCACCTAATTTTATTGTTCACGTAATCCAATAACATTTCTTTCAACATTTTTCACATCTCGGAGAGAAATCGCACTGTTCGGTTCGCTACTTTTCATAGGTTTACGTGCAAATACGCCGAAACCCCGCCGAAATATCCTTTTATCTGCATAGGATTAACCCCTAAAAGAACATTGCCACGGTCGTTATTCTCCGCGATGTCTGCCGACGCGCCTGGACCGAAATCTGAGCCACAGGCGGCTCCTTCGGGTTCCGCTGCTGCTTCTTCAGCCACCGGTGAGCCCCCAAAATCTGCTCCGAAGGCTAAAAAACCAGGGTACACAAACCCGGCTTTCCGCGCCATGGGAATCCCGCCGCTGCGCCTCCCGGGCCGCAATTGGCTGATCTTTTGGTCCCTTGTATTCTCTATAGGCGGAGGAATCGCCTACGATAAATATCAACAGAAGGCTATCCGTCGGAAGTACATGCAGCTTGTGGAGCCGCTATCGGAACGGCCTGTGGAAGACGCGGCCCGCTCTTTGCCTCGCAAAGTCACTGTATATGTGGCGCCGCCGCCGGGTGATTTCCTTGATGAATCTCTAAAGCATTTCCGCAAATATGTTAAGCCTATTCTCAATGCCGCCGCTGTTGATTTTGAGCTCCGATCCGAGACTCGGCAGGGTGAAATCCGTCATATGGTAGCCGAGGATATCCGAGAGTGGCGCAAAACGCAAGAAAATGCCGAAAAAGATGCCGAAAAGCCGAGCCAGAATAATGAGAATTCAACATTATCGGCTAATGATTTCGTAGCTAAGTTTGTAGCTAAATTAAGTGGTAAAAAATCACAGGATTCTTCCGACGACCAGCTGCCGAAATCGGAACTCCACAAACTATCGCGTCAGTCGGCTAGCGGGTTTGAAATCACCGACGACGTCGATGAAAGAATCTTCGGTAAACTCAAACGGGAATCCGCTGAGCCACCGGGAGTTATCATCATCGGTCGCGGAGCGTACAAAGAGTACCTTATGGGGGTCCATGAGGCGCTGCTCGGCCCGCTGGAGATGCCTGAAAGAGTGCGGGAAGCGGTAAAGAAGGCGGAAGCGGAAGAGGCTGCCGCTGCTGCCGAGGCAGAGGCAAAGAAAGCCGAGCTAGCGGGGACACAAAAGCCTGCAGAGAATCCCGTAGATACGCCGACAGTTCCGGCACAAATGAATCCCGCGTTGGCCGTTCCGGAGTCTCCCGAGCTTTTAAAGCCGAATTCCGCATCTGAGGGTTCTGTGGCAGCAGCGGATGTCCCGTCATTGGACTCCGAACTAGAGAAAATTGCCGAGAAACCGGGATCCGAGAAACCGTCTATTGTGGACGAAGAATCCGATATTGAAGCCACAAAGGACGATCCTTACGAAGATCCTGCTAAAAAGGTAAGAAAACCCAAACCTCCGATCCCCCAGCCTTACATTTTGCCCAGCGAATTCCCCGCTGCCGAGCTGCCAGCCGAGCTTGCCGGACTGCCAGACGCAGCGGAAGTCCCCACGGGGCGGCCCGTCCCAGGGTTTGACTTTCTTGGTCCTCTAGCCGTTGTGAGCCACCCGAATCTTCTCGGGTTCCTCAATACACCTATAAGAATCTACCGGTATTTCCGGAAACGGTATATGGCTGAAGAAATCAGCCGCCAGACTGTGGCTGTAGTGCTGAATGCGGCTCGGCCTTTTGAGGAATCGGATGTGGCGGCAGCGGAATCGGAAGAAACAGAATGGCCGAAGAAATGGGTACAAAAAGCTACAGAACGGGACGCCGAATGGGTTAAACCGATTGTGGCAGACCCGAGAGTGGTGCGGAAGATGTGGGTGTACGACTACGAGAGAGTCAGTGAGTTCCCGAAGAGCGTAAAGACTGAAGAGCAGCAAGAGTGAAAACACTGGTAAAATCAGCGGTCAGGGGATCGGATGGCGGGCGAAAAGAGGCCAAAAATGAACAGACGGGTCACATGGGCACGGAGATGTGCGCAAATTTCCGCTCAGCGACGACAATAAAGTGGAATTTGCGGTCGGAGTTGCAGTCGGGTTTACCGAGCCGACTTTTTGTGGCTGATGTGGCGCTCCGAAGAGTTTCCTGTGTAGAGTAAATGGAAGTTATAGTGGCTGAGGTTCCGGTAGGCAGGCTAGGGATTAGCGGATTTTGATAGGCAAGTTGGGGAAGAAAACAAGCTTGACAAGAGTTGATTCTTAATATAGACGACTAGGAACACTACATAGTACTGGTTAGAACATGTTAGAGTCTCCTTACGCTGGGTTTTTCTTGTTTTTCTTTTGCTGTCAAATTCCATTTTGTTTCTCTTCAGTTTGTTTTGCCTGTCTTACAACCTGGAGATGTCTGCGGTTTTCTACGTTTTATTTGTCCTGTATATAAAGAATGAGTATAAAACTGTGAATTTCATGTTTAGCAAATTGTATCTTTAGCGAGTTTTATGATTACAACAGAAAATAGTGAAAGAGGAGGAGGGTAAAGCTGGGTGAGCAGTCGTTGAGTAGAAATGGAATTCCTCCAGGGACTGGCAGAAAAGGTGAATAGCTGATAGCTGATAGCTGATAGCTGATAGGATGGAGATTCTGATACATTGGGAGTCTACTGTGGCCTTATCGTTTGAAGTGGTAATGTTCGTGAGGAGGTTTAGAGGATCTGGAAGAGTGGGAAAATATGAGAAGAAGGAAGAATTCTCAGTGTTGGAAGTTCCGTGTTGTATTAGGACGAAATCCCGAGTAGTTATATTATCAACCGGAGGTCTCCTATAAAGCACGCCAGGAGTACTCTTTGCCTGCTTTAATGCTTGAAGAGAAAACACATACGCTAATCTCTGTTGAATCTCGGCCAAAGTCTGTCTTTTGGTTTTCGTCGTTTCCCATTATACGTCAGACATTGGACATTAGAAATCCTTTTATTTATCGACGTATAGAAAGGCGACATCTGATGATCTTGGTAGAACGAATTTACAATGGTTTACAGTAATTTACAGCTATTTACAGCTGTTTACAGAAATTTACAGTAATTCATGAGATAAGGCAGTTTTCAGATTCTAAATATGCTCTTGCAAGAGAATGGGGAGAAAGCTGATTTCATCATGTATAGATTTGAAGATTTCTTGCTTCCCTCCATCTCATCTCTATTCAATTCTATTATATTCTATTCTTATCAATTGAATTGCTCTTTTCTCTTTCTCTTTCTCTTTCTCTCCTCTTCCTTCTCTCAATTCTCAGGCTTCCGCCCAGCCCCCAGTACAAAATTCACTAAAACCTGATACACTTTCTTGCCATCTCGCTCAGCTTGCGGCAGCTTATCATAAGAATCTACACCAATATGATACGCATGATTCAGCAACCAGGATTCCGGCTCCCATTGGTACATCTGGAAACATCTATACACCTTTACGTCTTCCAGGCCTGCCTGCTCTAAAGTGCCCCTCATTTGCTCTTTAGATATCCCTCCTTTATGAGGCACAGCATGAGCAATCACTGAGTCGTCCATATACTGCGGAGTCTCATTGGGATGTTCATTAAGGAAATCTACAATAATCACGTATCCTCCGGGTCTCACATGGTCTGCCAGAGCCCTGGAAGCAGCGTCAATATCGAGAATATGATGATAAGCAAGCGAACAGATCGCGGCGTCGAAATCACGAGCAGAAATCTCAGCCGGGATAGCATTCGTATCCGACGGAGGTTCCGTGATATCTACTTGATACGCTGTCATTACATCGCCTAATCCTACTATTTCCTTTACTTGATTGAACGACTCCAGCATAGGAGTTGAAATGTCAGTCCCTACCAGCTTAGCGCATCGTGCAGCCACGTATTTCCCGAGACCTCCTGAGCCGCAGCCGAAATCCAGGACTTTCAGTTTCTTCGCTGGGTCGAACACCGGTGATTCAGGGAGTTTCTCAAAGGATACGAGATCAGGGTTTATTACTGAAGTATCGTATTCGAGTACTTTCGGAGCACCAAAGACGGAATTGCGGAATTTTTCTGCTAGTTGTTCTTCCGACAGTTTCGGGTCGAATTCGAGCACAGCTTTAGAGATCAGAACGTTCTCGGCTTGCAGGGTAGGATTAGCATTGTATTCTCTGACGTATTCGGCAGTGAAGGCAGCCTGGTTGGCTTTTTTGATCTCAGCGGCGGACATATCTGGGAATGGAAGATAGCAGGGTTGTTATATGATAAGAGAGTAGAAGATATGCTCTTATATACTGTTATATACTCTGATATGATCTGATACGATAAGACAAAATGATGTGATGGACGAGAGCAATTGAGAAGACGAGCCGGAAAAGCAGGCAGATGGGGTCTTCAATTGGACTGAAGGACGGTAAATCCACTATATATGTGTCCTATGACGGAGATTTACGCCGAAATATAATCGGAAATGAGGGCCGTCGGTGGCAAATTCCATCGAGACGGCTAAATGTGGGGAAATTTGCTCACTCAAGGCTCGGAAGGGTTGCTGGGCCCGAGGACGGAAAGACTGGGGGGAGACGCGATGTCTGCCGAGGAAGGGTATGAGAGATAAGGGAATATAGGAGATGTGAAAGGAGTTAGCGGAGTTAATTGATGGGTGGTGGTGGTTGACAGGGGAGTGGTTTATGAGGGAAGTTTGGTTAAGGCGTATTTGGAGCTGGAATAGAGTGGGAATACCAGTTGGGTTCAGACGAGGTAGGGAGGTTTATGAGAGAGCAAAAAGAGGCCTGCAGAGGTATGAAATGTGCTCTACAAAGACGGGAAAAAGAGCTGGGCAGGAGTGAAACTTTTCATTAGACTTTTGTATATACTTTAATATCAGCTTTTGCCACCATTATACCGCCGTCTTACTCTGAAATTCCTTCTGGCTTACCACGATTTGCGAGCTTCATATAGCATCTCAGTCTGATCCAATAAGGATTACGTAATCGGAAAAGAGAGATAATGAGTGTATATAATGAGAAACCCACCAGTAAAGGATCCCCATACTCGCTAGAATGACTCCTTCTGTTTCGTATTCCTTTTTTGATCTCCCATATTTCCCCTTCTTGTATATCAACTCCTTATATTTCTAATCCAGACCAGACTATGGCTTCAGCTTCAGAAAATATCCCTAAGATACACTTTCCAGTTACGTAACCCGAAATATTTCCCTTACTGTAAACGTTATGGCCGCCACTTCACGTCTCATCTCGCATATTACGTCTCCTCCCACCTCCCACACCTCGCATCTCCTCCCGCTCTCTAGCACATCTCGGTGTCCGCCCCTTATCGGCTTCTCCGTTACGAACTTCGGGTCATCAGGCCTTCGTTCCGGCTTTGTTCCGCTTTCAATCCGCCTCCCGCACGGAATCAATCAATTATCCGAACCACCGGTGCTTCTATTTTACGCTCCCGAAATCCCTGCGCCACAATGTCTCTCTTTTTCAAATCCCCGCTTGATATCGACATCCGACTCGAGAATGAAGAATCCCGTGAATTCGTTGACGTTAAAACCAGCAAAGGACGCAGAGAGAAATACCCGCTGTTCCTGGACGGAGAAACGGTGCGCGGATCTGTCACAATCCGCGTGAAAGACGGCAAAAAACTCGACCATGCAGGTATAAAAGTACAACTTATTGGATCAATTGAAATGGTTAATGACCCAACTCAACATGATGATTTCCTATCGCTTGCTCACGAATTAGCGGCCCCCAGTGAACTCCGACACCCTGAAACGTTTGACTTTGAATTCAAAAACGTAGAGAAACCGTTTGAAAGTTACAGCGGGATAAACGTGAGACTCAGATACTATATACGAGTTACAGTATCTCGTCGTACAGCTGATGTAGTGAGAGATAAAGATATATGGGTGTACTCGTATAAGATTCCTCCTGATACGGTGAATTCTGTGAAGATGGATGTCGGGATTGAGGATTGCCTGCATATTGAATTTGAGTATTCCAAGTCTCGATATCATTTGAAAGATGTGATAGTTGGACGAATTTACTTTCTGCTAGTACGGCTTAAGATAAAGCATATGGAACTTTCTATAATCCGTAGGGAGACGGTTGGAGTGCCGCCAAATCAGCTGAATGAGTCGGAAACGTTAGTGCGATTTGAGATTATGGATGGAGCACCAGTAAGGGGTGAAACTATTCCTATAAGGTTGTTTTTAGGTGGATTTGATCTTACTCCTACGTTCCGTGATGTGAACAAGAAGTTTTCTACTCGTACGTTTCTGTCTTTGGTGTTGATTGACGAGGATGGGCGGCGGTATTTTAAGCAGAGTGAGATTATTCTTTATAGAGAGCAGTAGATGAGGAAAGAGTAAGGAAGGAGGAAGGAAGGAGGAAGAGGCAGAGGAATTTCAAAAGGGTTCGGAAGAAAGGGAGAAAATGCTGAAGGCAGATAGGGTCTGTTATAGTATGTACAAGAGAGGGAAAGACGGCTAAGAAGAAGAGTTAGGCTGGAATGGAATTGAATGGTAGGATATTAGAGACTTTCCATGTTTCCCAGTGACACTGTAAAGCATTAGGCTGTAGGGTATGTTATTTAGTGTAGTTTAATGCTATTGGGTGCTTTTAGATGTTTTGAATTCTTTGGATAGGTCGGTTTGGGGTACTTTGGGTACTTTGGGTGCTTTGGGTACTTTGGAAGCTGTTGGAAATTCCTGAGATTAGAGGGTTGCAGTGGTTTACTTAGCATGGAAGCTTACTGTAGTGAAATCTGGTCTAATTCTTGGGGCGGGAGTGTCTAGCAAGTAAACGTTACAATGGGTATTCAATAGGTATTCAATGGACAATTCTACTAATGCTACAGAGTATTGAGGATATTTATATACCTTCAGTTCTCGCTTTCCGCTCTCCATTTATTGGTCTGATCGTACCGATTACCGTGAATAACTAGCATCCAGGAATAGAGAATTGAAGTATGTTGTCTATTATTTGAATGAATGAATTACCAATGTATCCGGCTCTGATCTTAAATAGCTGTTTGCTTTGAATATCGGAGAGTTCGCAGATTGGATACGGTAAGAAGTTTGCAAAGTTCCAGATTATCAGTGAGCGATTGAGACGATGTGTGGGGATAGATGTATCTAATTTGATAGTGGAATTACTCGGATTTTCAGACTTCCTTTGAATGATTGCCAAATTTCTGACTCTGTGGTTAATTGCTGTGTTATTTGAGCCTCCTGAGTGTTTGATTACTTAAAATCTAAGATATAAGTCGTTGTTTTCTATCTTCTCTCACCTCTGGAAATACTGCACTCTCTATCTAGCTTTCTGGCTCCTAGATTCTGAGAATGGGGGTTCATCAGTTGGAAGACTGCAGACTAAGCTATGTCAAATTACGGCTTTTAGTTCTATAGGAGATATAAATATACATATTTGAATATATTGTAGAAAAAACTGTTGAGACAGTAACTAGTGCATATTGGAAAGAATTGTTATGCTAAGTGAGTGAGCATTGAACTGTATTTATAGTATAATATTTGTATATATGTACATGGGCTATTCTATCCTTTCTACCCCATTCTATCCTGCTTAACCTTTGAGGCTCGTCTTTCTATTCCCTCTACAGTTTTGTATGATTTCTCTTTTTCACTAGTTGCTGAGATCAGATATCAGAATTGATGAAAACACGGAGGGCTTCTTAGTACTTGACAGGCACATAAGATGATTTGAACAGTAGTTATAGAATAAACAGCTAAAGAATACTAAAGATGTAATTAAATAAATTATTCATTAATTATGGAATTAACAGTTATTCATTAATTATGGAACCAATCTGCTTTTCACCCATACTTCCCTGCTATTCCTCAGTACTTCAACTCCTACACATTTCGACCATTCAGCCCAACACCAGATATCTAATACAATACAATACAGCACCAAACATTCTCTTCACTCCCCTCCTCCTTCCCCCCTCCTACCCTGTTTTCATATACCCTGGTAAAGTAATATTACAAACCTCTGTTCTCTTGAATCCACTACTTATCCCATTCCCCCCATCACCCACTTTCTGCTTATTCCCTTCCGTCCCGTCTTGTAGCTCAGTTTACCCTCGGAGTCTATAAAACAAAAAACTCCCCGAAAGATTCCCCGTGCCGCTTCCGTTGCCGTTGCACACATTTGTGCGACATAATCTCTGTTATCTGTACATAGTATCCGTTTCTCTCTTCTTTTCCGGTCTAGTTTCTCATCTTTTCCTCTTTCCTTTCCTTTCTCCTTTCCTTTCTCATTTCTTCCCCGTACAGTTCATCAATATTGCTGCCGCAGCCACTGCCTCAGCCTCCGTTTCTTCCTTTTTCGGTTCCGGCACACGGATCGGCGGCAACACCTCCGTCGCACATCCGCTCCCTGAAGCTGCCGAAAAGGAATGCCGCTGAGGCGCAGCTGATGCATGCGGCTGCATAATACTACTAATATGTGGTAATTCTACCCCGCTTACCCCGCTTGCCCCGCCAGCACCGTTCACCCCGCCAAACCCCGCGCCGAACGCCGGACCAGACAGCGAATACCGTTTCAAAGTCGCTGCCGACCCCGCGTCTCCCAGAGGGACAGGTTTTGTAGCCAACGGGAACAAAAGATCCGTTCCCTGCGCCCCCTGCGCCCCCTGAGCTCCTGGAACTACCGGAGGAATGGCAAAAGCGGAAGTACGACGTGATTGTGGCGTTACAAGGCTTGGAGATCCAGCCGAATTAGAAGCCGAAGATGTACTAAATATAGAATTACGTTTTGAGCTACTAGCCGACAGCGGGCCGTCACAAAACCCTGCAGTCCCGTCAAGGGCAAACTGCGGGTCCATTGAGACGCTGCTGGATCTCCGAGAATGCGCCGCAAACGGCGGAGTCGCCAGCATCGGGCCGGCTGTCATTCGAGGCGGGAACCCCGCATTAGGCGGTGCGGGGAAACCTGGAGGCCCTGAAACTCCGGAAACTCCCGGCGGTCCTGCAGCTCCTGCAGACCCTGGTAGCAGCGGCGGAAGCAGCGGAGCGCGCGGGTCCAATGCGGAAGTCGGCGGGCCTGTGGCGCCGTTCCCCGTGGCAGGTTTAGCAAAGATATCGATATTGAACATCGGTTGAGCGGAATTCCACGGAGGTCCGTCGTCTGGGCTCGGCAGTGGCGCTCCTGGGAGCAGCGGGAGCGGCACGGCAGCTCCGCTTGTGCTTGCGGCTCTACGAGTGTGGCGCAGTGGCGCAGTGGCGCTTGGGGTTCGGAGGCGGCGAGTAGAAAGTAGTTTTGGACCAACGGAAGCGTGGCGGCCCGCTCTGAGGGACTCAGCGGTTGGAGACCCGTGGCGGGCGGATGAGCCGTCTGTGGCGTCTGCTAACGAGCTTCTACGTCGTCTATTTGCGCCACCGTTCCACCAGTTTTTAACGGTATTATCGCTTCGGCCTTTTAAATGCCGAGCAATTTCGGCCCATCGTTTCCCGTATCGGGCAACCAGTTGCTCAATAAGGATGCCTTCCTCTTCCGATATCGGGGCGTGGTTTAACGTGGGTTTCAGGTTTTGGTGGTACCTTTCTCGGCATTGTTTTGCGTTACGAGATCCGAGAGCAGCTGATATTTTAACCCAGTTGCTTGCGCCGAGTGTTTTAATCAGCTGGAGCAGTTTTGCGTCTTCTTCCTGTGACCAGGGGCCCCGTCGGATCGGAGGTGCGGAGCCGGAGGAGGAAGCGGGGGTTGAGGAGGAAATGGAAGCGGGAGTGGAAGCGGAAGCGGAAGCGGAATTAGATGTGGCTTGAACTGTGGCGCAGTTAGGCTTGGAAGAAGGGGCTAAAGGGCGCTGGCCCGGTGTGTTGGACGTTATAGAGGACTCGGAAGTTCCGAAAGAGGAATCTGTATCGGAAGAAGACGGCCTGTGGCTCGGCTGGTCCGTTGGGCGACCGGCAGAGTGGTTTGATGTGTGGCTCATATGGGGTGAGTGGCTGTTTGCTTGATCAGCGGGATGGCCCCGTGGGGGCTGTAAAACGACGTTATTCATGATAGCCCTGGAACGCAAGGCGGCAGGCGGTGCAGCAGTACTGCTTGGGCAGTGTGAGAGGTTCAAAAGAGCCTGAGAAGGCGGAAAGGCGGAGCAAAGTAGCGGAGAAGAAGCGGCGAGAAATGGGAAAAGCGGGACGGGCGGGTGAATCTTTTGCGTCACCGGTTTGTGGACAGAGGGTCTGGAGAGGGTCTGGTGGTGAGAGGGTCTGGGAAATTCAAATATGAGGAAGGAGAAGCGACTGTGGATTTTAAGTGGAACGCAGAAGTAGCAGTGGATTCAGTAATCGTTCAGATGTGTCGGTTGTTACTTTGGAAAGCGTGTGCGTGGGCATGGAGTTGCTGAGGGTATGTAAGCAGCGGAGATGCGAAACCCCCGAGTCGGTGTTTTAGAGGGCATCGTTTAGCGGAGGGTCTAAGTCCTGCAGGCTACTGCAGGCTCTAAAGTAAAGTTAGAGTTTGATCGCAAAGTTGGGTTTAGCGCATCCGATATGTAAACTAGGCGTAATTCAACATTCAGGAAATGGGATGGCCAGACATGAGGGCTACGTAGCCGCAATAGGGTGGTAATGAGCTATTAGTTAACTTATAGACGGGCAGAGCAACGCTATATGTTCTAGGGTGATTTGGTCTATCAACGAGATTCAGGGGTTTGTCTATTAAGTACAAAACGGGTCGGAAGTTGAGTATATAGAAGCATTGACGTCCCTGCATGCGAGACACGATGCGCAATGTCACTCTCCTGAACTCTGACTCGGCGTGGCTCAAACTTCAAACCAGCTACGGCACCGGTTTGTCAGACGTTCACTAGCGCCAACTCTAACTCGGGCGTAGCCGGAGCTGCCATCGCCGTAAACCACGGAGCTCCTCGGGAACTGCTTGATTGCCTCTAATCGCCTTTGACATGTCACGCGGTTTCTCGATTTTTTCCCCAATGATCTCAGTCAACTCTCAGTTTTATCTTATCTATTTACGATGAGTAACAACAGAAAGGAAAGTCGAGTGTCCAACGGTTGAAAAAATTAGTAAACGGTCTCAGTCAGCGAAAACGGTTAGACATTAGTTTTTTAGTGTCTGCGCTTAATCGTTTCGGGAAGTCTAAAGGAACAATAAAGATTGGAAATTAGGACATATTAGGACATATATTTGTCGGGAGCGCCTACGGTTGCGAGCCAGCCGGGCCACTGACAGGAAACAATACAAGATACCCACTGTGCAGGGCATCCTGCTTCGAGCTTATTGACAGATGTGGTGCGCTGCTCATCTCCGGTAACCGGAATAACTGGGGCAAAGCCGAATATCGTTATCTTCCGAAGGGGATACATAGACTTCAGGCCCGGGATAAAGTTTTTAAGATTTAGCGCTGTCCGCTGATTTAGTCCAAAAACCTTCGGTTGGACTGGCCTCTGGGACGAGATCTGAAATAAGATCAACGATATCTTATTCAACGTTTGACATGACCCCGGATAGTATTTCTTGATTTCTTCAGTTGCCGATTTACTGAGAACACGGCCTTGTTCTTCCTGCCCTGGTACAAGTTGCCATTTTCCGTACTATTGTTCTTCTTGTCGGTTACAAGTTGCCATATTCCATACCATGTTATCGATAGAGTTAGCTTTCTTCTTTTGTTATACTCTTCTTAGCAACTTATGCGTCTTACCGCGTCAGGCTGCAGGGTTTCCAACCTTATCTTCTTATCGAAACATCTGAGTTCCTCCGTTTACGCCGGCAAAATCCAGCCGAGCCACTGCGGAAGGCCCGACGCTGCTCCGGTTCTTAATCCATTTTCAGTTTAGTTACGTCAGATACAAATATTTTGATTGTTTTGGTTTTCTATAGCCGGTTTCATTTAGAGGTGTAACTAGCAGAGTTTGACGTGTCGAGCACAATATATCTATATAAATGACATATCACATTCGGCTCCGGACCATAACACTTCTAATCCCACAAAGCCCAGAGCAGAGAAATACAATGCTATAGCTTAGAATTGCCTGGTTTGCGGGGTTTTCTCCTGTTTAAGACCGATGAGACTTCAAATGTGTCGGATTTCCCGCGATAACGGCTCAACTACAGATGAGATAACGGTTGGTTAGATTACAGTTTCCATGTCGTTCAAGGTTTGAACTTTTGCCTGCAAAGGGAGATGTGGCGCGCTGCAGCCGAGAGACAACTCTAATCAACATCTTCGGAAACTTGGCATCTCTCTCCGTGATTTCATGACAAAGAACTCCGTGTCCTGACATGACGATCACCTGGACAAACGGTAGAAGCCGACCGAGCGTCGACGCACTACTTTCACTCACAGTAGCACTAACTAATGCCACGCCTGCAGCACATACCATGCTACTGTAGTCTCAGCAGCTTTATGCAAGTTCCAGCCGACCTCAGCGCCGTTAGTGCGCCCAAGATTGCCGTTAAACTAGTTCTTTTTAGTAGCTGACGTAAACAAAGCGGAGTTAAGTACTATTAAATGATAGTGTAATCGGTAATAGATAATATATTTCTGATATGGTAATCATTTAATGCCCACACCGGGATCCGCATTTTTCACCACCGTGGCTCGACGGGAATTCCGCTCATCGGCCCGATGACCAGTCCGCTCAGCCGCTCGGCTCCTCGGATCGTCCAACCATCCAAGCCACACCTTCTGAACTCCGTGCCGCTTCTCATTGACCACCCTTGAGATTCTCACCATGGAACTCACTACAGTAATCTTCTTCCTACTCCTGGCAGCAGCCTTCATAACCGTACGGTTCCTCCTATCTCCGTCGCCCCACTCTCCAACCCCTCGGGGAGCGGGGCAATCCGGCCGCAGCCGAGCTGGCCGCTCCGCCGCCGCCGTCGGTAACACAGATCTGACCCGTTCCCGCCGGAGGGTCGTCACAGACTCTATGGTTGAAGTAGTTCAAGCAATAGCCCCAGGTGTGCCTGTAGCAGCTATTCGGTACGATTTAGAGCGTACAGGCAACGTAGAAGAGACTATCGACAACTATCTGAATGCGGGGACTCTCCCTATGCCTCCAGGCGTCCGTGGGAGCTCTGCTGAGTCTTCAGGAGTGTCCACCGGCTCGGCAAGTCCAGCTGTTGCTTCGAATTCCGCTCCCCGAGCTGATTTAGTCGATGTAGCAGCCAGTATACGATCAGATACGACTGCTGGGCTTGGATTGGAAGATCTGGCGGAGCTGCCGAAAATGAAATGGAGCAGCGATCGGGCAGAAAGAGAGAAGCAGTTGAAACAGCAGCAGATGGCAATGAAATTGAAAGCTCGGAAGAGACTAGAAGAGAGGCTAGCGGCGAAAACGGAAACGAAATAAGAAAATTGAGATCGGAAGCAGATTTCGGAGAATATAATATGGAGTAGGATGGAGTAGTAGGTTTGGATGAGTCTGACGGATGCGAGAAATAGAGAGGAAACTGTATACTGATGAACGGGAGATACAGAGAGATGTGACGGAAAATACAGCGAGAACTGGTGAAAACTACAGAGAAATAAAGCTAGTATTTTGGCGTATTCTGGCGTCATGAAGGAGAGATATGCATTGGAAGTTGAAATAGAAAGCAGGAGAAAGCAGGAGAAAGCAGGAGTTCTGGTTGTATTTTGGAGGAAATTGATGAAGTCTGAAAGCTTTGGTTGGACTTCTCCGATGTCGGCTTTCAGTTTCACGTCATGCAGTTTAAAGCTTGTAGTTACACTTTGCATCTTACAAATATCAGCTTTGGATTTCTTCCCGCTTTCTGCCTATACTGAAATTATACTGGAGCTGTGCTCAAACTATAAGATTAACGAGAATATTAGTAGCAATACATTTAGCTGGTAGATCTGAGCATCTATAGTACTTTTTCATGTAGCTATAAACAGAATTAGTCTGTGGGCTTTGTATAGAAGGAGTTCTCTGATCTACTTGCCAAGATAGAGTGTCGATTTCGGGTATGTAGTGGCGTAGAATGACAGGAAGTGAGAAAAAGGAGTATCTAATAGGGATTGAAACCACATTGATAATATGGAACTGACTTTGGAAACCTGATAATTGCGGAATCTTGAAAAATAAAGGATACAAATGCCGAAAAGATATGTGATATCAACAGTGAAAAGGCTGAATGCAGCAGAGCTAGCAATAGTCTACTTCACTGAGGGACACTTACAGCACTTGCTAGACCCTGTAGATCTACCGGAATAACTCCGCGTATCAATAGAAATAAAGGATAGACAATGGCGCGATAACTCGGTTGCTGAAAGTCAGCAAATAGCCATCTTTTCTCTCTACTAAATTGACTTCGTTATACATATTCCAACTTACATTTTCAACATTCATACCTATAGCATAGAACTCCAGAGTCTGGATGCCTATAAATTATACTAATATACTCCGAGATAGTCTCCGGCGTTATTCCCAGTTTCCACCCGCGTTTTCCTCTGTTTGCTTTCTTTTCGCCAACCCCTAGAGTCCAAAACAGGGAAACTGCGAAACGGAGTCAAATAATGTCACAGCTTTTTTGATTCTATCTGGTTTAAATACCTGGAAGGTACTTGGATCTTCTGTGCCAGTAAAAGTAGGATGAACAGTCACTGCCATATCGAAAGAAAGATATATTCCGCTCTCCATAGGGTGGCTTTTACCAGTAATTACAGGACTGTCAGAACTCTTCTTTCCCACAGTATACTCAGTTGCCTGCTACTTTCGACAATGACGTACAATTTTACAGTGTTTCAGCTATTTAGGCTCCATAAGATGTTTTGTTTGCCCGCAGTACCAGAAGTACACCTTTTGTTTTCCTCCATTGACCATCTTCAGTCATTTCTCAATCATTATTTCAGTCATTCTGCTATAAAACACGAACCTCTTCACCCATTCACATTAAGATTTCCCTTCTCTTCTATTAGCTTTCTTCAGATCGTCCGACGTAATATAACAATACCAATTAATACTAACAAGTGTTGATATCCCGCACTCTGGCGACCTAAAACAAAGACCAGAACTACAATTACGTCCATTAGTTTGATACTTCCGCTACAATTCGTTGAGTTTGCCCTTACGGTCTGCTAAACCCAGATACTCTGATAGTTTCCGGCTTATTCTAATACTATTATAACATTCTTATAACGGTCCCTTTGGGAGGAATCCATTCAGGGTTCCGTTGCCTACGTAATTTATCCATTTATCATTCATTCAATCCTTTTTCAACTCCTGAACCAACGTAGGAGCCACACGGCGCCGTTTCTTTTCCGGCATGCGCACTTCCATTCCGATAGTCATTCCGTTCCCTGCGCCACCTGCGCCATCTGCGCCACTGGCAGAGGAGTTCGCTGCCTCATTCGATGTTTCAGTTGGCTCCTTTACTGTAGTCTCAGCTGAGCCTCCAGATACGCCACTGGCTGCGCCACCTGCTGAGCCTCCAGCCACCACCGGCAACAAAGGAGCACCCAGCGGCGTGCATGGCGGCGTAGACAGCAAACCACCAACCGCCACCGCCGCCACCTCGGGCACCGGCGACACCGTCGGCAGCAACACCTCTTCTACATCCGACACCGAGCCACCCCGCCCTGCCTTGTTCCCGCTGGGAGAAGCCACATCCCCCAACTCAGCCACAAACCTCGGAGGCGTCGGAGGCGGCGGCAGCGACCTCCGCCTTCCGCTCCGCACGGCATTCAATACCGCTTCGCTACAGGGAACTCCCAGCTCTCCACGCTGGAAACACACTACAGAACAGAACCCGTCAGTAGAAGTAATAAACAGAGTATTCCCTTCCGGGCTCCAAGCTAAATCTGTGAACGTGGCGTAGTGCAAATTGCTTACAACGGCTAGCGGGTACCTCTGCTGGGTGTCGTAAATTACGGCGGAGTCCTGGGTCGCTACGGCGTATACCATACGATACGGGAGGTCGAATACGGGGGCTTCTCCGCTCGGGGCAGCAGTTGAAGCCGATGCCGAAGAGGCTGAAGCTGAAGTGGAATCTCCGCTTTCCCGCGCTCCTACAGAGATATTCGCCGTCGGAGCTGCCGCCGAAGTCGACCTGAGTTCGTATAAAACCGGTGAAAACTTCACAGCCAGCGACGGTTTCTTCATCCCCGGCAAATGCGCCACAGGAGACCGATTGAGCCCCGAACGAGAGTAAATATACACAGTATTTATCATTTCTTCACTCCCTCCGGCTCGGGCTTCTTTGTAGATCCCCGAAGGAGTAAGCAGGAGCGATCCGTCGGGGGAAAAAGTGAGCCGGCGGAAGAAAGAGGCGAGGGTTTCATTGTGGTAGAGAAGAGACAGTTTAGTGGCTATGGGAGCCGATTTCATCGGTTTCACGGCTGGCAACGGGGCAACAGCGGCTCCGGGGCTCGGCGGGGGTTTCCTTTGTGACTGCTGTGGCGCCTGTGGTGGCTGCATAGTGGATTCATCCGAGTCTCCGCCTGCTGAGCCACTCGGAGACACAGCACGCCTCACATACTCAAAACGGGCACATTTATTATAGCTATTGAGGCTGAACTGCCCGTCCCGCGTCTTCAGCGTATAAATATGCACAGAACGGTCGGAACTCTGAGTAGCTAAATACTCATTCAAGGGATCCCAGCAAACACCCTGTACATAATGGTTATGCTCAGCTATTTGCCGCACTAACTGACCAGAACCCGCGTCATATATCCGAGCTATATTGTCCATAGAGCCAGCCAGAATGAATTTAGAGTCAGGAGACCAGCATAAGTCGTATATTTCTGAACCTGAAGCGTGGCAAACGTGTTTCACGCGCCACGACTCTTTCTCATCCAGTTCTGGGGCACCAAACTCGGCTACGGGGGAAGACCCGTTGAGCGTCCATACTATAACGTTGCCGTCGTCTCCTGCAGAGGCCAGAAAGTCGCCCCGCGGGTCGAATCGGACGACATTCACGGCCTGAGTGTGTTTAGCGAGTGTACAGAGGTATGTAACGGAACGGATATCTGTGCCGTCCGACGACGGGACGAGCCGCCAGAGCCGGACATTGTTGTCGCCGCCTCCTGTGGCGAGCCGTGGGGCTGAGATGCTGTGAGAGCCCGGCTGGAAGTGTGCTGTGTAGATTGGTTGATTATCGTTGTGCCAGTGCACTGTCAGAGTTGAGGCTTTCATTGTGAGGCAGCAGGGGGAAACGAGAGTGGGGAGAGGGGGGAGAAGGAGGGAATGTGGTAAAGTGTGAAAAAATGTGGGAAAATGTGGGAAAATGTGGGAAAATGTGGAAAAATGTAGGATTTATAGGTGGTGAGCTGAACAGTGGGGTGAACGGCAGAGTCAGCAGCTTACTGAGTCCGTCAATTGAGGGAGGAAACAGAAACAAGCATTTGCGGTCTGGCTGTCCACGGGGGTTCTGCAGGCGTCGTAGACTTACACAGCAGAGTTATATGGTGTTAATTGACGGTATGTAGGGGCTGTAAAGGTAATATTTCGTAGAGAAACAGACGTGTAGAGAGGGATATCCGGTGATGATAGAAGATGGAGTGAAGTAATGGAGAGGATAGAAGGGATGTTCACAGTGCTGAGATGTGCGTGTACAAGCAGTTCTCAGTACAGCGAAGGTCAGTAGTTTAACGAGATTTTTCGTTCATCAACAGTTAGTTTTCTTCCTGTATGGTAAGGTAGAATTATACTGATGGGTATGAAAGAGATGAGAATATGAGAGTATGGAGGTTCAAATTGGGTAGATGAAGGGTGGAGTATTTGGTTTTCGGTAGTTGTAAGTTTGGATGGACTGCTGTAGCTGTGTGCCAGGTCGTTAGGTTGGTGTGTAGCGTAATAGAAACGCTTGTTGAGTTGTTTGTAGTGTCGTACGATATTGAAGAGTAAATTCTACAGCACGCTTGTCAAATTCCCGCTGGCTAAGAAAATACAGTCAGTGGTGCCGATGCTAGTGCTAAAAGCAATGTCAGCGTCCATTCGTGGTCGCGGAACAGTCTCAGTGCCATGACAGCCTTTCTTTTTTATGATTGGATGTTGGCCGGTGTGTTCTTACAGTTTGTAAATTAAGTCAATGTATGGAGATAGTTTTATATATGGATTTTTATTGTGTGGATAAGCTCAGAGTGGGAGTTGCGTAGAACCGTAGATCGTTTCGCTTCGTGTTTTGGTAGTTTTAATAGATCATATGGTACCTAGTTGTAATCTATCAGCCAGACCTGTAGATCAGAAAAGGAGGTGTGCACCAGTGCTATTAGTATACTTGGGCTTAGTGAGGAGTGGATAATGATGAAAGTCGTGTTTTATGGAATTGTTCTTTTTATCTGAGAAGCCTAGACAACTTGGTGCAGTCTGCTAGCAATATTCATTTCAATATACATATGTTATCAACTATATAAAAAAAAATTGAAATTTTCAAGAAAAAAATAAAAAAAGAAATTGCCTCAAACCGGATTTGAACCGGTGATCTTAGCATTACTAGTGCTACGCCTTACCAACTTGGCCATCAAGGCTGATTTGCTGTGGTTTATTTGGAGGTATTGAAATCATGAAATGCAACAAGAGGCATAGACAGTTAAAGAAGTTACTGATAGAACAACACCTTGGGGTTTGCCTGATATTTGATAACAGTTACGGTCTACATGAAGGCACAAGACCCAGTTTATGATATTAAAACGGTCGAGAGTACGCGTGTTTTACGAGGTATTCACAGCGAGACCTGAGAGTGGCTTCTTAGAAATTGTCGGGTTATCTTCCCTGCAGTATGTTTCCACCATGCCTTGGTCTAGTACTCCAAAATGCAGCCCAATCATTGAAATCGAATAATATTTTGGGGAACTAAATCAATTATCTCAAATAGTTGTTCCTGTAGAGAGTCATTTACCCTAGAGTTAAGGTGCTTTCGTTTCCGATGGTCTACCTAAGACTCAAACGGCATGGTATAAAGAAGCATTCCCAACATTATGTCACTGATAGGAGAAGAGGAGGAAACACCATATCGGCGACCTCCATATCAGGTTCAGGATACTGAAAGCCGATCCATACCCATACCCATATGAAAGGTGTTCAGAATCAGAAGGAATTCTCGCGAGTTGTCACGTTCCAGGTCGAACAGTGGCGCACACCAAGTCAGAGCAAGTGCTCCGCCCTCCTACTTCAAAGGTTTTGAGTTTAGCTGAATTGCGAGAGATTTATTCACTCAGAAGTTCTGTTTTCCGTCAAGATCCAACTCATAAAAATCGTAGCAGCAATTAACGCGGTCAAAATGAACCCGAGCTGACTCATTGACATTCTGAGTAATTTTGAAAAAAAGCCCGCGTGGCGTAATGGTTAGCGCGTCAGACTTCTAACGAAGCCTCTCTGGATTGCAATCTGAAGATTGTGGGTTCGACTCCCACCGTGGGTGCTTTTTTTTCCAGTTGTTCAACTGGATTTTTTTTTTATTGTTATTACTCCAGCTCCCTAGGAAATTGAATTCAGCTCGCTAATGCTATCAGAGAAACAGCAACCAAGTCAATTGACTCCAATCCACGTCAAGTTTGCTCCATAAACAATGTTTTACAGCTCGGAGCTACATTCGGCTAGACTTCTTGCTCTTGCCCGATATCTACATCAAATTCCTGGCATCCATCCCGGGATTTTGAAGGAAACTTCGCGAAACTCTACAAGCACTTTATACTCCCAAATCTACAACTATTCCCAATATTTCCGCCCGAAAACACCGAAGATAAGCCCCCCAGATCAACCACGATGTTCCCTTCTATTGACGTTTCACACTTCACGTCTCCTTCCACGGCGTACCAGTATTTACACCGAAAATCTCCACGGCGTATTTACAGGCACTAACTACTCTCAACATGAGAATCATTGCATCTCACAACTAACGAGATCAATGATAAGGCGAACAACTTCAATCGTGATAGTATCGCACAGAAATCCATACTTCCGAAGCCCTATACTCACAGAGATACCCCCGAGTCCCATATATTACTTCAGAGTGCTTTGGTGACAGATTGGGAGCAATTAGAAGTATCGGCATTCAGTATGAGGTACGCCTTTATGAGACTGGGAAAACAGATTATGAATTATAATACTAACATACACAGCGAATTACTCAATAAACCACGCTCAGAACTGAGTGAGGAAGAACTCGCAAGGCTGGAAGAGTATGAATTCAAGCACGGCCCATTGTCGGTGCTGCAGAATGCAGTGAAGAGTCGCTCACAGGTTCTCATTTCTTGCCGGAACAATAAGAAATTACTTGCAAGGGTGAAAGCCTTTGATCGGCATTCTAATATGGTGCTGGAGAATGTGAAAGAGGTATGTTTGGTTCAGCCGGTGGCGCTGCTTTCCCTCTTCTTGCTGGTTTAATTACTCGTTCCTTACTAACCCATGTCAGATGTGGACAGAATACCCGAGAAACTCTAAGGGGAAGAAGGGGAAGCCTGTGAATAAAGACAGGTTTATTAGTAAAATGTTTCTGCGCGGAGACTCTGTGGTGCTGGTGCTGAAGAGCACGTAATGGTAGCAATTGGCAATTACTGGCTGTTGTAATGATCCGTGATTGAAATATATCCGATCAGCGCCAATCGGGGACTCCACTGCTCTTACTGGCCTCCCCAGAAACACATTATGACTGAAACTGTCATGAAACTTCAGAAAGGTACTCGAAATTGCCGTCAATCTCATTGATCCCTTCAGTTGCCCACTGTTAGATCATCCCCTCTCCACTAAATCCATCCTGTCATACAACTACAGTACCCTTTTCTTCTATAACACTACTGTGTATCCCCGCTGAGCTTTGCAGCTCATCTTATGTATCATATATAAACATTTCAGCTCACTTTACTCGCTCTTTGCTTTGCTCGTTCTTCTATCCGTAGATTAGTTTGTATATCACCTTCGAGACATCGGGTCTCATCCTAGATACCAGACCCTCAGAGAAGGAAGGGTCTGAAATTTTCCAGATCAACGAATTTCAACATGAAAATCATTAATCCTGCACAGAGATTTCAATTTATACTAGAAAAGCAACAATTATTGCTGAATTCTGGCAACATTTCCACCGACTTTGCCACTCAAGATCCTCTATATCTTTCTCTTTATCCTGCATTACCTCCTATTCAGACTGTAATGCTCCCCGGTCTCTCGCGGCGTTTCGCTGCCCGAGCGGCGGGTCGCTCGGTTCGCCGTTTCAATATCTCAGGGCATATTGACAGCTTTTTATTATATAGAAGACGTTCTCCTCTGCTCTTTGGACCTCGAAAATTCAGTTCCTCGGCCGGCGTTTCAGCAGCGAAAGAGAAAGACGCTTTATCACCAGAATTGCAGGAAAGGATATCTGCTATTCCGCCTGAAAGGTTCAGAAATTTCTCTATCGTGGCTCATATTGTAAGTATGATGGATGTGGTTTTTGGTATAATGATGTGAAGAAGGAAAAAGCACATACTGGGTTGTTTCCTGGTATGATTGTTATGTTATGTTCTTTTATGCTATATGTTGTTCGCTCTGTTGAACTTTTTGGATCTTCAAACATCAATGGTTACCTGCGCCTGCGATTGGACTTTAATTTGGATTTCTGTGAACATTTCAAGCGTTGAGTTTGATGGGTTGTTTGAGTTGGTTTCTTCCGTTCATTCTCGTCTTACAGCCTTCCTTTGGCAAGCATTCGAGCCATGAACATTCTTTCTACCAGTTGCTACATATCTTATGGTAAAAGATTCACCCTTATTTCTGGTGTTTTCAACGGGGTTTCTTATGATTTTACGGAGCTTTTAATATAAATAGAAGCTTGCTACGTTTGTAAAAGGGATATTATAACGGTCTGGACGGCTGTTTTTCCTCCACAATCCACATTTCGTTTTTCTCTTTCTTTCTAGATGTCCTATCTTATTGTATGATTGATTAGTTTTGATTACTTTAATCATTTTTCTCCCTTTTTCTCCCTCTTTCTCCCTCGTTCTCTCTTCGTTTCCTTATCTTTCTAATGATTTTGGCCTCCTTTGCTCCATTTTCATACTAACTCGACCACCAGGACCATGGGAAATCCACTCTTAGCGACAGATTGCTGGAACTTACAGGCGTCATCCAACCAGGCTCGACTGCTCAAGTACTGGATAAACTAGAAGTAGAACGAGAACGCGGAATCACAGTGAAAGCCCAAACCTGCTCAATGCTCTATAATTACAAAGGCGAAGACTATCTCTTACATCTCGTCGACACCCCTGGCCACGTGGACTTCCGGGCAGAAGTTTCTCGCTCCTACGCTTCCTGCAAAGGAGCTTTGCTTCTGGTGGACGCCAGCCAGGGGATCCAAGCGCAAACAGTGGCTAACTTCTACCTTGCCTACTCCCTGGGCTTGAAGCTTATCCCTGTGATCAACAAAATCGATCTGGACTCAGCAGATATCCCGCGATCTCTGGAACAGATAGAAACCACTTTTGAACTGGATCCCGAAGACGCTCTACAGGTATCGGCTAAAACAGGTCTTGGAGTTGAGCAAATCCTGCCAGCAGTGATAGAGCGGATCCCCCCGCCGGACTGTGGGCCAGAGAAGCCACTAAGGTGCCTGCTTGTAGACTCCTGGTATGATACGTATCGCGGCGTTGTACTGCTGGTCCACGTGGTGGACGGAACAGTGCGCCGGGGCCAGCGGATCATCTCGGCACACACACAGGCTCGGTACGACGTAAAAGACGTAGGCATTATGTATCCAAACCCTCTGTCAACTTCCGAGCTCCGTGCGGGCCAAGTAGGCTACGTAGTGCCCGGCATGAAGGACAGCTCTATGGCTCACGTAGGAGATACTATCATGCTGGCAGGCAGCGATGCAGAGCCTTTGCCAGGGTTTGAAGAGGTGAAGCCGATGGTATTTGTAGGAGCATTCCCGACGAACGGGGAAGATTTCCGCACTCTGGATGAAAGTATTGGGAATCTGGTTCTCAATGACAGAAGCGTCACGATTCAGAGAGAAACGTCCAACGCCCTGGGCCAGGGATGGAGACTCGGGTTTCTCGGGTCGCTGCATGCTTCAGTGTTCAAAGAGAGACTGGAAAAGGAGTACGGAGCTTCCCTGATCATCACTGCACCCACAGTGCCCTACCGAGTAGTATGGCGCGACGGTACCGACTCCACTCTGACGAACCCAGACGACTTCCCAACCCCGCAGCAGCTGTCGACGAAAGTGGGTCATCTGGAGGAGCCGTACGTAGAAGCTATCATCACGCTACCCCAGGAGTACCTGGGATCAGCAATAAAAGTGTGCGATGCGGCGAGAGGTGAGCAGGTGGAAATCCAATTTCTTACCACCCAGCAGGTCTTGCTAAGATACATGATTCCTCTGTCTCAGCTGGTAGACGATCTGTTTGGGAAACTGAAAGGCGCCACGAAGGGATACGCGTCGCTGGACTACGACGATGCCGGGTACCGCAAGTCTGATCTGGTGAAGCTAGAACTGCTGGTCAACGGGCAGGGCATTGATGCGCTGGCGCAGATAATGCATCGATCAGAAGTGGAGAGCAAAGGCAGAGAATGGGTGAAGAGGTTTAAAGAGTTTATGAGGTATCAGCTGTTTGAAGTCATTATCCAGGCCAGAGCAGGGAGCAGGATTATAGCTCGAGAGACGATTAAGGCGAAGAGGAAAGATGTGCTGGCAAAACTGCATGCTGCTGATATCTCGCGGCGTAAGAAGCTGCTGAAGAATCAGAAAGAAGGGAAGAAACAGCTGCAGAGCTCTGCTAGAGTGCAGATCCCGAATGAAGCTTATCAGGGGTTCTTGTCGCGGAATAAGTAGACGTGGAAAGTGTGCAGAGGAATGGAATATGGTGGCTGAAGAAAATGGAGGGAAAGTAAGTGGAAAAAGAGTGGAAAATGGAGGAAGAAGACTGTAAAGTTTGCTACAACTCACATGCTTTCTGATCTCTGTTATCAGCCTGTGGAATGCAGTATGGAGTCTGGGACTTGAATTTCCATTCTATATATCTTTATGTTACGTCTATTTTGTCGTTTATTTTCATATACTCGTCACTTCTCATTTCTGAACGCTTGGCCCTCACTGAATGCTCTGACTTCATTTCATTCCTCCGACCTGAGCCTGAGCCGTGCTATTCCGCGGACCAGAGTCTTACATCAGAACATCCTAGCATCAACCTGTATATAATAAATACATGCATAGACAGACATTTTTTGCTCTTCATGTAAAATAATCAGGATAATCAACAGTTATTCAGTTCTCCAAATATTCAGTTATTCAGTCATCCCGTCATTTCATATCTCACTCTGCTCTTCCGCTGGTCTGAGATTCTGATATTCCATAAATCACTCTGTTATCCTGTCATCCATTTAGTCCATTATTTTTATCATTCTATTATCCATTTATCATTCTATTATCCCATCTTTCCTCTATTCCGTTTATCATTCTCCTCTTCACTCCGATTCAACCGTCATCGGGCCAGACCCTCGGCCTTTCCGCATTCGGCCCGAGGAGTGCTCCCAGACCCTCCCTCGGTGAAGTTTTTCCGAGTTTTTCAATGAGCCGTCGCCGGTGAGTCACCGAGAATCATATAAATATATAAACGGTTTAAAAGCGGCATATTCTTTTAAAATCAACACAATTATCACCCGAAACTTGCCGTAGATTCTCTCACAAACGTATTTCGGCTTTTTATTTCGTACCTTCCCCATCCCGTCACCCATGTCTCTCGAACGTCCTGAACCGAGCTATTTCGGCGCCGGCCCAGCACTGCTGCCGACTGACGTCCTGCAGCAGGTCGCTGTTGATCTCATCAACTACCAGAACCAGGGAATCGGTGTAGGAGAAATTTCCCACCGCTCAGGCCCTGCGGGGGCTATCATTGACGGAGCGAAGAACTCCTTGAAAGCTCTATTGGATATCCCTGATACCCATGAGGTTTTCTTCCTCCAAGGAGGAGGAACTTCAGGGTTCTCTTGCGTTGTATACAATATGCTGGCAGCTTTCGCTAAGAAGACAGGCAAAAAGGGCAAAGCTGACTACTTTGTCACTGGAGCTTGGAGTAAGAAAGCGTACGAGGAAGCTGTGAGACTCGGGTGTGATGCTCATATAGTAGCAGATTCAAGAGCTGCTACAGGTAAATTTGGTGGTATTCCTGATAAGAAAGAGTGGAATTTCTCACCAGCGGAGGAAACTGCTTATGTGTACTACTGCGACAATGAGACTGTCGGGGGTGTAGAGTTCCCTACGGTGCCGGAAGTTCCTGCTGGAGTGGAGTTAGTAGGAGATATGTCTTCTAATATTCTTTCCCGTAAAGTTGATGTGAGCAAGTTTGGGCTTATTTTGGTGAGTGAGGATTTGTGCGGTTGCGAGAGGAAACAAGTAGGAGGGAGGGTGGAGATGATAGGAGAGGATAACGAGAAGAGAGGATAGGAGTGGGACGTAGGACTGGAATAAGTGAGGTGAGGTGGAGATAAGAGATTATGTTGTGTAAATTATTGGAAGTTATACGTTATACAAACAGACCTGCAGAAGATACTAGCAGTATTTTCAGAATCCAGCTTTGCTTTCTGCTAATCCCGAATCACTTCTGGTGTCGTGGATAAATTCTACTCTCAGTCCTGTTCCATCTCCTCTTCCTTGCAGTATAAGACCTTCCTATTTCCTACCATTATCCCCATATATTTTGTCATACTATTTATTCATTCTTATCATACTAACAATACCAGGCGGGAGCGCAGAAGAACG
This sequence comes from Sporopachydermia lactativora, assembly GCA_030579575.1. Classification (NCBI taxonomy): domain Eukaryota; kingdom Fungi; phylum Ascomycota; class Sporopachydermiomycetes; order Sporopachydermiales; family Sporopachydermiaceae; genus Sporopachydermia; species Sporopachydermia lactativora. The sequence goes on along the minus strand of JAKTRH010000037.1, from coordinate 61,401 downwards.
TCGGCATTGCTGGCATCACCATCTATATAATCAAGAAGTCTCTGCTAGAGCACGCAAGCGAAGCAGAAAGAAGAGCTTTGGACATTCCTTTGCCCCCAATTGCTTTTGACTTCCCTACGGTTGTGAAGAACAACTCTGCGTACAACACGATCCCCATTCTAGCAGTCCACGTGGTGAAACTCGTGTGTGAGAAGCTGTTGCAGAATGGAGGATTGGCTAAACAGGAGGAAACGAGCAGCAGGAAAGCGGAAAAGCTGTATAGTGCGCTTGACAAATATCCTAAAGTGTTCCAGATGGTTGTAGACGAGCCTGTACGCAGTAGAATGAACATTGTGTTCACTTTGAAGGACGGAGACACGGAAGCACTGTTTCTGAGCGAAGCTGCTCAGCGGGGGCTCACAGGGTTGAAAGGACATCGTAGTGTAGGAGGAATTCGTGTTTCGAACTACAATGCAGTTTCTGAGGCGAGCATTGATAGTTTGGTGGAGTTTATTGAAAGTTTTGCCCAGAAACTCGAGGCATAGGTGTGTTAGGAGCGGATATACTCGGGGAATAGTGTGTATAAATGCGTTCAGATATAATCAGAATGGAGAAGTTTTGAGAATGCTGAGATTTATTTTAATACAATTGAGTAGTCGAAACATATACTGCAGTCATTCAACTGAGCTCTTGCAGTATACTTTGAATCCAGCTAGCCATCTCAGATCGATTATAACATCTCAGCCCTGTTCAGGTAGGCCTAGTAGAAATACTGGTAAAAACAGAACAGAAATCTGCTGGTACACGGGGGACAACTTCTGTTCTATGCGGGAGGGCTATTGGTACTCGATGGACTGAAGAGCATTGCAGCTCAACTTCTTTTTTTTTTTTCCTTTTTTTTTTCTTGTTTTTTCTCCCCTCCTACAGCTTGGACACTGTGTTATTATTAAGAACCATATTACTGCCTCTACCGTTACTGATCAATACCAGGTTTATGATTCGGGCAGAGGCTACCCTCTTGGTATATCGAAAGAAATTGGACGAAATGTCTCTACCAACTTCTACTCCCATAACATCTAAAAGCTATTATATCCCACCCATATATATATATGTTCCATATATAACTATGTAGTGTCCTGTAGTATTCCGGTTCAACTGACCCCATGTTTGCCTTAAAAACTCAGTGCTAGATTCCCGGAAAACTTCCCTTAGGTAGACTGGATTCGGTCTGTGAACCCTGGGAGTCACCTGAACTCACATCTTGATCGACAGTAGTAGGTATTGGCATGTGATTTGTCTTCTGAACAGGGCAGCTCACAGCTACAACGGTTTTCTTCAGTACTTTTAACCCAGATCCGTTACTACATTCTTCCTTCAAACTCCCAAATCCAAACCCTATAGTTTTACTCTACATTCCATACCACCATACTCTTCATCTATAGGTTCACTCCATAATAAATACTCTTAAAGCATATCATAAGTAATTAAATCTAGCTGTTCCGCTCCTGTCGCAAGACCTGTAGAAGACGCTGAGCTTTGGTAGTTTACACGCGGAAGAAATGGCAATCCCGCCATTCCAGCCAACAGAACAGCAAGTCGTCTACTGTAATGGTCCAAATTTATGCCGAACCGACCAGTGCTTCCTGCTCGCTCTTCCGGCAAGCGCTTCCATAGCACCTTTGCTTCAGCTTCGGTTTCGGCTTCCACTAGCCATCCGATGAATCTGCCTGTATAAAGCAGCAAATCAGAGATCCATCGTTCGGCACATCCAACTCGGTATACTAAGTAGCGTGTATATCTTCTACCCCGGCCCGTTATTACAGGGGTTTCCGTGGCAATTTCCTATAAAGCACCATAATACGAAACCTATAATCACTTACCCATCCCACTAACCATCTTTCCCGCCTACTAGGAACATCCCCTCGCTGTTAGCAGTGACGACTCGCAGTCCCAGCGCTTCTGCGTCGGATATCACCACCATAACGTCGTCACTGAGCTCACAGAACCTCTGAGCAGCGCGCCAGTCCCGCTGGTGTACAACTACAGAACATACTAGCAGTTCTGGGCCTTCATAATCTACTGGGATCTTCTCTTTCAGCCTGATTGCTACCCGCCGGAAAGAGTCATCAAGCCCAATAGACAGATTACCCATACTATCTACTGTTATACGCACTCTATCGCCTTTATACCTCTCAAGCTGACGGAATACCGCGGCAGCAGAAGAGGGCAAAGCAGCTACTAGTGATTTCTCTCCTACGTAAAGCTCAGGAATTGCTACGTCCCCATATAGTAATCTTATCGGGAGATCAAACTGATACAGCCTAGCACTTTTAGCATATTCCCCAGCGTCCGAGTAACTGATACTGAGAGAAATAGCCGTTCCAGAGGATTTTTTCCTTGCCTTCAGCTTCATCGTAAGAGATTCAGCACTTGATCTTTCAAAATTACGGAGAGCAGTAAGAAACATATCAATGCTGAGCTCACAGTCAATAGAAGTGTGTTTCTTTTCGCATAGGTACGAGGAGAAAAGCTTTTCAGCCTCAAAATTTACACACAGCTTCGGCTGGCCGAGGGCCGTTGACCAGATAATGAAATTGTCGGAAAGGAACTTGAAAACTGCTGGCCGGCGAACGCTGAGCAGGATTTCGCCTACTGATCGCAGAGAAACCGCAGATTCCCGAGAAAGAGATGTGACGAGACGCATAGCAGATACCAGGGGGAGAAATTAAAAAGAAAAGGTGGATAGATGGTGTATATGAAGGATAGAAGAAAGCAGAGGGAGAAAGGAAAAAGGAAGAGGCAAAGGAGATGTAAGGGATATAGGATGGGTATTGAATGAGTTGAAGAAGGAATATAAGTAGAAATACAGGATAGAAGAAAGAAAACTGAATAGGAGAAGTAAGCAACAAGGAAGGAATGCAATTGACTAAGCCGAAAGGTGAATAAGTGAATGAATAAATGATTGAATGAATGAAAGGGGCTGCGAACCTAGGAGGAGTAGAATGTTGAAATTCACAGATCAACCGTCGAACCAAAGTAGCAGCAAAACCAGGACCGTCGACTGTACTGAAACGGCAGGAAATTAAATAGCCTATATGTAAATCCAGACTAGAAGTATTAGAGTACCAGATATACTTCGATTATTCAGTTCCATCGGGCCATGAGATGAGAGAGGAGAAGAGAATGGAAACGGGTAGAATCAGAGTGCTTCAGGGGCTGAATTGATCGAATCTACAGTAATCAGGGAGCAGCTAAAAACCCATTTCAGCCCGATATATATGATATATACACTATGAACGTACAGCGAATGAGCCGACGGGTTCCTCGGGATCTGACGCGATCAGCGGAAGGCTCGCGTCGGCCTGATATGGGAGGAGACGCGATGTTCAAAAAAGCTGAGAGGAGAGCCGAAGTCCGCAGACTGAGCGGAAGGCCCGGCAATCCTCTGAACTCGGGCAGTTCAGCATTGTGGCAGCTAAATAATATTAAAGGCAGACAAATGGAAATCTACATGATAAGAAAGTGGAATAATAAGCTTACATTTCGCCTATATCGTCGAGCATACCAGCTTCCGTTCATCTCAATTAATATATATCCGAGTTAAGAGCCATTGAGGCATCAAAAGGCTGTGACTTGTATGACCGGTAAGGCTATATCTAGACATGTACTGTGTCATGAGTTCTTCCTCTTCTGCTCTCTCATGTATAAGTTGAGGCTGAGCTCTCCGGGATTGTCCGTCAACTCAGATAATACCTCTAAGCAGCTTCTTTCAAACAGCTCCTTCGCTTCTTCTCCCCAAATCTAATCAAACGTCACATCCTCTGGCCTGTAGTTATCCAGAACAATCCGGTACATAAAATCAGGTGAATATCCTCCGATATTCGTTATATAGATATCTATAAACTCAGGTGGAACGTAGTCGAAAACAGGATTCACCACTTCCACTGTCTCCACAATCTCGCTGTCCTGAAACGGGACGACCAGCCCAGAGTTTCCCATCTCTATAAGACTCTCAGCATTGAAAGGATGCGTCGGGGACAATTTATACAGTCCCCCCACCACGAAAACAGGAGTTTTATGTTCTTTAGCAGAATGACAGACATTGGATACCCCACTTGAAGCCACACAGCCGCCATTAGCAAACACAGCTCGAGTTCCCATGATAACTTTCCCTACTCTGCTCATGACAGCGTATACTATAGTATCAGGGATGATTACTGTTTCAATTCCAGCTTTAGCCAACCTTTTAGCAAACTCGTGAGCTTCTTTCGTCTCATTAGGGAACGATTCGGTGATTATAACCGTGAATTTCCTCTTCTGACAGGCCCGGAGAAGAAATCTTGCTACAGTTTTCGAACCAGGCGTAGGGCAAAGGAGAATTTCATTATCGTGAATCAACTCAACGGCAATTCCAGCTATCCCTTCGTCAATGTTGCCAATCTCGTCAATGAGATCCTGGATACCTTCTATTATACTCGGCCGGAGATCTCGCGTTTGCTTTACTGAACCTTTCTGTTGTCCATCAGTGGAAGAGAGTAAACTGAACATTGACGAGATCAGAGCTGAATTATCGTCCTGGATCTTCTCGCCTTCCATCTCATCACGGATGATCGCAAGCACTCTTCTCACTATATTCCCGCAAGCAAATTCCCGAGGCTGAGCCATTTGCAGTCGTTTCCCTAAAGCGCGAATCTGAGTAAGGAGTTGATCGATATGGTTCCACCGGGACGCCGACACGACTCGCAGGAGCAGCTGAGACGTCGCCAGAGCCACCGGGTACGATCCGGAGATCTGCCGTCGTTTCAGCTCGCTGAGGGAGTTAGTAATTGCGGCTGGGCTAGTTGGATTTATATATATTTAGTCATAGGTACTCACGAAATGAATGTGTCGATTTGAACATTTATGTCCTTTTCTTTGTTGTGTGCCAGTGACATTTTGCCGGTTCCAGAATAGCGCACGGCCTGTAATGTACGAGAACAGACTAGAGTTACCGGGATTTGCGGAGCTTTTCCCCCTTCGGAACGGAACGGAACGGGAGAAGTTCGGAGCGGGTGTTCCGTCGGAGAGTTTTCAGTCAGTTTTTTCGCAGGACCAGCTTCGGTTGAGAGGAGACGTTATGTTGGAATGTAGTGAGATGCGAGGTTGAGAGGAGACGCGAAGTGGAAGCGAGAGAAACGGCGGGAACCGATGGAAGCAATAATGTGATAATTACTGAATATTTTGAACTATTTATACACTATAGATTATTGTTATAGTCTGACTTCATGCAATGAGTAGCGGGTTGAGAGCTAGAAGTCCGCTGCTAATGAAATAACCACCCTGATTCCTTCTGTTGTCCTGACTAACCTCGAATGACCTATTCATCATTCATCCTCTTCCTCGTCATCAAAATAAGCAGCAAAGCGCGGCCTTTGCGTGCCGATTTTCTCCTTCCCCTTGTCTGCAACTTTGCCCGCCGCCAAATCACTCTGAACACCCTCAGAATTTCCAGAACTCACAGTGACAGGCGAACTCCCATTATCATCCTCATTTCCAGTATCGGCCTCATCCTCCGAGGATCCCATACCTTCTTCATCCCCACTACTGCTTTCAACGCTGTACTCTACAGAAGCTCGTATTTGCTCAATCTCCTCCTCGCATTGCTCCAGAAACTTATCATCACTGAATCTCTCAGTACTGACTGAACTACTAGAACCTCCTGAACTCCTCGCTTGACCCCGCTCGATTATCGCCCGCAGTTTCGCCTTCTTCCGCTCCATTTCTTTCCGCTGGGTTTCGGGTAATTTCTCTAGAAACTCAACTAATTCCTTAGCCTGCCGCACAGATCTCAACCTCCTACCGTCCAAATCCCTCATACTGTCTCTTTCCCGTTCGCTCAGACCCTCCCGTCTTTTCCGAGACATCCGGCCACCCTGCGCCCGCAGCATCGACCCGAAACCCCCCTTCCCGCCGCGAAGCCTGTATTGAAGACGTAATCGTATAGTTTCTGAGATCTTTGTAGGAGCCACATCAAATACCTGCGCCACAGTTGAGGTTTCCACGCCCCTGCTTGGCAGAATCCTTCCGCACTGTGTTGTCAGGTATGTGTTCTGTGCCGGAACGCCACCGGGGAGTCTGCGGCGCACTTCAGCCGCCAGTTCGGATACTGTGAGATGCAGCGGAACATCGAGCTGTATAGGATTTAGGCCGAATGTCGTGTTTATCAGTATAGAAACCGTCATTTTGTAGTGTTTTCTTTGGTAAGTTCAGCTTGAGCCTCAATTTGGAGACTATTAGAATGCCCAGAGAGTCAAATATCGCCGAATATGGCGCTCATTTGAGCCTCCGTTCGGCTCCGAAGCAGCTAAAGAGAATGAAAAAACGAGAAAACGATATAAAACAACCGATTACGTAATCACAGGGTGATATTAATTACCGATCACATAATCAGAAATGCCACACAGTTTCGGACACATTAATGGACACCGCCCTATTGGACAGCTGGCCAGATGTCAGGAACCCCTCCGATAGCGAGTGAATCCCGCCTATATTCCCACAAAAAACCCATTCCCCGGCCATAATATCCACCAAGTAACATAATTCCCGCAATAAAACATCCTCTACCAGCGCAAACTCCACTCTTTTCACCCACTCTCTTCATGGCATCCCTCCTCGCTCCCAGTCTCGCGTCTCCCCCCACCACCCGGACACCCGGACAGCTTCCATTTTTTTCCATCCAGTGAAAAACTCCACCGACGGCTCTTCCGCTTTTCTCTTCCTTCACCTTCACCCCCATCTGCTATCGCTATCGCGCGTTTTCCACTTCCCCACAGCAGCCAGCGCATCCACAATGATCACCACTACTCTGCGTACCAGCTTGCGTCTTGTGGCGCGCCGTGTGGCCCCCGTTTTCGGGAAAGCCCCGGCCCCAGTCCGTACTTATGCTGCGGCTTTTGATCGTTCAAAGCCTCACGTTAATATCGGAACTATTGGACACGTTGATCACGGTAAAACCACTCTGACAGCGGCCATCACAAAGTACCTGGCCAGCAAAGGTGGGGCCAACTTTTTGGACTACTCTGCTATCGATAAAGCCCCGGAAGAACGAGCTCGTGGTATCACTATTTCTACTGCCCATGTGGAATATGAAACGGAAAAGAGACACTATGCCCACGTTGACTGCCCTGGTCACGCGGATTACATCAAGAATATGATTACCGGTGCTGCGCAGATGGACGGTGCGATTATTGTTGTAGCAGCTACTGACGGCCAGATGCCGCAGACTCGTGAACATTTGCTATTGGCTAGACAGGTTGGCGTTGAACATTTAGTAGTTTTCGTAAACAAAGTCGACACTATCGACGATCCTGAAATGCTGGAACTCGTAGAAATGGAAATGCGTGATTTGCTCACTACCTATGGCTTTGACGGTGAGAACACCCCTGTGGTTATGGGATCAGCTCTCTGCTGCTTGGAAGGACGCAATAAGGAGATTGGCGAAGACAAGATTGCCGAGCTGCTTAACGCTGTCGACGAGCACATCCCCACTCCTGAGAGAGATTTGGAAAAGACTTTCCTCATGCCTGTTGAAGGGATTTTCTCTATTCCAGGGCGCGGTACAGTAGTTACGGGCCGTGTAGAACGTGGAACGCTTAAGAAGGGAGAGGAAATTGAAATCGTTGGACACAACTACACTCCTCTGAAGTGCGTGGTCACCGGTATTGAAATGTTCAAGAAAGAGCTGGACCAGGCCCAGGCTGGTGATAACGCAGGTATCCTTTTGCGAGGTATCCGACGTGATCAGGTTAAGAGAGGAATGGTTTTGGCTAAGCCAGGCACTGTGAAGTCGTACACTAAGTTTTTGGCGTCACTGTATGTTTTGACCAAAGAAGAAGGCGGCCGCCACTCTCCTTTCTCTTCTGAGTACCGCCCGCAGATGTTTGTCCGTACCAACAGTGTGACTGTCACATTGAACTTCCCTGAGGGTGTTGATCCTTCTACGCAGGTTATGCCGGGAGACAATGTGGAGATGATTTGCGCTCTGCAGCAGCCGACTCCTTTGGAGCAGGGCCAGCGATTCAATCTCCGTGAAGGCGGGAAGACTGTGGGTACTGGGCTGATCACGAGAATTATCGAGTAAGCAGGCGAGCTGTAGATACATGTGATTTTTACGGGTGCTTCCCGCGTTTTCTGTATATAATTGAGTGATATCAGCTATAGTTTGAGATTGTAGGCGTAGATGTAGGTGTAGGTGGAGAGGGAGGCTTGGGAAGTGGGAGTGGTTTGCTGGTTATTTGAGTAAACTGATTGGGTTTGGATATTCTGAGATTCTGTAGTTCAGTATAGTGGATGGATGGGAATAACAGAGGAGTCTGAGCGCAAAATAGGCGTGGGAAGAACTGAGAATACAGCCAGTATAGTGGAGCGAACGGATGACAGTTGCAAGCTGTCTGTACGGGCGGACTATCAGATGCAAAGTAGTACTGCTGGCCAGATGGTAAAGGAAGTGAAATTAGAGGTTTGAAATAGATGTAGACTTGGTGATAGATGAAGGGCTGATGTGAATATGAGAATGTCAGACTTTAAAGGTGTTTTCAGTTGTTTGATTTTTGAAGGATTCGACCGGCAGTTGATGCAGCTTTCCTGGTTTATAATGTCTAGTTTATCTCCAGCTATCTCATGGAAAGGGAACTCCTGCCGGAATCTTGGATTCCAAGGTGATGTCTATACTATGGCTGCTTTCATCCTTCTAATGGGCTACACAGAAGAACAAAAGGCGGTATGTAGTACAACACACTGTTTGCCTTTTCGGTGGAATTATTCAGTAGAATCGGAAAGACTCATTTTGCTAAATTCTACGAGAGATTTACATAGAAAGACCGGAAGGCTTGAGGTATAACGATTCAAATATGTAGTCCTGGTTGGATAAGCGATTGGCTGTGGCACTGAAGTACTGATGTTTGAGATCCCTAAAAGGCATACAGGACGTCAGGCTTGACACATATGAAGCTGGGCATCAGGGGTATCTGTAAGGCAAAAATAATGAATCGAGAGAACCGTTGAGTGGTCGATAAGCGACTGGCCTGTTACCTGAAGCCCTGAACAGCATGAATAGCTTTCTTGATTTGTAAAATATCAATGGGCAAAAAACGTATAGAATAAATCAGTGCTCCTGGACGATAATTCAGGTAGGAATTGTAATCAAAACCTATGAAAACTAAGTCCAATTTAACGTTAAGATACTATACACAACCTCGTATATTATTAAACCTTCTTGTTTAAGTGAATCTAAGCTAAAGTTCATTCAAACTTTAATTTCCGAAGATCTAAGAGTCGAAAGAATAATGCGTAACAAATGCTAAAATCTGCAACGGTAAAGGTATCTCGGTTATTTTTTTTTTTATTTTTTTATTTTTGTTTATAAGACTGTCGTTGTATTTATCTTGTAGACTGTTAGCTTGATTTGAGTTTAGTCGGGTGCATTGGAAAGAAACGGTTTCAGGAAGGTTCAAGATTATGGCAAGATCATTAAACAACGTGAGACCTGGCTGACTCAGGCAAGTTCCGTATATTAACAAGCTCAGTTCTGCAACTACATTGACAATAATTTAATTGTTTTTGAATCAGTTGAGCTTCACAGATATAAACAAATTAACACTCAAATAAAAGCCAGTAAACGCTCATTCGTGCTATCGTTTTTCACTGCTAACTTCGCTCAATTCTCATTGCCCAAAGTACTACTTTCAATGATCGAAAGTCTGAGCATATAGAATTATCAGATAAACCTCATTTTTAAGTCTTATTTATTTTGATTGGAACTTATATTTGCATTATATTTTTATAGCTCCGCCTTCGAGATTAGAATCCAGTCAATGCACAAAATTTAAGTTAAAGAGATCTCTCAACCTTGTTACAAGGTTTATTAAACTGTAATGTTAATTCTATTATGATTTTAGATGACATAACCCTAAACTCATTGCTCAATATTATGCGTTTTGTATTGCGAGCCTACATCATCAAACAGATGATTAGGAATTGGTTCGCGGGTCTCTGGAATCAATTGAAGCCTTAAACACCTATTAAAACATAAATATGTTGACTCCCAATGCCGTTTATATTCTCTTTTGCCCAGGAAACTCATCTATTTGTCCCTCGATTCTCCACATCATTCTGCACCCTCCTGCACCTTCACGTACCGCCCTGCAAAGTCCTGCATACCCATGCACTCTCATGCACTCTTCTGCAACCCTCGACACCCCGCCTCACACTTATCTTCCGCTTACAAATCACTCCTTCTCGGCTTTCATCGGAAAAATCTCGGCTTTTCCGCCACCGGAACTATCTATAAAGCTCTAAAACAACCACAATTACTTACTGTCACTTATAAATATACATTATTCCCCGCAATTGCTGAAAACCCCTCGCTCAAAACTCCTCGGTGTCTGCGCACCTGAGTTCAGTCATAAATTCACTTTTTCCGACCCTCGGAACCCTCGCAACCTTCGGAACCCGCAGAATCCCCGCTCCCGCTTCCGGCCGAGAACTCACCGCATATTTGAGGACCACAAAACCTACAGAAAACTATGAAACTCTTTAATTTTCACTCAAATGCACGGGAAATCCCCCAATTGCCGGAAAAGCTGGATGAGGAAAACCTCCGCTCTCACCCGACCCACCGTTTCCGCTTCATCCGCCGAGCCACAATTCCTGTGGCTTTCCTAACCCTTTTGGGATTGCTCACAATCTTCCTGCTGCGCCCCATACCCCTTTTGGACTTCTCGGATGTTCTAAATCTCGACTCTGGCCCCTCTCCCTGGCCGGAACTCCGCATCTTCTCATTCAATGGCGGGCCATCGACCGACCCGTCTCCGCGCCACGTGGCCACCGGTGGCTCAGCTATGGTTGCGTCGGATGTGCCGCTGTGCTCCGAGCTCGGCACGCAAATCCTCCGCCGCGGGGGCTCAGCTGCCGACGCGGCTGTCACAATTGCTCTTTGTATCGGCTCAATCAACTCTTTCTCTTCTGGAATCGGAGGCGGCGGGTACCTCGTGATCCGTGCCGGCAACGGCTCGGCTTTGTCGATTGACGCGCGGGAAACTGCGCCTCGTAGAGCCTCCAAACATATGTTTGATGCCGAGCCACGCCGAGCTCAGGTCGGCGGATTAGCCGTTGCGACCCCCGGAGAGCTCCGAGGCCTGCATGAGGCGTTTCTGCGGTTCTCCAGCGGGAAACTCACGTGGCGGGAACTTGTAGAACCCGTCGCTGATCTGAACGAGCGGGGTTTTGCTGCTAGCGAAGTGATGGAATACGCTGTTGCTTTAGGAAAAGAATATTTCATAGAAAACTATAAAGATTGGACGTTTTTGTTCCGAGACGGCGACTGGAGGAAAGGGATGGTGCGGCAAGGCGATCTGGTGAGGCGGCCGGAGTTTGCACGCACTTTGAGGATCATAGCGGAAGATCCGATGGCTTTCTACGATCCGTCTGGTCCGCTGGTGAAGTCAATGGTGCAATACGTGAAATCCAAAGGAGGTATTTTGGAACCGCAGGATTTTGCAGATTATAATGTAGAGGTATCCGAGCCTTTAAGGACGGAATTTGCAGGGTATGAAGTGCTTACTTGCTCGGGTTCGTGCTCGGGACCGGCGTTGATGATGGGATTGAACGTTATGGACGGGTTTGAGTATCCGAATGGATTAAAGCCGAAGGAGGCTGAGTCAGAGGGCTCGGATGGAAAAGGTTCGGGGGCGCTGGAGGGAAAACTCGGCTTGAAAGAAGCCGAGTTCGGCTCGGAGTTCGGTACCGAAAGAACGAAGGGAGACCCGAAGTCACGCTCGGAATCTAAGTCGGATATCGGCTCGGATATCGGCTCGGAGAACGCAGATACCGACCCGAAGTATTGGCCTGCTATTAACCCAACTTCTGAAACTTACCTGGATCAGGATTTTGATCTCCGAGAGACCCAGCGCATGGTGGAGACCATGAAATGGATGGCAGCTGCCCGAACGGAGCTCGGAGACCCCTCCGGGTCTGTTAACGGTTCCCGCATCCAAGAGCTTCTCACATTAGACTACTCTGACTTTGTGCGCAGTCGGATCAGCGACTCCCGCACTTTTGGCGTGCGCCACTACGGACCGAAATACGCTTCATCTGAGCCACATGGAACAGCCCATTTCTCCGTAGTCGACGCCAATGGCGGATCCGTATCGATGACTACAACGGTAAACCTCTTATTCGGTGCATTGCTGCACGATCCGCATACTGGTGTTGCTTTTAACTCCGAAATGGACGATTTCGCGATTCCGAATCGATCTAACGCTTTCGATTTACCGCCATCGGTGTATAATTTTGTAAAACCGTTCAAACGGCCGTTATCGTCTTCCGTACCCGTGATTGTGGTTGACCGAGAAGCGGAACAACCAGTTTTGGTCATCGGGGCAGCCGGTGGGTCGCGGATATTGACTGCAGTATTTCAAGCTGTAATTCGTACAATTCGGCATGGATTGCCGTTACTGGAAACTGTGGCGTTCCCAAGGGTACATCACCAATTAGTACCTAAGGTGGCGTATTTGGAGGCTGGAGTTCCGGATTCGGCTGTGGCGCATCTGAAGGCTGTGGGCCACATGGTGGAGGAGGCGCCACCGAAATCAGCAATGAATGGAGTGCATAAGGTTGACGGAGTGTGGCAAGGTGTGGCTGATTATTGGCGGAAAAGGGGAGGTGCTGCCGGGTATTAAGGAGTGAGAGAGAGAGAAAGGAAACAAGAAGAATAGTATAAAGCAGAATTATAAGAAGTGAGCGACCGCTAGCAGCTACAAGGGCTCCGAATACCTCGCTAGCCGGGCTTACGACTCTTGGAGTATAGGTGAAGTGGCTGGACGTTAAGTACAGTAAAACTGGGAACAAACAAGCGTATGTATTTCTTATACAGAAGAATATGCTCCAGGATTACCTGTCCCACAAGAAGCAGAAGCAGAAGCAGAACTATGAGATAAGTAGAAATGAGCTATTCTCGGCAAATGTATTCATTTTCTTGAGATCTAGCTATAGATACTTTCCATTAATAAACAAGTGCCTCAAAGGCTATGATATTCTCCCAGTGCCGCTTCTCAGTAACCCGAAATTCACTTCCGCTTCGCTCCGTTTTTTCTCCACCCGGAGCTTATATGCATATATATGCATAATTATGCACGTTTTGTATGCCAGTAATGCACGGCTCTCAGCCTGCAGGAGCCGTAACCCAGACGATAGCCCTAAGAATAATGCAGAAATACACACCTAAACTCTTTCAATCTACACAAAACCACGTATATACCGCAATATAGCCTCTTCCTACCCCTTTTAATAAACCTCCCAATCCCGCATGGCCCCTCACACCTCAAATATTCTTCTCATACACGCACACCGCCCACTCACCCTCCTCTCCACCCTTATGCACTCTTCTGCACCTCTTCCTACCTTGCATACCACCTTCCCTTTTCAATCGCTGTTTATTTATATAGGAAATACAAATTTCCAACGCGGATCACCGAGAAATTCCAAGACGGGGGGCGCAGCAGAGTTGGAAGGGGCACTACGTACTAACCACAAAGCAGAATTTGCAAGCAGTATTCGCAAGCACAATCGCAAATTGTTTGAACCCCCCGGCTGACACCAATTCCGGCAATACGCTGCGCCACAACTGCCCGCTCTTCTCCCCATATGCCTCGGGGGTTCCGTTCCGTCAACTTCGGAGCCACCCACCGCCCTGATGGGACACTCGGATATGCGCAACATTCTGACGGATCATCCGAGTCATTTGAACAATATGGCGCCTGCACGTAGCCGCTCTGGGAAGCCTGCGCCGGATAAACCGCTGCCTGCTGAGCCGATTCGGCATTCTTCGGCTTCTCAGCCTTCTCAGCCTTCTCAGCCTTCTCAGCCTTCTCAGCCAAGTGTGATCCCTCTTTGTGTCTCATTTGAAACATCCCAAGAAATTATCCATGAAATCACATGCGATCTCCGCGCTCGAGCGGCAGAAACAATGCATATATTTCTATCATTTCGGCCACAATCAGATCCACTCAAAGCTCGGCATTTCCTCACAGAATGCCGCCTCGGCACCCCCGCTCAACTCCGCGGGCCGATGCTGCGCCAGTTGATCCGCGCCACAGACGAATTTGTACTCATGACGGCACTGAAATGGTTTTGGGGCCATTTAGAAGCTCCGATAGTCGGATGGACCGTTTATGATAAATTCTCCGCCACAGAGAAAACTGCGCGATTCCCGCGTACCGCTTTTACCGATATTTTACCCCGCTGTCTTGTTAGTGCCAGCCAGGCTTCCGTTGTATACGATTTTTTTGATTTGCTGTTTACGTTATCGTCCAAATCCCCTGTAAATCAAATGAATGGTAGGAAAATAGCTAAAGTGGCTGGAATTTGGGCTTTCGGCATGGACGGGCCGCGGAGCGGATCGGAGTTTGCCGGCCGAAGCGGGAACAAAAGCGGAAACAGAAGCGGAAGCGGGAGTGGCAATTCGCATACTTTCTCTGACGGATTGGAATTGTGGAAACCCGCGGCTGCCGCCTGTTTCCATTTGTACGTGGCATTCCTGAAAGCGGCATTACCGGAGAATCTGACAGATCTGGCAGTGCCGAGGCCGCTTAAGGCAATCCTCGGGTCGGAAGTTTACCCGCCTCGGAGCTCTGCACATGCTCGGTTAGTAGCAGTGCCTGTTGTGACTTTGCGGACGAGTTCGGGCAGCGCCACCCCGCTTGAATTAATACGGAAAGCCGCTGCCGTATTGGATTTGCCGTCTAGGGAAGATCCGGAGGCGTCGGCTAAGTTGGACGCCTCACAACGGGAGGATTTGGAAGTACTGCGGAGTGTTTTCCGTGGAGGTTCAGTGGCGCAGCAGAATATTTCACCGGAATCGGCTCGGCTTCTTTCGGTGATTACAGATGAAATTGTGGCTTACGAGAAAAAAGTGAGAGCGACGATTGCCGCGGGCGGAGACGCGGAAGAGCTCGGCCCGGAGAAAGCGTTGGAAGCTTGGAATGTCAGTTCTGTGGACGGCAGGAAAGGTTCTGTGTACCGTCGATGGCCGAGCGGAATTCCGAGCGGAATGCCGAGCGGAACGGCAAGCGGAAGAAGCAGACCGGCAGCTACAGCGGAGTTGTCCCGGCTGTTAATTGACGATTACTACTGCTGGGTATGGATGTGTGCAATCTCACCGGAACAACCAGACCGGTTAAAGACGCTATTTGGCCGATCTGTGGTGCTGGAGGTACTAATAGACGGCACAGATCCGGCCACAGCACCGTTTTTCCGTCAACGGTACGCCGAAAACCCCACTGCGGCCCCTGGCGGGAAATTCCACCGGTGGATTGTGATTGAAGAAATTGTACAAAAGCCGAAAGCGGCAGCGGCGTTTACTACTGCGCCACTCCCGAGGACGACCACAAATACAGGAAGCGACAGGCCTCCTGTGGCGGCGCGGGTGGCGTCTGCAGGCCGCGGCTCGGGTATTTCCTCTATATCTCCGACTTCGGGTACTTCGGAAGCGTCTCGGCCTTCTCGCTCGTCTCTGTTGCCGTCTCCGTCCCAGGAATTCCCCGATTCGGTGACAGAGCTGTATTTAGACGCGTATTTGCATTCCGACGCGGAGTCGGACCGTATTGTGAGTGTTCCTGTGTCGGATCACACGACGGACTCCAGCGGGACAGTCGGAGACATTGGAGGCATTGGAGAAGTTGGCGAATTTGGGGTGGAGACGGAGAAAATGACGGCTGAGCCGGATGCGGAGAAACCCGCTCAGATGGTTCGTAGCATGCTGTTGGACGACGTGTCCGGCAAACGAGCGGGACCAGCGGAACAGGCCGGAAATTCCGTCGGAAACTTTGGCGGTCCGTCTGAACCTGCTCGGTTGCTTCCTCCGATGCCGCCTGCGCCACCTGCGCCACCTGCGCCACCTAAACCGGCAAAAACGGCAAAAGCGGCGAAATCCCGCCACGTGCGCCCCGTAGCGGATAAAGACTTGCCCGAATGCCCCACAAGCCCCGCAGCAGACCAGAGCGGGGGCAAACATTGTAGTCCGAAAGCCAGTGATTTGAAACACAAACTGAAACTCTCCGGTTCAATCACAAAGCAAAAATTATCCGCCATTCTTCAAAGCCCACCGTCTTTCCGAGGCCATCACAGAACCAAATCCTCGGCTCGGGAATCGGCAACCACAGAAATTCGATCAACACCAACTTCGGGAACCACAAACCCAGTTCCGAACCCTGTCACAAATTCTCCTCAGCGGAATCGCCGCTTACCGGAACTGCCCGCCCCGCAGGCCCCGCAGTTCACAAGAGCAGACCGCCACATCAGTATCCCGCCGCCGTTCGAGGAACTCGCCCCGCTGGATATCGAATTGCCCACCCCCGTAGACGAGCATTTTGCCCAGGATATGGAGCACGAGATTGCAGCGTTAACGTCGTCGTTGACACCAGTAGAGGAGGCGGAATACGACGATCGCCGGCCGAATGAGCCGCGATACAATTATCCGTGGGGCCGGACGCCGAAGCGGAGGTTCCGGACGGAAGGCGAGAGTGCCGAAAGCTCAGCTGAGCCACACTCGGCTTCTGTGCGCACTCTCAGTACGCCGAGTACTCCCAGCACGCCGCGGTCGCAGTCGCCGCAACGGCCACAACAGCCACAAGGCGCTGTGCGGGCCGATTTGCCGAATGCCACTCCGAAAGGTGATTGGGTGCCGTCTGACGGCCCGCCGCCTTCGCCACGTGCCGCTTTTGCAGCTAAATTTGACGCTGCTGCTGCGCCACCGCTAAGTCCGGAAACGCCGCATTCGCCACAGTCCCGCCGTACCGGCAGCCCACTGCGCCACGAGTTGTCGGCGGATTCGGACGACTTGGCAGATGACGAAGGTTACAGCGAACCGCTAAGCCACCGTGTGGCTGAAATGTCGCTGAATTCGGCAACTGGGACGGAAGAGAACACAGAAGTGGAAACCGAGACGGCAGCGGAAGCAGCAGCGGAAGCTACCGATTTCAATGCCGTGCGCGCGCCGTGCGCCCCGTATGCCGTAGGCGGAGACCTCGGAAATGGGAGTGCCGTGTCACTGCAAAGCGGCGGGCAGCTCACTACGGAAATCGTACATTCCCAAGTAGAAGCCGTGGATATGACAGATGCGGCACGGAAGCCGCTACCGGCGATTCGGCTTCCAAAATTGGAGCGGAAGCCGCCGCCGGGACGGGCACGGAAGCCTCCGGAGGCGTTGCGTGGAGCCGAAGTGCCGTCTGTAGAGAGCTTGGAAAGTGGAAGTGGAAATAGCAGTGGGAATAACAGCGGAAATGGCAGTGACAGTAGTTTACATTTTATACAGAAAAGCACCCGAGATCGGAAGACATCCGAGCGCACAGAAACAGCCAGAAGCCCCGCAAGTGCGGCGCCCCGGTCGAGGAGATCGCCGGCGCCACAGGGAATGCCGACGGGCCACTGGGGGCCGCCCGGAGTACCGGAAAGCCAATGGGGCCAGCCTGGACCTGCGGGACCTGCGGGACCTCCAGGACCTTTGGGACCGTACGGGCCAGCAGCTGGAACGTTCGGTAACCCTGGAATGCGGCCGACACATCTCAGTCCGCAAGCACAACCAGGAATGGCTGTGCCGGCAGCCACAGCACGGACGCTTTCGCCGGCTCCGTCTTCCGGTAGTTGGGGCAGCAGCGGCAGCAGTGGCGGGATGAGCCGCCCGAGTCGGCCAGGAGGTTCAGGAAGCTCGGCAAACTCCGGACCGTACCCGCAGCCTCGGAACAGATCGCTTCCTAATATGGAAGAGATGATGAAACCCGGGCAGAATCCAGGAGGATATAGTGGATATGGCGGATACGGCGGATACGGCGGATACGGCGGATACGGCGGATATCAAGGCGGAATTGCCCCCGGAGTTCCCGGAAGTGGCCAGGGAGGCTCATTTGGGCAGCAAGTAATGCCACAAACTGGGCCAGGCGTAGAAGGCAGCGGAAGTACGGGAAATGGACAACGGCGGAGCGCACCAATGACGTCCGACCACCAAGCAAGCGGGCCGACTGGGCCGGTGGCGTACCCACCGCCTCAAGGGCCCGGTGGCTACTGGTATCCGCCGCAAGGATACGGCCCGCCTGCTGGATATCAGCAGGGTTATATGCCTCCTGGGGCCGGGTATTACGGACCTGTGCCGTATATGTATGGGCCTGCCGGGTTCCCTGGATACGGTGGCGCAGCTGGTGGCTGGGGTGGCTATCCTGGTGGCCCTGGTGGCGCAGGGGGTGCTACAGGCCCCGGGGCAATGCCGGGTGTGGCTGGAATTCCCGTGGCTTCACGGGATCAGCGGCATCATGCGAACCGGAAAGCCGGAGATAAGAAGAAGCTGCGAGACGCGCTGAAAGATGAGACGTTTGGGATGATTTAAGAGTGCAAGGAGGGGGCTACGGTATGAAAGTATGTGGGGGATTTATGTATGTATGTATGAGTAATGTGTATATTACGAGAGATTTAATGTAGAAGCAGGATGATGGAAGGATATGTGCGGGATGAATGAGATAATCGAAGTACAGGTTTCGGGAGTTGAAACCGAGGATATACAAGGTATAGCAGGTATAGAATAGAAGCTGTAACGCTTGATATGTTAAAATGTAAGCTATAAGGTAAAAAAAAAATGTCTCTGAAAGTTCGACTTGAAGCCGCAATTATCAGCCAAGACAGATCGATGAAGGTAAAGCCAAGAAGAGCTTAGCCAGAAACCACACTATATCTCATTCCAGGCCATTTTCCCTATTTTGGTCGGCTTTCACCGGGTTTTGACAGCAACAAACTACTACTTTTCCGGTCAAAAGACCTGTCAAATGGCTTATTCTATTCTTTTCCTCCACCTCGGCACGACACTTCGTATTGAAACTTTTCATGATTGAATATTTCATTAATGTCCTGAAATCGGACCCCTGATGCGTGTCCCAATTTGTCGCGGTTGCTCATGTCATAAAAATTTCAAAAACGGGAATGTCCGACTACTGGGGTCTGGACATCGTTTCAGGTGTCTGTGTCGGTCGCTCCGATCCCGGCATGTGACAGACGGGGAACTTTGTGGCGATCACGACATCCGCTGGTTACTTAGGCGCCAATTACGGGCCTGTGATTTCTTTAATTAGTTGTTAAATTAATCCGATGATATGATAAATACGAATCGTATACTGAGAAGGCCTGTCCTGTTAGCGGGTCACATGATAGAGGTTTAGTTAACCAACATTAAATAACACTGTAATCTAGCCTCCGATAATGCCGGTAACCACCCGTAATTTCCCGAATACGTGGGAGTATGGAAAGAAATTTCCTAATTTTACCTGCAGGGCATTTCTGACTACGAATTCTAACATTTTTACTATTGTTTTTCCCTTCAGTACGCAATACGGCCGCTGGTCCACGCATTTAGCGGATTCGTATCCTACAACAAAGTTTGGTTGGTGCATTTAGTCGCCTAATTAGGCTGCAACGCCACAGCAAAGTTTGTATGATCCAATTTTGAAAAAGTTTATTTTTAAGAGTTGCATGTGAAAATGATGATTAATTGTTGGTGGCCATTGACATAGTTATAAAAGGTGAGGCAGCCATTTGTTGCTGTTCTTCTTACTCTTGAAATGAATTTATAGGATTGCAGTTTATAAAACTCATACAAGTGGTTTGAGAAGCATAGCTGTAATATCTGTGAACTATAAAGACAATTAGAAGTTCAGAATATTCAATATGGAGTCGCTCACTTTGAATCATTTATATCAATACACTATAGTGTCAAAACCTGTGGATTATGTTAAGAAATTCTCTGTAACTAATGCACTTATCAGCCGTTTCAATGAAACGTATGCTTTGATTAGCTCAAAAGTTATCCCAACACCTATTAAATCGCTTGCGAGCCGCGTTGATGGATTTGGTGATTCAATTTTAAGCAAAGTTGATGTTAAAATTCCTTTGGTTGAAAGTTATCTGAAGTATCCTTTACAAGTTGGTTACGAGAAAATGAATACTTTATTAATGCATCCTTTAAATAACCATCTTGAAGCTTCTCTGAAGAAATTAAAGCTGGTGGATGAAACTGCCGCAACGAGTGAAGATGCAACAAAAGATGAAGTTTTGCGATTCAAGGCTTTGATGGAAAATTTTCTGTCTACGGCTAAACCAATCGTAACAACTTCATCTGAGAATGCAAAGAAACACGTTGAAACTATTTTCGATGAGAATAAGAAGAAAGCTGAAGAAACAACAAAGAAGATTGTTATCCCAACTGAAAGTATTACAAAGAATGAAAAAATTACAGAAACGATGAAACAAATTGAATCACGTTCAAATTCTGCAATGAATTTAGCCGTTGCCGGTTTTAATACTACAAAGCAATTATCATCAGAAATTGTTGGTAAACTCGCAACTGTAACTCATACACCTGCATCTACAGAAACTACAGTTAACGGTTCAGCTAAACCTGTGGAAATTGTTGCACCAGCAGGATTCTCTGATGCCGCATCAATAAATTCAACTTCTGAACCAACTGTGGAAACGGCTAAAGTAACTGTTTCTGCAAGTGCTTAAGATTATACTATAATTTTGTAATTGTTGAAATTGGTAGTCCATAATAACATGAAGATTGTAAAAAATATGAAAAACACGATTGGCCCCTCGTTACTGAGAGCAGAGCATGGTAATTTTGATCAAAGACTCCAATTAATAGTTTCATGTTGGAACAGTAATATGATAGTGATAATTACAATACGATAATTAATTAAATACATGTCGTGCACCACCGTAAATATTTATCTATATAAATAAATAACCACGACGTCACTGATAAGTGAGATAAGGCTGCAATCACCATCGGGCTTACGTTTTACTACCACTTCCAGCGTGTTCGCCAAGGAGAAACAACAACACCTCCTTTGCACGTGAAACTGAATAGTAATTTCAACATTTTAACCGAATTATCACCATCTTATGATTGCTTTTTCCGTTCAGCTGACTCATTAAACTGATTATAGCTGATATTTTTCGTTTCTTAACAGGCTGAATTTAAAAGCCGAATTCGGAGTTTGGCTCGAACTTTAATGGCAATCATTTTCACATGCATTTTATCATTACAGGGTGAGACGCGATGTCCCCGAGGGAGCAGCCCGAGAAAACGAATATTCCCGACGTCTTCGGCTTCGGGAGTGCTTGCAAATGTTGGAAATAGTGTATGTAGAGTGATTTAATAGCTGAGAGGAGATCTCTATTCAGTAGCAAATATACAGTACCTAGTACCTTGCATACTGTGACACTCTTTCATAATGTACAGGCTGTAGATAGTGGTATGATACCTTGGTGAAACGGTTGACCTGTCAGCTGTACACTGAACATTGCTGCCTTCAAAATGGAAACCAAACAGAAAAAAGCAATTACCAGCAACTCAATCTACACAGTCATTTCTCACAGCCAAAGAGCCCATTATTAATACACTATCGTTGTCAAATTAACCCTCTCAGTTACTTAATGTACACACAGAATCAAACAGTTCAAAGACTACAAACAAACACTGTACCGGAATACCCAAAATAACACTCCTAATCCTCTGATCCTCTGACCCTCCTGAACCTCCTTATCACTCCATATCCTTGCGGAACCCGGAAGACTTCTTCTTCGGTCGAATAGTATTCGGAATATGCGTGAAAAGCCAGTACACAGACTGCTTTGTACCGTCTTCCTTTATCCGAGCTCTTTCCAATTCCTGAACAGCGGCTTCCTGACTAATCTGCCTGTCTTGCATAGACTTTGCCACAGTACGGATAATCAGCTTCCGTCTATGATAAGACTTCTTAAACTTGCGATTAGGTCCCGTACGCCATTTACAACCATATCGACGTTCCATACTCTCAATTGACGGTCTACCATTCACCCCGTGATACCATTCATCAACTACATCCTGAACGCATTTCGCGTGAGTAAATTCAAAATCAATCACCACCCCATCTCCGTTATCATCCCCATCGTCTTCATCATTACTATTTAATACGCTTGCATCATTTACACTCTCACTAGCTTTTACTAAAGCAGGAGAAACCATACTGTTTGGCCCACCACCCATAACAGCGTTACCCCCAGTGTTTACACTGCCTACATTCATATTCATAAACGCATTAGCATGCGCTGCCTGTTCTACGCTCACATCATTACCCACTTGACCCCCAGGAACCTGTACAGCGTTATTCCGTGGCGAGGGGACCCCAGGATTCCCGCTCCGGGAAATATAACGGCTCATAAGCTGCTCAGTACGCTGCCGCTGCTGCGTTAGGGCAACAGGGACAACCCGATTGCCCATTTGATTCTGCACATTCGGCACTCCCTGAACTCCTTGAACTCCTTGAACTCCCTGAACTCCTTGAACTCCCTGTCCACCTGATCCGTCACCAGTTTCTCCAGCAACAGGCCCGCTCCTAGTGGCGTCTAAATTGAGATCAGGATAATCCAAATCGATCCCGTCAGCATCATTCATCTGGTGCTCCCGTGCAGCCCGCGTATAAGCCTGAGCTCGCAGTCCTCTCAGATTATAAATGTAAGACTCTCGTGGGTCAAGCGTGACAACACGATTGTCAACCGTGCGTGTCACGGGGTTATGCAGCGCCAATTCCAGTTCTTGAATAACGTTGGATATCATAATGGGCAGTTCATCACGATTAGGGAGACGCGTAATGTACTGTTTAATACCATTGAGCTCATTCTCAATCATATCAAGTTTCCGGAGAATGGCTTCATTGCTACCGTAGTCATTATTCATCGTGGCCACTAGATATTTCAACAATATACACTATAATTTCAATTGCCTTTACTTTATCCACTTTGATGATATCTTATTAATCGCGTTTATCACCATTTTGCTCCTCATCCCTGCTTATCATACCAGGGGGTCTTCCAGGGGGACTGAGAAGCTGTGGACCCTCTGAGGGCGAATAATTTTGTAAAAAAGTGGAAGTAACACCCATACACCTGCATATCTAGAGTGTCTGGGCTGCCGGAAGTTCCGGCTGGAAGTTCCGGCGGGGAGTTCCGGAATGGGTTGGAAAGGTGGGAGGAGACCTGAAGGTAGAATGGGTATGTGAGAGGAGACGCGAAGGTCGAGATTCAAGGTGTGGTAAGCAGGAGAGAGGGTGCGGAGTTGATTTTGGAGGAGAGAATGAGTACAACAGTGCTAGGAAACTGGTAGGAGGACTATGGCGGAGTTTGCTAGCTGAATAGTGTTCAAAGCTACCATGAAAATGCGAACCAAATGCGCAGAGCATGAAGTCCCATTATCTGTCCTGCACATCGCATCTCATCTCATCTCACATCGCGTCTCACGCCGTTATCGGAGGTCGCCAGATAACCGAAATTTTGGAATTTTTTCTTCTCTTTCCTGTCAAACAGTTCTCACTTTTCCGTCACTTTTAACTGAATTTTGTCCCCCCTTTTCACCCCTATTGGCCACCTGTCTACCCCTTGAGGCAAACTGTTTCGTTTGATCACCCGCAGGGCCTCTAAACTGGCCGCGTTTCCCGCTCGTTCCTCACTCTCTACTACTATGGAAGGAAATTTTGAGCCTCTAGTGGATTTCCAAGTGGCCTACGCGCCTTCCCGCATCAGCAAATACCGCTCGCGGCGTACTGGGATGCAAGTCGTGCTTATCGACCAACCCTCCCCTATTGTCAATGGATATTTCGCTGTTTCTACTGAGATCGACAATGATTCAGGCTGCCCTCACACTTTAGAACATTTGGTTTTCATGGGATCAAAGAACTACCCTTACAAAGGACTCCTGGACACCCTGGGCAACCGCTGCTACTCCTACACCAACGCCTGGACGGCCACGGACTCTACAGTGTACACTCTGGTCTCAGCAGGCTGGGAGGGGTTCAAATCATTGCTACCCATCTACCTGGATCATGTATTACATCCACTGATTACTGATGAAGCTTGTACTACAGAAGTCTATCATTTAGACGGCAGGGCAAAGGAGAAAGGAGTTGTGTTTTCCGAGATGCTGAATGTGGAAAACCAGGCTTACTCCTTGGTTGCCCTGGAAGCAATGAGAAATTTATACTCACCAGCTTCTGGTTATTCACATGAAACGGGCGGATTAACGGAAAATCTCCGTCAGCTGTCTAATGATGCTATCCGTGAGTTCCACAAACTGCGCTATAGACCCAACAATCTCTGCCTTATCATCACCGGTCGGATAAACACGGAAGAATTCTTCCGCGTGACGAATGAATTCGATTCAGTGCACGCTGAGCCCTTGAAAGATCCGAAAACTCACCCAGAGTACTATTATAGGCCCTTTGTAGACTCCCCAGTAAAAGACGGACCTCCTGCAGCACCTATTGTGCGATCCGTCGACTTCCCGGACGAAGACGAATCCACCGGTGAACTGTTGTTCTCTTGGTTTGGCCCACAAACTTCAGATGTAGCAGTAAACCTCGCAGTAGATACAGTAGGCACTTACTTGACAGACTCTTCACTGGCTCTGTTGCAGAAAACGCTTGTAGAGATTGAGGACCCGCTAGCTACCGACGTAGATTACTATACGGATGACTACCTTTATACTGGACTCAACCTTTATGTTTCAGGTGTACCTACTGAGAAGTTGGAAGTTTGCCAGAAGGAAACCCTGGAAATTATCCGGGAACACGTAGATTCAGGTGAGTTTTCCCTTACACGGATTCGTGAAATCCTACAGCAGTCCAAGACTAAATTTGTACTGGCTACAGAGAAATCCCCTAAGAATCTGGCCCAAATAGCTATTCTGGACTTCCTCTATGGCGCGCCAGACGGGGCAGAATTGTCCGCATGGAGTCGCACTTTAGACGAGTACGACGAGCTGCTGAACTGGTCGTACGACCAGTGGATTGAATTAATCAACCAGTGGTTTCTCGCTAACCCTCCAGTGATTGTACGAGGGAAGCCGTCGAAAAAATGCTATAAACAGCTGAAGAAAACGGGCAAAGAGCGCCGCAGAGCTTTTAAAAAACAGTATGGGAAAGAAGGGCTGCAGCAGTTAGCTGAGAAGTTGAAACAAGCAGAGGAGGCGAACAATCGGCCCATTCCGGATGAAATCTTGCGCAGTCACAAACTGCCGAACCCGAAGGGCATCGCTTTCATCGATACAATTTCAGCGAAATCTGGTTTGGCCCGGAAAACTGGGGCTGAAAGTGGCGCAGCAGATTCAACAATCCAAAAGCTGGTCGATGCCGACGAAACTCTGCTGACAACCGAACTCGGTGTGGCGCAGTCGCCGCTGTACATCCATTTCGAGCATTTCCAGTCTAATTTTGTAGAAATCCGCATCGGTTTCTCCACAGCCGACGTGCAACCAGAACATCTGCCCCTCGTAGCTCTCCTCTTCACCGAATTGTTCAATTTACCCGTCAAGCTACCCTCAGGCCAGTATTTGGACCACGAAGAAGTTATCTCTCAGTTGAAGAACGATACAGTGAATCATTCCATCTACTGTGCTTTCCCTAACTCTTCGCATCCATTTTCCGAGCTTCTGACTTTGAAAATGCAGCTACAAGTCGAGAAATACTCTCAAGCAGTAATGTGGCTCCATCGCTGTATGTATTACACAGTGTTTGACAAAAAACGAGTTCGGACGGCTATTGAAGTGTTTCTCAACCGAATCCCTGAACGGAAACGTGACGGGAATGCCATGATGAAGTCTCTGCTCACTAGGAAAACGATGGCTGACTCATCGCTTCGGAAAAGCAACGACGATCTTTTTATCCGTGACGTTTTCGCTCGCATACTGTCTGATTACGACTCAGAATACCCTCAGCTGGTCCGCCAGTTGGAAGAGATCCGTTCCAGGCTTTTCCAGCTCGGCAATATGAGAATTCTCGTGTCTGGAGACGTGGAAAGGATTGAAAGGCCCGTGGCTGCCTGGGCTGACGTTGTGAAAGCAGCGCCGTCCGGAGCAAAGCACGATGTTCATCTTACACCCTTCCCGAGATCTTTTGAAGTGTTATCCCCGTTGGGGCAGTCTCTGACTGGAGAAGCG
Organism: Sporopachydermia lactativora; assembly: GCA_030579575.1. Classification (NCBI taxonomy): domain Eukaryota; kingdom Fungi; phylum Ascomycota; class Sporopachydermiomycetes; order Sporopachydermiales; family Sporopachydermiaceae; genus Sporopachydermia; species Sporopachydermia lactativora. The sequence goes on along the minus strand of JAKTRH010000037.1, from coordinate 35,378 downwards.
TTCATTGTATCCACACCGGGCTCAGAGTCTGCGTTCATTAATATGGCTACGAAGATTCCCCACGACTACTCCCATAAAGACATCCCAGCTCTCTGTTTGGCTGCTGAGTTCCTTCAGTGCGTTGAAGGACCTTTATGGCGAGGAATCCGGGGCCGTGGATTGGCCTACGGTGCTAATATGTACCTCAGCGTAGAAACAGGTATGCTGGTATACAGTGTGTACCGTGCAGCTGATGCCGTAGGATCTATTGTAGAAGCGAAGAAGACCGTAGAAGAATTCACCTCTGGGGACGTGAAGATCGATCAGTTGCTGCTTGAAGGCGCGCTATCGAGTTATGTGAACTCACAAGCTGAAGCAGAGAGCCACGTGTTTGATGCTAGCATGTGCGCATACGTCGGCGAAGTCATCAAAGGTGAACGGGATCGGAAAGCGTTTCTGGACAGACTCGGGGCTGTCACTGCTGACGACGTGCTGCGGGTGATGAAAGAGTACGTTGTGAAAGTGTTCAGCCCTGGAAGTGGGTGTGTTTTCGCTGCAAGCCATACTTCAGGCGTAGAGTCTCTAGTAAGCGGGTTGGAGGAGTTGCAGTACCGTGTGAATGTTGAGACTTTGGATGTGGCCGAGGAGGAGGCACAGGAAGGGGAGGCACCCAGTAGAGGAAACAGAGAAGATGGTGAAGAGGACGATGAGGATGAGTATGAGGAAGAATATGAGGACGATGAAGAGGGAACAGACAGTGAAAGTGACAGCGGGACCGACAGCGAAAGTGGAAGTGATTCTGACAGCGATGACGACTCGGAAGGAGACAGCGGAGCAAGCGGGAGCGAAGGGGGCGATGAGAGCGATGTGGAGGGGAGAAAGTATGAAAAGGAGTATGTGATTGTAGAGAAGAGTCAGGTAGAATGATCGGTTGTAGAGAGCGAGAGTTTTGAGAGTGGAATGTCGATGAAATAGCAGGAAAGCGGTAATTCTCGATTACCTGTGTTGGTCTGCTAAGGATGGAGAGAGGAGTACTACTTGCTTCAAAGTATTATCCGGGCTCTAGATTTTTATTCATCGTGTTTAACTGCCTTGAAGTTGGATGCGAGGTTGGCACTCCCATTAGTGTTAATCACGGCAGAGATGAGCAGCCTTAGAGGTGGTAGGACAGTTGTAACTACTCTCTCTGTTTGGGAACTAGATTGTTTCCTTAGTTAGCAGTTCAAATAGGCACTTCTCCTTTCCTTTCCTTTCAATATATCATTATAATATATCAATAGATCGTCATATATATTCAATTAGTCTACGTAAGGAGTCTGACAGACTTCTCAGCCATTATAGAAATAGCTGGAATTCCAGTGAATAAAGTAAATACTATATAAACTCTCCTCAATCAAGAATAAATGGATGTAAATTCACCTCAATAGACATTTCTCCATCTCTGTTTCTTTTTCTAATCTCTAAATACTACAATCTTCACTCTGTTCCTACTTGCTGGTCGCTCTCGGTATAATTTTCTCTTTAAACACGTACGTTTATTTACATATTAATGACATTACTTAAGATTCCCCTATTTGAGATCGGATTCAACCTTTTTCTCACTGATTCTTCACCGCTTCCCCAGCATCATTCATTATCTCCTTCAAAGGTCCTCTCCTTTAGCATAAATCACACATATCCTACACTATCACGTCGCAGTTCCTCCTTCCCTCCTCTCCTACACAGCTCTGTCAAAAAATGTCCAAAACAGATGCATCCCAATACCCGCAGAAATGAGCGAAGCAAAAAAATTCACCTTATTGTTCGTCATCATATCAATTGAGCCGGATTCTACTTTTAACTCATTCCGAATAAGCGTCTCAGATGAAATATCAAGCCGAGAACCTCCTTCTACCTCAACAACCTGCCCATCTTTTGTTACCAACGTCAGCTGCAACGTAGCACCCAAAAACGAGTCCACCATACTGCCAAATAGTCCTACAAAAGCCATAACAGCTACAAATCCAGCCTGCTGTCCAAATGTACTCAGTCTATGGGCAAAAGGATCAAACAACAACGCCACAGTCCCAATAATAGCACCTCCTACAAGACTCATAACCGTTCCTAGCAACGTAATTCCCCCATTAGTACCTTTAGGACACGGTTTGAAAGATCCTACCATTACTGTAGTCCCAGTTGACAATATACCAATCTCACTAGCCAGGGTATCACCTAAAACTGCCGCATACTGCGCTACAACACCTACAGGAGCATATATAGTATTAGTGAACCGTGAGAAGTTCGTGAGATGGAAGAAAATAAGCAGAGCCGCTACACCAGAATTACAGAAAACCTGCGGAAGTGTCCGCGGGGCCCTGTAACTATCAGATACCTTAAAATCCGGGTCCAGCTGCATCTCAAACAGCTCGTCTTTCTTAATGCCCTCAGCCTTCATATCCAGGGTCTTCACTATACGGGATTTCGCCCGCAATTTGTACTTTGAAGCGGCATTACCGCATAAGAAGAATACCATTAGCAGGGCAAGATACAGGCCAGAGTCTGGTGCTATATGAAGCAGACCAATGAACAGGGCAAGCGAGCAGGCATCGATAGTCAGAGATTCGTCCTGGTACGCGCGGTACGCCGTGCCAAACACCAGGGCCATCCGGAGGTACAATTGGATTCCGCTGATCATTGTGGAGCCGAGTAATGAAGCGGAATGAAGCGGAATGAAGCGGAGTGAGACGGAATAAGTTATAGATGGGATACGCTATTCAGGACAGCAGGGAGAGAAAAGAGTGTCAATTGAACAATCGGGAGGATGAATAGTAAGATAAATAGTAGAGATTGTGTCTTAAATCTCGGGAAAATCGCGGAAAATGCCGAAATATTGGTGGCGACTATCGGGTGCTTCGGTTTCTCCGCTTCCCCGCTAACTCCACGCGATATGAGCGGAGGCGGGTGAGACGCGAAGTGGGGGCGGGGGGATGTGAAGGTGAGACGTGATGTGAATGGAGGGAGACCCGATGTGAGAGATGGAAATGGAAGGGGAGACTCGATGTGGGAGGTGAGACGCGAAGTGGGTGCGAGGTGGAAGTGAGAGACTGAGGAAACCGTTAATGTGCTTCCAATGAGCTCAGAAAGCTTTAAAAACAGCAAATCTAACCTCAAACTGCCCCTATATCTTGAATTACTGTAGGATATATACGTAGCATCTCAGTTTAACTAAGTTACATCGAACTAATGTGATCTCCCATGCCCGAAGTGAGATGCGAAGTGCCATGAAAAGCTGCCCGAAATGAGACGCAAAGTCTTCAACATCGATTTTCAGCCCGAGCGGCGTCGGAACGATCAACGGAACGGGACGGAACAGGCAGGAAACAACGGGATTTACCAGTAATTACAGCTGCAGCGCAAATAGCCTGATATTCACCTGCTGCTCTGTCTTTCTCTGTTGACATTTTAACCCGAGGAACACTCAGGAGAAGGACAGGCCCCAATTCAGAACTTCTTTCCCGCTTTATTCTCTCGGTATTTCCCCATGACAGACGAAGCAAACGTCCCCACTGGACCGGGGAACCCAGCAGAAACTCCGACACCCCAGGGACCTCCGGCATCTTCGGCAGGGTTGTCAGTGCCTCCGACAGCTCCAAAGAATGATTTTGACATACCTGATAATGAAGAAATACCCGTAAGACGACGTGAAGATAACATAATCTCTATTGAAGAAGTGATCGAACGGAAACGAAAACTGGAGAATGCAAACAACAAAGTGAAATTCCTGTCGAAAAAGGAACGCCAGAAACGTCTAATAGAGAAACGGAAGAAAGAATTAGCAGAAAAACAGCATATAGCTGCTATCAGTGCTAATTCCACCTCTCAGACTTCCCAAACATCTCTGTCAGCTCCGTCAGCTCCGTCAGCTCCGTCAGCTCCGTCAGCAGCGACTCCAACGCCTTCAGACTCCGCCACTTCTACTACAACATCCTCAGGTCCCCCCAAGAAGAAGAAAAAGAAGTTCCCGACGAAAATTGGCAGTTTCCGTTTCGAATGGGACGCAGAAGACGACACATCAGCACAGGAAAGTCTCCTAATAACCCCGAAACCCCCTGTAGAATCCAACGACGGCTTCCGCGTCCCCCATAAAAACGGCACTAAAGACAGATACGAAGATATGCACTGGTCGCAGAAACCTCTGGATAAAATGCGAGACCGTGATTGGAGAATATTCAAAGAAGACTATGAAATTTCCACTAGAGGGTCTGATTTGGCACCTCCTCTGAGGTCCTGGAGCGAAGCAGCAATCCCTGAGCAAATAAGATCTCTGATCCGCCGCGTAGGGTACTCTACACCGACTCCTATTCAGCGGGCTGCTGTTCCTATAGCTTTGACAGGCCGGGACGTTATTGGTGTTGCTCAAACTGGTAGTGGGAAAACAGCTAGTTTTCTTATTCCTTTGCTGACGTATGTAATGAAACTGCCGAAATTAGACGAAATCACGCAAGTAGATGGGCCCTACGCTCTTATATTATCACCTACTCGAGAGTTAGCTCAGCAAATCGAAGCAGAAGCGCTGAAATTTTGTAACCCATTAGGATATAGATGTGTTTCTGTAATTGGAGGAAGAACTATAGAAGAACAGGCTTATAAGCTGCGGCAAGGAGCGGAGATTGTAATTGCTACTCCGGGCCGGCTCATAGATTTGCTAGAACGGCGGGCACTCGTGCTGCGGCAGTGCTGTTATGTAGTACTTGATGAAGCTGATAGAATGATTTCTATGGGGTTTGAAGAACAGGTCACTCAGATCCTGGATGAACTGCCTGTAAGCAACGAAAGAGCCACGGAATCATTTGATATATCTGATACAGTAGGCGGGACGAAATATCGGCAGACTATGATGTACACAGCAACGATGCCGCCAGAGATTGAATCCCTAACTAATGCTTATCTGCGTAATCCAGGAATGGTAGTCATAGGAGAGCTTGGGAAAGCTACAGACTCTGTAGAACAGTTGGTAGAGTTCATCCCCAGTGAGGAGAGAAGGCAGAAACGGCTCCGAGACGTTCTGAGCCTGAGACGTAAGTTTAAACCGCCGATAATTATTTTCGTAAATTATCAGAAATCAGCTGAAACCTTGGCGGCGCATCTCAACGAACACGGGTTCCGCGCCGTCACAATGCACGGGAGACGGACCCAGGAACAGAGAGAGAAAGCTTTGGCAGATCTTAGAAACGGTACCGCAGACTATCTCGTAGCAACAGACGTAGCAGGGCGTGGTATAGACATTGCTGATGTGTCCCTGGTAGTAAATTTCCAAATGGCGCGTACTATTGAAGACTATACACATAGAATTGGCCGTACAGGGCGAGCTGGGAAGACTGGGACGGCTCTTACGTTCCTGGGAGACGAAGACGCTGATGTGCTGTACGATTTGAGGCAGTTGCTGGCGAAATCAAAGCACAGCAAAGTCCCAGAAGAGTTGGCGAAGCACGAGGCGGCGCAGGCAAAGCCGAAAACTGCAAAAAGAGTGTTTGGAGACGAGTAGGCCTGTAACTGAGTAAAAAAGCAGCAGAGAGTATTATTTATTCGGTGTTGTGGATAGGATAAGAGAGATTTACTCGTGGTATTTTTATTTGACAGTAGGAAGTAGAGGAGCTCAGAATTGACCTTTAGTGCATAGAGTTGTGATATGGTGATTATGGAGGCCCTGGGGGTAGAATAACAGAATCTTATGTCATCTGGTTCTTCCGATGTGTTACTACTGTACTGATAGCAATTGAAAGTGTAGATTTTGTATGTTTGGTAGCGATAATTTGGAAGAATGCAGTTTAGGGATTAAAGTAGATTATTTGCTTAGTTGAGAAGTGGGAAGTGGTTGACTGAGTACCCGACTGATTATACCTGGATAGTTCTGTTTTCCATGAGCATTACACGTCTATATTGTTGCAGGAAGTCTTTGCTAAGATATATAGCATAGGTATGCTTGCAACGAAGTGTGGAGGATGTTTGATAGGCTGTAACAGGTGCAGTGAGGCAGAGTTTTGCCTCTGTCGATAAATTTCCAGTATAATTGTTCATGTATATTCTCCCATTTCTTATCTCCGGTATGGCACTGCGATTTCTATTTGTAGAGGAGTACATGATAACCTAGGGCAAAGTAACCTTCAAAATAGAGATAAAAATAAACCAAACGTTCATATTTCCTGTGTATTTTAGACTAGGTTAAATGAATTCAATACCTTTATTTCTTGATGGAAGTATAGTCTATCTTTAATTCTTTTCGAGGAATTTCAGTTTCCAGCTGAAAAATTTATAGTTCCTTCCACTTCCTGGATTATGTCTTCTCTACTAGCCTAGCAAATATATATATATATATATATATAATATGAAGCGATAGATGAGTGAAATTCGGTGGATTATCTCTACAAATGATAATTAATTTGAACGTCGGAATGAACTAGAATGTCTCTGAATCACTCTGGAATTCTCACTGATCTTCAAATAACCCTCTACTACAACATATCAATTCCTACTACCTTTTATCCGTATATTTCATCCAATCTCCGACTAAAGGAATATTTTATGATTATAATACACTCTATACATTAACCCTTCACGCCTCATCGTCTGAAGAGTCGCTGTAGCCACTCAAAAGAGGGCCAGATTCAACTTTTTCAACCGGTTTCGGCATCGGCTTTGGTATCGGTTGTGTCCGGACTGCTTTCAGAGCTGCCAGAGTCGCAGCAGAAACCAGGGATGTTCCTTGCGCTTGAGACTCCACATTTGCAGCTTCTGTTTCCTCTTCCTCCTCCTTTTCCCCCTCATCATCCCTTTTTACACCTTCTATTGCCTTCCTGGACACCCCCTCTACAGCTTTCCTCCCATCACTCCTCCTTCCTTCTATCCTCTGCCGCTTGACAGACCCTTCAATTGCTGCCAGCTCCTCAGGAGACATCAGCTGTCTGATCATCTCTGCAGCGGCCTGCTCGACGCGCCGTTTCTCCCGAGCCTGAGCTGCAGGATTCGGGTCTACGGTAGCCCATCTTACGTTGAGTACTTCGTCATTGTCCAGTGACTGGTGAGCCATTGCTTCTTTTGCAAATTGCGCATTCACTTCCGAAACATATGTAACAAAAGCTACTCCTTTATCCCTTAAAACTCGTATTCTTTCGATTTTACCCCATTCAGTGAAATGCCGAGATACTACTTCCTCCATATCGTCAGTTACAGAGATTCTGCCTACGTATAATGTGCGATTTTGTCGAGCAAAAGATCCTACGCCTCCCATGTCTTCTCGGTAGTCAGAGAATCTGTCTCTGCCGAAGCAGTCTACTGTGGGTGGGAATAAATCGAATTCTGTCGGTAGACGATGGAGGTATTCGCAGTTTTTACTGAGGAGTTAGTATGGTGTATAGTATTTTTAGGGGATATGGATGAAGAGAATGAAGAGAATGAAGAGAATGAAGAGAATGAAGAGAAATGCTTAAAAATTGACATAAATTGATAATAATCAATATCAATCGATAGAAATAAACAGTAGCTAATAGTTATTAACAATAATCAAGAGAAATCAAGAGAAATCGACAGGAATCAACAAAAATCAAAAGGAATCAATAATAACTAATAGTTTTTAACAACAATCAACATAAATCAACAGAATCAATAGAAATCAAAAGCAAACAACAGAAAATAATAGAAATCAACAGAAACCTACAATAATCTACAATAATCTACAATAACCCACAGTAATTTACAGAAATACCCAACCCTGATCAAATAATCAACGCAATACTCACCCTTTAACACACATCCCCTTGGCAAAGTAAATACAGAAAAAACTACCAGGAATCTTATCACCTTTAGTGTACCCGCTATCTCGGGCAATATTACAACGGCCTTCCGCTTTCTTTTGGCTGAAATATTTATCCTCCCGGTCTCCTCCGCTCCTGTTGTGTGTTAGTAGAGAAGTAGAAGTAGAAGTAGAAGGAAGAGGAAAATAAACCAGAGTAGTATAATAATGGAAGTGAAATAATGACAGTAGGAGTAAATAGTAAAATAATGACAGTAGGAGTAACTAGTAAAGTAGTAATAACAGAAAAAAGAGATAATCGCAAACAAAGCCTTTCAATATGAAACCAATAGAGAGAGGCAGAGAGAGGCAGAGAGAAGTAATATAGAAGTAATATACAATTCTCAAACCATAAGAGTAATAGCAGTTATAAGGGCAATATGAGTACCAAAGAACAGAATAGCAGGATAAAGGAATAAGTAAATACATAAATACCAGAATAACAGAATAACAGAATAACAGAATAACAGAATAACAGAGTAACTGAATAACTGAATAACTGAATAACTGAATAACTGAATAACTGAATAACTGAATAACTGAATAACTGAATAACTGAATAACTGAATAACTGAATACCATTAAAACCAATAAAACCAATTATAACTGATAACCCCTTTTATACTTTTATCCCCTTCCTTTCCTTTCCTTCCTTCCTTCCTTCCTTCCTTCCTTCCTTCCTTCCTTTCCATTGCTTACCATTTTTGATACCAAATATTGAAAACCGTCCCAGTCTGTGCTGGCCTGTCGTGCTCGGCAACCGTGTCGGGATCCATCTGTACTCTGGCAGGTTTCCTCTTTTTTCTCCTCGGCTTCGGCTCATTCCCAGTATGTTGTATATCGGATATTTCCGCCGATTCCCGAGATTTGACAATGGCAGTCTCGGCATTCTCGGATTTCTCGGATTTCTCGGCGTTTTCGGAGATCTCGGCAGTCTCGGCATTCTCGGATGTGGCTGACGGCTTCAAAATTCCGAGGTCAGCGGCATTTGAAGGCGTTTCCGGCCCATCTGGCGGAGTTTCGTCCCTGCTGGCTTCCATGGCAGGGGAAATGATGATAGAAATCTTAAGAAGAGTTAGGCGGAGGCCAGACGGTGAAAATGGAGATATTATGGGTATTAACGAGGGATTTCCTGTTGGAATTCCATCAAGGATTACGCTGTTTGGATTAGAAAGTAGCAGAAAGCTGTAATTTTCATACTTTTTTAATACTTTTATTCGCTTTTATTCACTTTTATTCACTTATCAAACTGACATTTTAAAGCCGAAAGAGGTTTTCGGTTCAGATTTCCGAAATTTTTATTGCGGAGAAGATAGTAGGATATGTGGGATATGGTCTCCGTAATTGGATGTTATGTTTTCCGAAATTTATCCTTATCGGATTGATCAGATGAGAAGAAAAACCGAGTTATATAATGAGAATTCAGATGATAATGTTGATGTTTAGTACTTTTCTCTGCTGTCTGATAAAGTAATCAGTGAATTCTGACTCCTACTTCCTACTTGCTACGTCCTAATTTGTATATACAATATAGAGGAAACGCTATAACGGACGTCCATAAGATTATGCTCACTAGTAAATGCCGTTCACGAGTTATAATATTCACTTTTTTTCACTCTTCCATTCTTCCGTTCTTCCATTCTTCCATTCTTCCAATCTTCCTCCTCCTCTCAGCCCAGCATGAGAATTCCCATCTATACATCAAATCCCATCAAGGCAGCTTCTCCAGATTAATCGCATCCAGGATACGTTTGGCTCCAAGTTCGATTAACTGAGCTGCCAGAGTCTTTCCGAGCTTTTCAGCATCAGCATGTGATTCTACAACGGCAGCCAACGTCTCCTTCACACTCTCAGTGCCATCTACGCTGGAAACTATCCCGGAGATCTTCAGCGTCTTCTCCTTATCGTTATACTGTGTGTTCACTCCAATAGGAACAGAGCAACCACCTTCTAGCGTTCTCATAAGGCTCCTTTCAGCCAAACAGCAGTATGTAGTGTTTATACACTCTATTTTACGTAGCATATTCTTCATTTCCTCGTCATCTTTCCGTATTTCAATCCCCAGGGCTCCTTGGCCCACTGCATGATACATTATAGGAGGTTCTAAACAATAAGTAATTCTACCTTGCAATCCTAGTCTCACTAACCCTGCTGCAGCGAGAATAATACAGGAAAACGGGCCTTCCGGGTCATCCAGCTTTGCCAGACGGGTTTGGCTGGTCGCTCTGTTAGTATTCAGCTGATACACTGGATATCACATATCTAATCTCATAATATCTATCATTCTTATATCTCATCTCCTAACTTACACATTGCCTCTCACGCTTTCAAACTGCAAATGCGGATATGTGATTTTCAGCTGCGCAGAACGTCGTATAGAAGAAGTGCCCACAACGCTGCCAGCTGGCAGATCGTCCAGCGTTTTATACGTCGATCCAGCTTTCATTACCAAAGCATCCCGAGGGTCCTCCCGCTCAGATATCGCTCCCAGCTCAAATTCCTCGGGGAGAATAGTCGGCATGTCCTTCAAAGAGTGGACGATAAGGTCGATTTGTTTGTACGGCTCGATATCCCTGAGTAAGAGAACTTCTAATTCTTTTGTCCATAGTGCTTTACCACCAAATGAGTACAGAGATTTGTCCAGTACTTTGTCTCCTAGCGTTTCCAGAGCCGTGATTTCAAATTCTTTATCGGGAAACGCAGCCTCCAGTTGACTTTTCACCAATTCTGACTGCACAACGGCCAGTTTAGACCGTCGGCCTCCGATTCTGATTACTTTGCGATCTGTTATGTTAGTATATGAGGGTAATGAGACGTTAAATGGGTCAGACAGCGTTATTGACGTACTTTCGCTCATACCGGGTTATTCTGTGAGGTATTTAGGTGTATATGTGTGATTTTAGTGATGAAATACCCGATATTTGCTCATTTCCCTATACATTTGCTCTTTAATCGTCTCTTCTTTCAGTTCATTGATGGAAATTCAGGCAGGAGAAAGAGAGAGAGAAGATTATGGAATTATTTGGGGTCCTGTAATGGGACGTCCGGTAATTGTCCGGATCGATCACGTGCTGGAAATCGTTCCATTTTGTCCGCTAAATCCCGACCGGACACTTAGCTTTCGGGAGTTTTCCAATCCTCGGAATCGGAATCGGAATCGGAAGACGGAACGGAAGACGGAAGACGGAACGGAAGACGGGATTGTGATAAACAGACAACGGAACCACCCGTGCAGAGCGTATATATTCCAACCACAAACCACAAACTGGCAAAACTGCTCCGAAACTCTCATTTCCCGTCCCAGCTATAAATTTCACCCAGTTTCTTATTCTCTGCTCACAATGAGTTCCCGCTTCGGAACCGACAACGACGCCCCTGCTAAATGGGAAGAACTCCACAGCCAAATCTCCCAAGATCCGGACAATTTCTCCCTCTGGACAGCCCTGGTCAACGCCGTGGATCAGCTGAACGGCGGGATCAATAAAAACTCACAGCCTGAAGACCTAAACGTATTCCGAAGTACTTACGACACTTTCCTACTTAAATTCCCCCTGCTGTTTGCTTACTGGATCAAATACGCGAAAAAGGAGTTTTATATCGGCTATACTGAACGCTCGTTGGCTGTGTATGAACGTGCAGTCGCTGCTATCCCGTCCTGTGTAGAAATTTGGTCAGAATACTGTAGTTTTAAAACTGTAGTTTGCCATGACGATTCCGAGATTCGCCAGCTGTTTGAGCGAGCTGTGCAGCACTGCGGCCTGCATTTTATGGCCCACCTGCTGTGGGATGCGTATATTAAATTCGAGGAAAGCCGAGACGATCCAACTCGTGTATTCTCTCTTTTAGACCGCGTAAGTGACATCCCATTACACCAATCTGCCGTTTACTACCAGCGAATCGTTTCCAGAGTGTCCACGGCACCGCTGGCAGAGCTGCTGACGCCTGCCGAGCTTGCTGCGCTGACCCGGGACGTCCGGGAGTCCCGCCGGAACGAACTGCTGCGTGAGGGCCATTCTGTACCGGAAAGAGCGGAAGATGTGAAGATTCCAAAGGCGGAAATAGAAGAGAAAATCCGGGCAATTCTGCTTACCGGCTGGGCATCCCGTTTTGCCCGTTTGCAGCAGCAAATATACAGCCGATGGTGGTTTGAAGCAGAGATTAAAAGGCCTTATTTCCATGTGACATACCTGGATCAGGCACAACTGGCTACTTGGCATAAATATCTGGACTACGAGATGATTGAAGGCGACCACGAAAGGATACGCACGCTTTTTGAGAGGTGTTTAGTGGCTGCTGCTTGGTATGAAGAGATGTGGATTAAATACGTAGATTGGCTCTTAGCTCAAGGGTATATAGAGGAAGCACGAGGTGTGTACCGTCGTGGGGCTTTCCTGCTTCCTACAGGGCGTCCTGCATTGCGGCTCCACTATGCGCTGTTTGAGGAAAGCCAGGGGAAGCTGCTGGCTGCGCGGGATATAGCTTTGGCAGTGTTGGATTATCTGCCGGGACATGCAGAGACTTTTGTACTGCTGGCTAATTTACAGAGGAAGCTGGAAAGCGCGGATGCTGCTGCTGCTATGTTGAAAGAAGGGATTGATTCTGAGTATTTTGACGAAGCAGGGAAAGCTGTGCTGCTTAGAGAAGCGAAATTACTGCTTACAGGGTTAGGACAGACTCAGGAATGTCGATCTTTGTTTGCAGAACGATGTGAGAAGTTTGCCAGCTGCTATGCGTTTTGGCAGTTGTATGTAGACTTTGAGATTGATCAGGCTTTGCTCAGAGGTGCTGGGGCTGAGGATAAAGTGTATAGGCTAGTAAAGACAGCTTTGGCTGCTCCTTTGCAGGATGAGGAGAAGGGAAAGCTGGCTAGAAGCTACATGAGATATTTGCATGATGTTTCCGGTTCAGGGTCTCTGAAGAAGTATTTGGCGCTTGATGCGCAGTATAATCGGTGGGTTCCGGAGCCTGAGGAGGTGTAGGAGGGGAAGACTGAGCGTGTAATGTAATATATGAGTATGAAAAGGCGTTAAGGGTGTAGGAGAGTTGTAGGAGTGAAGTGAGATTGGAGGGAAAGTGAAAGGGGAGGGGGAGGTAGAAGTAAAAATGGAAATACAGTGTGATTGGATCCTATGGAATGCGAATTAACAGCAAATCTCTAGCTAAAACTTTGACAAAGACTTATTTTATTTACCAGTAGATTTTCATTCCGAAACGACTGCCGAAGTTTCGGTGTTCTCCTTTTGATGAAAGCTTTGCATGTCGCGGAGTCTTGGTTGACCATTTTCATGACAGATTTGGCGCATAATGTGGCGCAAGTAGCTTGTCTATATCTTCTACATCTAGCAATAAATATAATTCAGCAAACTCATCTAACTAAACCCTTGGTTAGATTGAGCTCGTGTGCAAAGCCCGCTTTTGAGTTTTCAACGGCAAAATGTACCTTATACTATTTTAAACTGTTAAGACGACGTTCATATTCTTATCTGCTTTCACCATAATAAACAGTGTATTCTAGCAGTGGACAGGATAAATATCATCACACATTACATGTTTCTCTAACTATTCTTTCCATTGAGATCTCTCATTCTATAAACAATTATTTACTCTTAACTGTTTACCCCTCTATTTCATCGACTCCCATCATCGATCTTCTTTTACTTCCCCATGCATTCATTACTCCTCTTTCTGCGACGAATATCGCCACTACAACCCTGCCGCCTGTAAATACTCTCTATCCTTCAGCATCTAACAAAAACCGTCACTATAATAACAGTTTTTGTGATGATTTGTTACTCCCATCTAATACTACTCTCCTCTCGCCTCTAACCTCTCTTCTCACCTCCCTTTCAGCTCCAACTCAATATACAAATTAACTGCCAGCGAAGCACACCAAATACCTACACATACAATCCCGATACTCTTCGATACCCTCCACTGATTTCTCCACACTGCCACTAGCAGAAACAATAGATTGAAGATGAGCGCAAACCCAGAAACAAACAGCGTGATAGGAATATCTATCTTGTACACACCATGCAAATCCTCATTCCTGTACAACACTATCAGCCCAGAAACGCCTACGCCAATCAATACGTTCAGCATTGGCCCTCCAAAACAGGCACTCAACGCCATAATGGGCAACCCCATCTGCGCAAATGTCACATTAGCAACGAAATCCCCCAGAGAATTACCAAAAGTAAACACGGAAAGACCCAAAAGAGTGTCACTGAGATTCAGAATCACTCCTAAAGTCTCCAGCATTGAAACAACTTCCTGCGCTATAACAAATATCCAGCACATGGAAATTACAAAACCCAGAGCATTGATAACTACAGGATACCGCACTTTCCTCCGAAGATGCATACCGTAGAGACATCGGCAGTCTAGTAATATTCCTGTGACTACAGCTACAACTAAGGCAGTGTCCTCATAATCTGATCCAGGGAAAAGCACTTTTACAATGATAAAAGGACACACAGCTCCTTGTAGTAGCAGGAAACACCAGTATTCCTTTACATACTGATACCATTCTTCGGAGTTATTGATGGGTGCTCCGTCGTAGTTGCAGTATTCCGTTTCTCCAGCTTCTCCAGCTTCTCCAGCTTCTCCAACTTCCGTCGCATCCCCTGGGGTGCCGACACAGTCAAAAGTCGGAATACACAAAGAAAATACAAACACTATAGGCGCCTGCAGCACAGACAGAATCTTCGCCCCGATACCTTTATCCCGGAAATTAATCAACGTCGGGAACAATTTCACCAATGTCACATCGTGGTAGACCCGATTCCGGTAAATATACCGGAAAGTGTCAGCCAGAGTTACATACTCTTCTTCTGTTACTACGCTTAGATCGTCTGGGAATGTGGTAGGAAAAAACGAAGGCGAGCGCATTGTGGACGGGGATGTGGTCCCCGAGTGCGGAATGCTGCGTCGGGGAGGTCTCGGCCCGCCTGTGAGATGATTAGCGGAATCTGTGACAAACAAAGGCGGCCGATAAGGTTTCGGAGCAAGTAAATCAGGACGTTCCGATGTCCCGGTATCTTTTCCGGCTCCTGTACCTGTTCCTGTGCCTGTTCCTGTGCCTGTTCCACCATCTTCTCCACTTGGAGATTCCTCGGTTATAATCCCCGGTTCCGCGCTTCCTAACCGCCTAATATGATTCCAGTACGAAGATGCCGAACCAGTCGGCTGCGATTCCTCCTCTTCTTCAAGAGGCGTAGCAAGCGGAGACGCAGCGTCTCGGTAGTTTTTACTTCTTACAATCTCCATAGCTGATCGGAGTTCTACACCGTCTAAAACAGAGAATTTCGTAGCTACTAACGACAGCCGATGCGAAGGCCGCGTCCCGAGCGTCATAGACCGAACTATCGACGCTGCCGGTCCTGGCGCGTCGCCTGTGACGTCGGAAAGCGGCCTGGCGGCGTCGCTTGTGCCGTTAGAAAGCCGTCCATGTCCGCCTTGACCGAAAGACGCCACTCCGTCCGCTGGAGTGTCGCCTGACCGGGACGGCTGAGTTCGGGCAAGGTAGCTCATGCTTTGGTATAAAGGGTTGCCCACTATTGAGCCTTCTCGGAGGAGTTTAGTGGATGAGTCACTGTTTTGTAGTACGCGGAGGACTGGTCGTTTTGGGTAGGGTTGAGACTGTGGCTGAGACTGTGGCTCAGATGGCTCAGGTGGCTGAGATTGCTGAGATTGCAAATCCGGTAACTCATACTCTTTATCGGGTTGCTGGATCTCCGGTCCTGCCATATTTGTCGGGCTTGGAGTTCGGGCAAGTGGCGTATTAGAATGAGAGCGTGGCTGAATTGGGGCAAAACTAGACCTGAATTTCGGTAGTGGCGCAACAAAGGAATCATCAGATCGCTCAGGTACCTCTAAAAGGTCCAAATGTGGCTCATTTTCGGCAGAATTCTCGCCTGCCTCTGCCTGTTCGGCTTGTTCAGCTCGTTTGGCCCGCTCTGTACCCTCCGGGTCTAAAAATGAGGAAGGAAATTCGATTCTGCTCCGCTGTTCAGCCCCCGCTTCTCCAATTCCATTTACTCCTTCTACGGCTACGTCCTGCCTACTGCTACTTCCAATTCCGGCATCCCCGTTCAATCCTTCACCTTTAGTCCCCAAGGGTTCTGATAATGCCTCCAGGTCACTCAGATGGACCGCTCTATCCAATCTTCCGTCTCCCAAGAGCAGTTGATGAGCTGAAGCTTCTACGGCCAGCATACGATCTTCTAAATCTTTCTCGGGGTCCTCCAGGGTGCGGTCAAGCACTATAATAACCGCTACGTAGCCTACATAGAAACAAATCATTGTTACACACTCCCAAGTACGCAGGAGGCCATCGGATATGAAATACAAGGAAAAGGATATCAAAATAAGGAAAAACAGCAAATCGCGAGTGAAAAGCAACGGTGTAACGTCGAACTCACGTGCAATGGCCATAGAGCCGATAACTACAGATGTAATGAAAGCGGCAGCTCCTACGAGTTCCCCGATAGCCAATGAAGCGGATCCGGCGTTCATTGCTTCGTAAGTCGACACCAGATCAGGTGACCCGTTGCCCAGTGCTAGCATTGTTACCCCCGCAAGAGTTTCCGACATGCCGAACATCGTAGCGAGGTTATTGAGGTTCGGGCAGAGGTAGTCGGAAGCTGCAATTCCGAGACCGAGGAAGAATAGAAAGAGAATAAATCCATAAGCTGTGGCTACAAGTGACCTGAAACTCCCTGCGCCACAGTAGTACCCGTCGAGGTAGTTGAAATACCCGAGGTCCCGTTTCTCTTTACAGAAATTACGGATAAATTCGCACTGTTCACTGTGGCTGAGGCCGCTGTATTGTTTACTGTGGATATCCAGGCATTGCGGAGCTGGATCGGCTGAAGCGGCAACTGCAAACACTGGGGAGGAATTCGGCTCAGCGGGGGATCCGAGAAACGATTTGGCGTGTAAAATGGCCCATAAACAAGTCAAAACCAGGAAAAAAGTTCCGTATCGGATAGCAGCCCTTTTCGTGCGATGCCATGACATTTTATAGCGGGAACCGAATGAGCTGCCAGCACGGGACTCGGCGCAGACCCTCAGCACTGGTGGTTCAGCCATTCTGCCCGGGTTATTGTGGGGTCAGTAGCGATTTGATGGAGCTGATAGAGCTGATAGAGCTGATAGCCGAGTCATCGGCTAGAATGTGCAACTGAGAGTATCAAGAGGTTTGACGTATTTCCGAGCTTCTGGTGTTTCAGTAAGACCCTACAGTAAACTCCACTACTGCTGCTGATGTTACAGTCGGTTTGGAGCCCCCAAAAAGCTTTTACACCGGCAATTTGACTGATAATTGCGAGTCTTGTAGTTGTTCGGAGGAGGCGATACTGAATTTTGCTATAAGGATGCGCGTGTAGTATCCGGATTTGGATATATGGTTTGGAGTAGTTTCCCGTTTCGAACAAAGTTTGACGTGGGCAGAGAAGGGGTGGGCTGGAGATGCGTTGAATGGGGAACTGAAGATACGCTGTAGGTGGAGGGAAAGTTACAATTTTGGTGGTTAAATGTGTTTATTTTTGCTCTTAAAAGTGATTTACAAGTTTCAAGGTTTTACGGGTCGGGGAACATGCCACTGGATGTGGGGTTCCTCAGCTATTGAGAGATGGTGGAGTGATGAACATCTGCAGGAACATGCAGAAGACGCATACGCGAGAATAAACTTTGTTTTGGAGGTATATGGGAGTGGAGTTTTGGCCCTGTTATTGGACGATTTGCTTGGAGATTAGCACAGCCTCTACGGCTGAAATATGAGTATGGGTACTTATTGCTTGTGATATATACCAATACGGGTTTCTGTTTTGCTTGTAATTGAGTATTTTTCAGTCGTGAGGGACTCTGAATACCGGTAGCTATCTCTCGAGGAGAGTATTTAGATACCTGAAGCTATGCTATAATAATATGTGATCACGTAATCCTTCAACTACTATGAGTGTATCAGATACGATAAAGGCGGTGCAATGGGAGCTCTTAAGAGAGCGATAAGGGGTTTAATGATCAAAACAGGTGTGGTAAGACGGTTTAATAGTATTAGACTGATATTTTGGAGTGTATACTGGGGTTTCAGTGCGCGCGTGGCGCGTATGGGTATGCAAATTCGCTCTCGGGGCATTGGAAAAAGACTAGACATTGTATAATTTTTTTCTCGTAGGAAGCGTGTAGTCGGCTAAATATTACCCTGAAATGACAATATTATAGTCAGTGAACCATCCAGTGTATCCTGAGTTGTCTATATTATACCTATCCATCATATATCTCTTGGAGCTCCCAGCTAATCGATTTCA
This sequence comes from Sporopachydermia lactativora, assembly GCA_030579575.1. Taxonomy (NCBI): domain Eukaryota; kingdom Fungi; phylum Ascomycota; class Sporopachydermiomycetes; order Sporopachydermiales; family Sporopachydermiaceae; genus Sporopachydermia; species Sporopachydermia lactativora. Next base: position 17,258 of record JAKTRH010000037.1, on the reverse strand, counting down.
GACTTTCTCCTCTACATTGAAGAAGGGATCCTGTTTCATAGCGAGATAGTTTTCCTTCTTCAGCGTTTCCCGTGCTATATCGGCATCAATGTGGATGTCCTTAATAAGAGCCTCTTTAACATAGTTAGCACCTTGCATAGGTTCCATAGTATCAAGTGATATCTCTTCTTCTTTCACTTTTCACTTTCCTCCTTATTACTCACCTTTTGAAACAAAATTCAATTCCGGCCGCACATAACCCAAAATCATAAACTTCATAGTTGCCCCATAGAAATCGTGCTCAAAATCATGTAAAATGTACAATTCCTGGTATGAAAACGCCATGTTAGCTCCCACTTCTCAATTCTCAACATTTTCACCCTCTGTTTGGCCAAAAAAGAACTACAAAACTTACACCTGTCTTCTGACTATTTCCATAAAACGGATTCCATCCAAGACTCATCACCATAGGATGCACAATTCCTTTACCATAGTCGATCCCAGGCCGAAGCTCATGCCCATAGTTATACTCTACTTCCCGAAGCTGGTCCGCGCCGTAGCCCGTATGAACCTCCGTTGCCTTATCCGCCCGAGGAAACACTTGTACAAACCCATAGTAAACACCTGCCTCGATCTCTACTTTGTCGATATCCTCCCGAGCCACATTCGCCGTGGGGATACCCAGTTCCTTTGACCCACGGCCGAACCCGGCAACCACAGTTGTGATAACCCGGATGGGAAACGGCGGCTGGATTGTATCCGGTTGCTCAATGTATGGCCGGCTTGACATTTCAATGGTTTTAAGTTGTATTGCAGCCGAAATACCGAGTAATGCCGAATATTCGGTCACCAGTCGGCTCTTCTCCGTCATTGCCGATCGTCAAATAGTGGCGAGCCGGCCGGACACTTCGCGTCTCCGTCTAAAAGCTTCTATATCGAACATCGTATCTCCTTACAACGTCTCCACATTGTGAACTTCGGATCTCCTCCTATCCGGCCGGGACTCCGCGTTTCGCCGTGCGACGTGTGCCGCGGGCCGCCCCGCATTACTCCGACCGGAGGAGACGCGAGGGTGAAATGTCCGAAAAGAGGGGCATCGAGTGGAGAGAAGAGAGGAAGCAGATGGAGCAGGTGTAGATTTCGGAGCCATACCGGAGCGGGGCGGGCTATGTGCCGTGCGGGACACTCCACCGAGGCGGTATCCCTGTGTGGTAGTATATTGGTTGCAGTTAATTGACCTCAGTATGTACCAAAGGCAAGATTTTCCGCCCCTCATTAGCCGGACGCACGGCAGAGTCGGCTCTAATACAGCCGAGGACCGGTTTTGCCTATGTGGAATGCTACGGAGCTCTGGAGTCAAGCATGTTTCAGGCTCTGTTTCCAGTGTATCTACATGATTTTAGGTTTTCACGTATATATGCGAAGATCATTATATGATCACAGATGTTGTAATTGTTCTTACAACTGGAAATTTAACGAACACCGAGCGGAAGTAACTTTTGCCTTTAATTTGAGTTTCCGACGTGCATAGGCTTACAGGTAGATGCAGGTGCATTGCTATGCATAAACTATAATCCACACGCGAGAAGACAGGCGGATGGTCTCAGATTCACCTAGCAGAGTGTTATTTTTCTGAACTCCTGTGGGTTTATATCTGTTCAAAGATGTAATCTACACGGTTTGTATCATCCTCAGTACTCACCGTTGTTGAATTCACTCCAAAAGGCATCTAGCACCTTCAAATTTAACTTCCCGTTCTAACTTTCACTCTCTCCATCATTGAACCTACGGGTCACACACTCTACACGTAGCAACCGCTCAGCCAGGCCGATTTCCGCACCACACGCACACACACAGTACGGCTGACCTCCCACAGCGTAGTGATCACACCATGCATTCCATTCTTTCGATTCTTCCCTATCCCAGTGTTGAGGCGAGTCGCCAAGTCCCGGACAGCCGCTTGCACCCCACCATGGGCCATGAGGGCCTCCTCTCGTTCGCCGACATCATCCCGAGTATCACGCCCAACCCCTGGCCAGCCCCGGTGTGCTGCCCGCCTGTACGGATTTCAAGTGTAAGCAGCCTGGCCTGCCGGTCCTTCTACCGAGAAGCATCCGAGTCCTACCCGGTTTTTTTTCGTTTCCATTCTCTTCTCGGAATAGTTGCCCCATTAGGCAGGCTGTATGCATGGATGACGCATACGCCACGCAATGCGCCACCGTAGTGGCGTAGACCGTTTCAGCTGTTTTTTAGGCTCAGCCTCGCTATTATCAGCCTCATTTTAACCATTTCAGGAAGTTTAGGCCCCTAAAACAACCGCAGGCAAGTCCCGCACCTCCATTTCACGTTTTATCACATTTTGCTCAGTCACCCCTTGTTAATACAACTGGCACATCGGAATAACTGTTCCCAATTAGGAAGATGCCTTTTCTCCCTCGGTTCTTGCAGTAAGAAAGTGAGGAGATTTGAAGTCTTGCCCGCTCACTATTACCGGGCACTGTTGCTCCGAAGATGAGCCGAATTCGCGATTTTCTGTCGTTTAATCACCGTTATTCTATCACTGCAGTAGTTTCCCGTTTCCTGCTTCCCTCCCGTGCCCATCAGTTTACACGTAGGTGCCCCGCTAGATTGTGAGACTCCTCAGATTGCTCAGTTGCCCGGCTCACTCCGTTCATTCTTCCGGCCGAGGACCGTTGGAGAAAGGGAAGAACCCCGAAGCGGAACAGACAACTGCAGTATTACGACGGATAAGGAAAATCACACCGTCCCGATAGCAAAAGTTAGGTTTGCAGTATTCAGCCGTAAGTCTATTCTATTTCGAGTTACTTCCTGTGCCCCAGACTGTATATTCCTGAGATTTGACACATGCTACGTAGGGAATAAGTACAGTAGAAAAGCAGGTAATGTGCCACTTTCCGTAATAAAATTATGTATATACTAAACTACCAAGTAATCTTCTTCTATATTCCAGTTTTTGCTACCCCATTTCCCCACTCCCTGGCAGTATTTCACACCCGCATTCTCGGAGTATCTCGCCGGGCTTTACCTCATCTCCTCTCCTATCCTAATTCGACCTACCTGGTATACCCGGATTGCTTCTTCACGCGACTAGGTGAGATTTCAGCATTAGCCGTGCAGAACTGAGTTCATTGTATATATAGGCGAGGGTATCCAGGGTGTAGGTGAGCTGTAATACTTCATCTGAGGTTCAGCTTAGTTTCCCTACTGTTGAGCTGACTGAATTCCTGTTACGCAGCTCTCTTACTGCTATGATTTACCTATCACGTTTCACCAGCCTCGGCGATAGCGAGGACGTGGAGTTTCGTATAAATTGGCCAGCAAAACCGCAACAATCAGACGAGTTTCTATGGAGTTCAGGCTCTGCTGAGAATATAGTAAGTCATGAGGAACCCTTGCGGAAAGGTTCAGATTTCTACGGTGAAGATCCTCTCAGCCACCGTCTGAGCCACACTTTCAGCCACCAGTCATGCCCCGGATCAGACGCTTTCGGGCCTCTCGGGCCTGTCGGTTTCCCCGCTCCAGCTTCCGATAGCTTACGAACTCGATTTTGTCTCTCAACACCTTCATCAATCGCTTCCTCTACTATGGATGAACCAACGACCTTCGTTACACCTCCGAGTTCCCACGTGTCGTTTACCGAGCCGATGATAACGAATTCGGCACCACAAATAACTATCCCGAATCAGCAGCTCACCTCACCTATCACTTCTCACACACATTCTCATATTGCTCCTCTCACTGAGGAGAACCTACGCAGACTTCAACAGCCAAAATGCGATACGAGGCTCTATAAGACAGAAATGTGCCTTCAGTTTATGCAAAAGGGGGTCTGCTCTTATGGCTATAAATGTCAATTTGCTCACGGTGAAGCTGAGCTGATTAGAGTAGATCGCGGGGAGAAGTATAAATCGAAACCGTGTGCTAACTGGGCTCGTACCGGTTCCTGCCGGTACGGCAGGCGGTGTCGATTTAAGCACGGAGATGAGTAGCCGGCGCGCTTTTCATATATACTTTATTTATTAATGGCAGGTTAGGATATGGCAGGTTAATTGTAGGAAAAATGCCGAGAGTGTGGAATGGAATGGGAAAGAAGAAATGAAGATGAAAAGGAGGATAAGGATAAGGATAAGGATGATGGAGATGAAAATGAAGATGAAGGTGAAAATTAAGATAAAGATTATGAAGATGAAGGTAAAAATCAAGATAAAGATGATGAAGATGAAAATTAAGATAAAGATGAGACGGAAAGACGAATTAGTATGAGAAACGAACTACTGGTGGGTTTCCTATAATATAATTATATTGCTCGGTAATTTCCCCATACTATAAGAAACTCATTTGACTCCTTGGTATTCCAAAATTGAGTCCCCCGATTGAATCTGTAAAATCTGTAGAATCGTCCATCAGCTCTTCTATATAAGCCAGTGAGTATCCAAACATTCCAGCTGAGCCCCCAGCACCAATATAACGATAGACGATCCTCAAATGAACCATTTTAGGAACAATATTTATCATATCTCTACAATACTACTATACTACAGAACAGTACAATGAACAGTCAAGTTTCTTCTCCTATTTCCTCATTTCTAACCAAACTATGCCTGTAAGTGGCCCTCCCAGCAAAACACATCTCCTACGTAAACTCCAACGTCAATACAATACAATTGTAAATCCTATTAAACTATAACAACTCCCCAGTCCAGGGGGAACTCAATAACCCTCTGAGATCAACAAAACAACCTCAGATTGTATTTTATGCTCAAAGGTGGTGAGACCGGCACATTTCTACAGACCCCAACAAAAGCTGAGTGGACAAAGTCCTTCTGATCTTTATCATTCCTCACTGGTTGTTTTAGTTGATAAAGAACAGAAACAACTACACCTCTGGGCCCACGTATTTTCATTCATAGGAGAAGAAACGTTTTTCATTCAACCAGGCCGTTTATATGAGAAATTTTACTCATCTCGTGAAGCCCCCCCCCCTTGAAGCACCTAAACCGAAATGAGACCCAATGTGTGGGGTTACCCGGAGTTTTATATATTGAGACCTGATGTGTTAATCGGGGGGCTACCGCGAGATATTCCAGTAACCTCGAAATTCAATTTCTGAAAATTTCTACTCGGCAACGGAATCTGCAAAATGAGTAAGTGCATTGACAATTCGTTCTAATTCCTTTATATTCAAGACCAAACTTGCTCGGAATTCATCTCGGCATCGGCACGAATTTCGGAATTGGGTTTCCGACTTCCTCACTACCGCTCTGCCCTGCACAGTTACTCGCAATGGCTGAACCACTAACTGAAGCACAGCTTCGGCTCGCTTTGTTGGATCCGTCAACAAAAACCCGCCAAACCGTGTTAGAACGGCTCGCAGAGCAGATATCTTCTCCGGAACCCTTGTCAGAAACCGCTCCGGGATCTTCTCCGGATTTGGCCCAACTTCTGAGCACTGTACTTGCATTATATCCTCATTTCCAAGACAAATCATCACGTCAATGGACTACACAGCTAATCTCCCGTGCGGCAACTCAGCCGTGGTTTGCCGACGCCGCTGCCGACTTTGCCGCTGCAGCTTCCGCTGTGCCGGCTGTCAGCCGCTCTGATTGCCTGCTTCTGATTCAGTGGACTGGCGAATTCCTTCTGCATTCAGCCGCTTCCGCTTCCGCTTCCACTTCCGGCTCACACGCCACACTTGGACCGCTTATAGACTCTCTCAGCCACCTTCTAGACTTACTACAGAGATCCGAGCGGCCCGAACGGCCCGAGCTTGCCGGCTCCCGTGCCGCTGCTTCCGCCATTGCCGCTACTCTTTCTAAGTACCCGGATTCCCTTCAGACATTCCTTGATCGGCTTTCCCCTTCATTAGCCGGCCCGTTAGTAGAAGCTGTGCTGCGCCTCCAGGCATCCGCTCCAACTCTGTGGCCACAAGTAGAAGAGGCCCGAGATCGGTTTGTGCAGCTTTACGTGTCGAGTGTAGTTAATGCTAAGGCTATTTTGCCAGGTCATGTGCGCTCTTTTGCTATTGTACTGCGCCACATTATCACAGAATCGGATTTCAAAGCCACAATCGGCCCGCAATTAGACAAAGCTCTTCTCCGAGCCCCTGAAGTGGTTCTCGGCTTAGCCACAGAAACGTTGTTTACCGAACTCCCTCCGTGTGATTTAATGTCTTGTCGTACTTTTGCCGTGCTTGTAGGATGTCTCAAATCTTCTAAAGAAACGGTTCGGGCTGCCGCTGCCGAGACTCTGCGTTTGTACCTGCTGCGCCACTGTACACCCGATTCCGATTTGGGCCCCATAACGACTGAGCTGGTGGCGCCATTGAAATCGGGGAAAATCACAGGATCAGAGCAGAAACACAGATTTACACAGGTGCTCGGGTTTCTGCCGCCGTGTGCTGCGTCGGCTCGTGGCGCGGCTCAGCTGGCTACTGCGGTGGCTGCGGTGGCTGCCAAGGAGACGAATGAGGCAATTCTGCTCCCTGTGGCGCAGGCACTGCTGCGCCTCCCGTTTGACGCTGCTGCCGTCCAGCGCGGTCTCAGTGATTCCCGCCCGCATTTACAGAAAGCGTGGGCAATGGCAGTGTGGCTGATGCCGGATCCGGCTGCTCGGCAAGCTTTGGCTGTTCAATTTGCTGCGCCACTGAAAGCTATCTTTGATTCCGTTTCTAGTAACCCGCTAGCTGCGGCGCAGTCCCGTTTACTGCCGGCAGCGTACGCCGCATACGTTGTGGCGCCTGCCGAGGCTCGGGCCGAGATGGAGGCGCAGCTGCTGAGCTCGGAAAGTTCGCCGTTGCTGCATAGCAAAGCGTATAGTAAACTTGTAGGTACTGACGATCAGCGAGTGTTTCTGCACGCTTTAGTTGCTGCGTCCCCCGCTGCTGTGGCGCAGTCGAGTGTGGCGCACTTTGCTGACGCCTGGATTTGGGTGTTGACTTCCACTTCTGTAACTCATGCTGTGGCGCAAGAAGCTAAAACTCAAGTAGCGGCTTTGTACACTCAAGTGGGTGCCGCCGGCTTTGGCTCGGCACTGCTGGACGCCGTTTACCGTGCATATGCTGCGCCACTTGCCGATGTGCAGGCTGCGCACGTGCTGAAACGGTTCAACTTCGTCTTGGCGATGCTGGCAGCGCCCGCAGACGGCCCGGAGGCGCGGGAGGCCGCGGAGAAAGATGTGGCTGCGGCGTTGCTGGCCTGCCATTTGCCGGGGGTCTCGGTGAAAAGCGGGTGGGCTGCTGTCTGCCAGACGGCTCGGCTGGACCCCTCGGAGCTTTTAGCTGCCAAATCGGGCACTGTAGTGGCGCAGCTGAGTGAACAGTTACTGAATCCGGATTGTGGCGTGTTAGTTGACGCGGCTAAAGCGGCTATCGGGACGACATCGTTCATTGCGCCTTCCGCTGTAGTTCCGGCTTTTGCCGAACTTCTGGAGGCTGATTTGGCGGTGGAGCCGTTGAATTCGCTGACACCGGAGGATTTGGTAGTGTGGCGCACGCCGGAAGGAGAGTTGGCGTTTGATCCGACAGAGGCTGCGCCACCGGCTCCGCCCGATCGTGGAGCCACAGATGCCGAGACGCGGAAGTGGGAAGAAGCGCTTCGGGCTGAATTGGCCCGGAAGAAAGCCGCAGCAGGCCGTGTGGCGCAGCGGAAATTGAGTAAAGAGCAAGTGGCGCAGCAGAAAGTGCAAAGAGAGAAAGAGGCGCAGTCTCGGGCTGCAACTCGCGAGCTGTGGGCTAAATGCAGCCGCGGAGTTTCTATCGTTGAGGCTTTGGCGAAAGAAGCAGCTTTGGCTGATAATGGGGCTGAAATGTGGCTGCCTGTGGCGCAGCAGAAGCTTTTGGCCGCTTTAGAAGCCGGAGTGGACCGGTTAGTGGGCTCAGCTGCCGCATCCGCTTTCCTCAGCATCACAACGCGCACTTTAGAAGCGCGGCTCGGCTCGACTCGCCGGTTAGTCGGAGTGGCTATTCTTCGTATGCGCCACATAAGCGAGCCGACCGAGTCATCTGACGCCACCGTAAATATAGCTAAGCCACAAGCTGAGCCACAGGCTGAGCCACTCTCATCTTTGCTCTCCCGCGTACTGTATAAAATTCGCGTGCAAGCAGAATCCCGCCCCTTTGACGAGCCGTCCCTGCTGTATTTGCTGCCCTTGCTGACTCATCCGCTGAACACCGCCGGGGCTTCTAAAACCCCTGAGACGGAATCAGAAGCCGAGCAGGTACTGCTGGCTTTGGACGTTGTGGCGCAGCATGCAGACGGTGTGGCGGCTTCCTCTGTGGCGCGTGCGGCTGTCTTGCCGGCGTTGTTGCATTTGCTGGCAGTGCCGAGCCATTCTAAAGCGGCACGGGATTGTTTCCTGGTTCTGTGCCGCAGTTTCGGCCCGGAACTGCCGCAAAAGGATCTGCAGGTGTTGTTTGCTGGCTTGGTGGCGCAGTCGCGAGCCGTACAGTCGGCTGTGCTAGAGGGAATCGATGCCGAACTGGATATTTCCGCTTGTGGATATGTATCCGAAGTTTATGTGGCTCGGTTCTCTTCGGACGAAGCTGTGGCTGAGCTGGCAGCGGATGTGTGGGTGGAAAACTCCCTGCATTTGGTGCCGGAGGCTCCGCGGCTGTTGGCGGAGTTTCTCGGATCTGAGTCTGCGGATGTGCGGGCAGCAGCGGCAGCAGCTGTGGCTGCGGCACGCGCAGAACTCGGGAGTGACGCTGAGCCTGTTTCGGAACTATTCAGCCACCTTTTGGCCCTATTCCGGTCGCATGCGCCACAGCAGGGCCCGCAATTGGATGAAAACGGGATGGCAATTAAAGGATCTAAAGTGGCTAGGGATCCTTGGGAGTGGCGTCATGGTGTGGCGTTAACTGTGGCGCAGTTATCTTCACAAGTCGACACTAGTGAAATCGTGGCGTTTCTAGAATTCGCCTTAACGGAAAAGAATATAGCCGATCCGGTGCCGGCAGTTCGGGAGGCTCTGCAATCCGCTGCTGTGGCTTTAGTGGCTGACAGCGGCGCAGAAGCCAGAGAAGCAGCCGTCCCAGTGTTGGAATCGGCTTTGAAAGCGCCCGAAACGGACGTGAAAGTGGCGGCAATCATCGTCTACGGCACTCTGGCCCGGAAACTGCCACCGGGAGACCCGCGGACGGCCCGAGTTGTGGCGCAGCTGCTAGCAACGCTCGACACGCCGTCCCGGCACGTGCAGCACGCGGCAGGAGACTGTTTGGCCGCGTTGGTCCCGCTGTTTACCGATTCTGTGGCTGAGCATTTGAACACAATGCTAGAGAAAGTGTGGCACGGGCCAACTGCTGCTTCTCGGCACGGAGCTGCCGTCGGAGTTGCTGGGCTTGTGAAAGGTGCGGGGCTTGGCAGTGTGGCGCAGCACGGCGTTCTCGACGCTGTGCTCACTGCCGCGGAAGACAGACGGGACCCACGCCGCAGAGAGGGGGCGCAGCTTGTGCTGCAGGAATTATCCCGCGCGTTGGGCCCGTTTTTCGAGCCGTACGCTCTGCAGGCTTTGCCGACGCTGTTGGCCGCTTTAGGCGACGCTGCTCCGGAAGTTCGCAAAGCCGCCACTCTGACTACCCGATCTGTGATGCGCCACATGACAGGGTACGGTGTGGCGCAGTTAATCCCCGTAGCTTTGGACAATTTAGAACAACCAGCGTGGCGCGCTAAGAAAGGAGCAGTACAAATGCTCGGTTCAACGGCGTTTTTGGACCCACGGCAATTGTCTGCTTCTTTAGCCACTGTTGTGCCACAAATTGTCGCCGTACTCGGAGATTCACATAAAGAAGTCCGAGCAGCAGCCACAGCAGCACTGCAAAGTTTCGGAGAAGTTATCCGAAACCCGGAAATACAAAAATTGGTCCCCACGCTTGTGTCTGCTATCTCAGACCCTGCAAATAACACAGAAGCGGCTTTGAAAGCCCTCACTGCCACACAGTTTGCTCACTACATTGACGCACCGTCCCTGGCATTAGTAGTTTACGTAGTAGAACGCGGGTTGCGCTCCCGTGCGCCGGCCGTACGCCGCCTTGCCTGCCAAGTCGTAGGAAACCTGGCCCTCTTAGTAGACGGACGGGATTTGGTCCCGTATTTGCCCGGATTGGTCGGAGGACTGCAGGAATGCATTGCCGAAGCTGTGGCGTCAACAACGGGCACAGCGGCAAGAGCATTGGGTCTGCTGGTACAGAAAGCTGGGGAGGCGCAGTTCCCTGGGCTCGTAGACTCGTTGATAGCGACATTGAAAGACCCTTCCCGAGCCGGAGATCGGCTCGGCGCTGGGCAGGCACTGGCGGAAGTCATTGGCGGCTTAGGAGTGCCACGGCTTGAGAGTGTGTTGCCCGAGATTGTGGCGTCGTGTACTTCATCTGAGCCACACGTTCGGCAAGCGTTTCTGCCGCTGCTGATGTATCTTCCGGCCTGTTTCGGGGCGGCGTTCACGCCGTTCCTGGGCAAAGTGCTCAGCCCTGTGCTGGCAGGGTTGGCCGATCCCGTGCCGGAAGTGCGAGACACAGCATTGCGGGCCGGCAGATTTCTGGTCCGTCGGTATGCGTCGCGGGCTGTGGAATTGGTGTTGCCCGAGTTGGAGAGAGGATTGGGCGATGCCAGCGGGCGGATTCGGCTTGCTTGCTTGGAATTAGTAGGAGAATTGCTGTTCCAAGTCGGAGGAGTCGAAGGAGCGGAAGGCGAAGCAGGAGCAGAGAAAGAAGGTGGCGCAGCAACTGCTGTTACCACATCCTCGGCTCAGCGGGTGCTTGCTGACGTTCTCGGCTCGGAACGGAGAAACCGCATTCTTGCCGAGTTGTTTGTATGCCGAGCGGACACATTTGGTCAAGTTCGGCTCGCAGCTGGGGATATTTGGAAACTTCTGGTGTCCAACACGCCGCGCACAGTACGAGAAATTCTGCCCGAGCTTACGGCTCTGTTGGTGCGGAGACTGGCGGCTCCGGAAGAGGAAACGCGGACGATTGCGGCGCAGGCTCTGGGAGAGATTGTACGACGAGTTGGAGACGCTTTGGGCGAGTTGCTGCCGACTTTGCAGCGTGCGCTCCCAGCGGCGGATCCCGATGCCAAATGCGGTATTTGTGTAGCTGTGGCTGAACTTGTGCGGTCCGCTCCGGATGCCCAAATAGAGACGCATGAGGCGCAGCTGTTGGCTGTTGTACGAGAGACTTTAGTAGATGCTTCAGGGGCAGTGCGTGGCGCAGCAGCTGTGACTTTTGACGCTTTGCAGGAACGCCTGGGCGACGCAGTTGTGGCGCAGGTGGTTCCGGAACTGCTGGAGCTGTTGGAAGCACAGCACGAATGGGCTTTGCTGGCGCTGCAGGAGATTCTTGCGGCGCGGGCCGATTCGGTATTGCCGCTGTTGCTTCCGAGGTTGCTTGCGCCACCAATTGATGTGGCGCGCGCCACAGCTCTCGGGTCGCTGGCAGCTGTAGCGGGAGATTCTTTAGACCGTCGGTTGTCTGCTGTAGTGAATGGCCTTGTAGATGCGCAGTTGAATGCTTCAGCCACCGGCGACGCCACATTAGAAGCCGCAGCGGATGCAGCGTTAGACAAAACTCTGGCAGCAGTCTCTGCGCCACAGTCTGTGCATTCCGTTTTAGGACTTGTCCTCGGCTTATTGAAGAGCGAAAACGCCGGGAAACGTGGCGTGATGTTCCGACACGCGGCGGCGTTCTTTGCCGAGACGAAGCTCGGATATGCCGAGGCAGGATATCTCGGAGATATCGTCACCGTATGTGTGCTTGGGCTGGCCGAAGCAGACGACGCCACTGCAGGCGCAGCTTGGAAGGCGTTGGCTGCTGTGGCGCAGCGAGTACCGAAAGACCGTTTGGAGTCTCTGGTGCGTCCTGTGGCTTCGGCACTGCCGCTGGCAGGTCCCGCCGGCGAAGAGCTGCCCGGATTCCGTGTGGCTGGCGGTGTGACGTGTGTGGTACCGATATTTGTGCAGGGTCTGCTGGTAGGGTCTACGGAGACTCGGGTTATTGCAGCAGAGGGTCTGGCGGCGACTATCAAGCGAGCTGCGCCACCGAGATTGAGACCGGCTATTCCGGCAATTGCCGGTCCGTTGATCCGTACAGTGGGCGAACGGGTGCCGCCGGCAGTGAAGACCGCTATTGTGGAGACATTGCGGGTTCTTTTCTCGGCTGTTGCGCAGTTTCTTAAACCTTTTATGCCACAGTTGCAGCGGACTTTTGTGAAAGCTGTGGCTGATCCGTCGGATGAGTCTCTGCGTCGGGCGGCTGCTGCCGCTCTCGGTGAGTTGGTGCGCCACACACCACGGGTGGACCCCTTAGTGACTGAATTGGTGAGTGGCGTACGGAGTTCTAGCGACGGCGTACGGGAGTCGCAACTGGCGGCTCTCTTGGCTGTAGTAGAGAACGGTGGCGCAGCGCTGAGCCACGCGGCAAAGCTGCAAGTGCTGGAGTTGGTAGAATCGGAAGCGGAGGCCGGTGCGGGGCTCGGTGTGGCGCATGCCAAGCTTTTGGGTACTTTGGCCGGCGTTTTAACGTTCCCAGAGGCAGCGACAGTGGTGCAGGAGCGTATTGTGGCTGCAGGGGCTGATGGGTTTGCCATTATGGCTGTTAACTCCTTCCTGCGCCACGCACCGGGCCATTTGCTGCAGCCTGGATTGGTGGCTGGAGTGGTACGGTGTGTGGTGGCTGCTGTAGCATCGCGGGATGCTTATGTAAGCGATAATGGAATTTTGGCGGTAGGAAAGATGTTGTGTGTCAGGCGCGGGGCTGAGGAGGCTCAGTCTGAGTCTGATGAGGCATCTGAGGCTCAGCCGGTGGCTTTCACTCATTTATCCTCAGAAGAAGTGGCGCAGCTGATTGATTCTCTAGCGGAAGCCACAGAAAAACCTGCCAGCAACTCGCCAGACACCCGAAGACTCGCTCTTGTAGTCATTCGGACAGCCGCTCGGCAAAACCCAGCATCTTTCCGACCTTACTGGGACATTCTTGGGCCCGCCGTATTCACATGCGTACGGGAAACTATCATTCCTATTAAACTGGCAGCAGAAAAGGCATTTTTGGCGTTGTTCCGACTTGTAGAAGACGAAGAAATGACAGAATTCAAACAGTGGGTGGAGAAAATCTCACAAGAGAACCCAGGAGGAACTCTGACGACGGCTACGGGCCGGAGTATTCCTTTGCGGTCTCTACGGGAGTACACGACGCGTGTTGGAGCTCGGCTGGCAGCTGTAGAGAAGGAGAGAATGGCGGCCGGCGGAGATGCCGAAGCGATGTTCTCCGATGAGTTTGAAGATGAAAGGGAAGTCTGGTCAGTTGGCGGTGTGGAGTTGGGGAATTAATGAGGCACATTGAGTCGTAGAAAGATAGATAGTGGCTGAATGAACCAATTTGGCGAAGGAAAAGTTAACAACGCGAAACTTGGAGGCTCGGTGGTTTATTGTCGTGAAAAATATGAAGAACGTCAAGAGTAGAGGATATTTTCATTGAATTGATATTGATGGGAAGAAGCAGAAAAATACCTGTTGCTGGAAACTCGAAAGATAGAACCAGAATAGAATATTGAGAGAAACAGGAATATAAAATTATGAGTAAGTACATTATACTAGTAGGACATATTTAGATTGATATTTCTGATTTCTGATCAACGAACAGTTTGGAGAACGAAAAAAGCTGGTGATCGATGACAATGGTAGAACGATACATTTAGTTATAATCAGTACTTTCAGCCCTGTAGTTTTGCTCTACTGAATATATGATATGTATATAATCTATACTGTGCTCAAGTCAATGACTTTCTTGACAACTTCACGCTTTTCAACTATTCGGAGCAGAACACCCAGATACTGATAGTGGCAATATTGGAGTCACAATTCAACCAGTCTGGCAGACTAAATATACTTACAAGAATGAGGAGAATAGAGGTAAATCGAGTATCTACTAATTGATAACTATTTGAAACCAGGAAGTCCCTTTAGCATCTCGAGGAGGAACGCGATGAGTCTCAATTGTATTATCGCTTACGTTATCTCTAAATCCATTACTCGTTTACGCTATCTTTTATTACTGTCCCCACATATTTTCTTTTTGGATTACTCATCATTTATTTAATGGAATCACATGTAGCCGTTGGTAAACTCACATGTAACAATCTCGGCTATTTTATAGAATCTCCGAAGCCGAAAGTAGTATTTATAGGATTTATATTTTATTCTTACCGAATAAAAACCGAATCCTTTTCAGGCTACTAATTTTCCTTTAAGCAACTTGCCTACAAAATCACGGGAACTGAGCGATACTAACAGTACTGGCCAGAGATGGAAACTACAGATTGGCACTCAGCGCATTTAGCCTCATCTCATCCCATCTCATCTTGAGGGAATCGCTTTACTGAGACCTTCTGATAGCAAAATCGATATTTACCCATTCAATCAGAGTTCATTTGCTAATCCCGCGTCCCCTCTGAACACCATTATGTTTCCTTCTTAATTCTCTCCACACTTTCACATCTCTCTCCCTTCTCAATTCTCTCCACATTATCACCTACACTTCCTCCCCTATTCCTACCGACTACTATTACCGTAAATCATAAATTGGTATAAGCTAGAATACAAAAGGGGTATACAAATATCCTATCAACCATCAATTCTTCCTTGGTTTCCTACGGCCGAAAGCCCCGTCTTCTCCATCAAATATAGCGTCTTCCGCATCTTCTGTTTTATCACTTTTGTCTCCTTCTTGTCCTGTTCCATCAGATGGTCCCGTAGGCCATAATCCTCCAGACTGTACAGGGTAAGTCTGGCCAGCGTAGGAACTAGAAGCTCCCGTCCCAGAAGGTGTGGTAGCCGCTGCAGAGCTAGAAGCTGTCGCATTAACTGCCGCAGGCGACGGAGTAGCAGGGCCGCCCGGCGTTTGCCCGACTTGTGGCGGCGGCATACCGTAAGGACTCGGCATGTATCCATACGGCATAGGAGGCATCTGATAAGGCTGCTGATTGTTTCCCCCGCTAGATGGGTGACCCCCAGGCGTAGTAGCTGCTCCTCCCGGTGGTGGGGGCATCATATACCCGTAAGGATAGTATGAATAGTATGGAGCTCTATATGGATTATAGAAACCAGTGTAAGCAGCGTTACTACTAGAAGATCCCGGGCCAGAGCTATCAGATGTTTTAGAGTCCTTTGTGAGGTTGGGGTTAATGTTAGGATCCGTTGAACCGCTGCCAGGAGCTCCTGGGGTTCCAGTTTCAAAACCTGGCATAGGTGGTGGCAGTCCGAACCCCATGGCAGGGTGCCATCCTACAGGAGGCACAGGCTGCTGAGTGTTCAGCAGAGATTTTATATCAGGGGCAAATAAGAGTTGTAGATCATTAGCTATGCCTTCTCTAACTGCGAGATCATAAGCCCTGTCAAAAGGGATCCACACTCCTTTCAAATGCATTGCACCAATCTTCACAACATATCTCACTTTCTCCGCTTTCAGGATCCCATCTCTTCTTCCTCGGGTCATTTTCGCTACATTGAGCAATTTTGTACCATTGATGAAATTCGTATCCTCCCGTCGCGATACTGTAACTCCGTTAACTTCTACTTGATAGCATACAGTGTTCTCATCTTCCCAGTACATTGTAGTGATCTTCGGGTGACCTGCGGGCGGGGGGAACATCATACCGCCGTAGGGCATCCCCGGGTATGCCGAGCCGGATCCTGGGGTGGCCTGCTGAGCCCCCTGTGGCTGTGGAGTTGACGTTTCACCGACTGATCCGTTGCCGGTGGGTGCCGGCGTAGAAGATTGATTTGTCATTTCTATGAAATTTTGTTAGTTGCGACTGACATGTGAAGGGGGGTGAATTATGTCGGGTAATGTAATGTAATGTGATGCTATGTAGAGTGCTTGCATGCGCAGGAGTGAGCGCGGCGAGGGGACTAGAGGAACATACTGTGAGATGTGGATGAATTAAACTGTTGAGGGCCGTTTAGATAACAGTTTTAGATGAATTGATGATGGTTGGCAATTGTGATTGTAACGATATGCGAATGCAAGCACAGTGCTGCAGGACAGGCATGAAGAAGATAATTGGGGGTGCAGGTGGTATTTAAAGTATTGGCCGTGCGGTGAAGTGTTCCAAAATAGGCTATCCAAAACACAACTTAGAGTTGGAATGCAATGTCCGCAGGGGTATACATGTGCATGCAGCGCGGGGGTATCGCGAGACTGCGAGGGGGTATACAAAACGGCGTAGTGAGGTTCTGATTGAGATTTGTTTTTTGATTTAGATAGATTATAGAAGTAGTATCTCATAGGTGGTTTTTGCTTTTTGATACGCGCATTATTGCTTGAGATATTATTGTATCTTCTCAACCGGGACAAGGATAGGCCTGCGTGCTCAGATGTTCTCCAGTGAGGCCCGCATGACGTACAGCAATTCTGCGACAATAGCGCCAACTTTAACCTTCGGTACACGCATGCAAATGTAAGCAGCCAATGAAATGCCTGCATAACAAGGCGATTGCTCATCACCGTTTGTCAGCAGCATCATGCGGGAGAAGGTGTGGGAAGCATTAGAAAACGGTAGAGAGTTGAATGTAAAACTGCCATTTACAGTTATTGATTAAAATTGCAGGGTTGAATGCAAGAAGTGAGAAGCTACGGCAAGAATAAAGACACTTTGTTCGCGCAATTAGTGTTTGCAGTTACTGCTATAAGTTTTTACAAATTTCGGTTACCAAATCTCAATTGGGATTTTCTACATGTGCACCTGCATACTGTTGCAGTTGACATGCATATGTCTGTTATAATATAAAATTTCAGCTCGATGCCTTAGGCGAGTTAACTAGCTGTGTATGTTGAGAGTTTCCAGCAACGAAGTTGGGAAATGCGGTTTTAAAGAGTTTTGTACTACAAAATTCGTGCAATACTACAAATTAATCAATATTATCAAGTTCACAGTAATATCACATTTAATTTGACACTCGTAGTGCTGAAGTCGCTGTTCCATCACCACTTAGTAGTAACTATGCATGTAGAATTAACATACATAATCGTGCATACACCCCGTCTGTCATTCGAAAAGTTCTGTCTGAGCTATATATACAAATTTTTATCGCAGAACAGCAATTTGATCATTTTTCTACAATCCCCCAGATCAGTGTTGGCGCAAAAAGTCCGGACTTTTTGTAACAAAAAGTCACTTTTTGTTTTTGTATTTACTGTAAGTATTTTTGAATTTCTAATTCTCAAAAGAGTAATTAAAAGTCACGTGCTTGTGCATTTACGTGCATATCTATATAGT